>JAGFMF010011446.1:1495474-1577940 GCA_019455555.1 Galemys pyrenaicus | reverse complement strand
CACTGGTGAGATGGTGATGGGGAATACATGGGGATTACAATTAATGGCAAGTATATGTAAATTTTAAAATATTTTAATAAAAAAAAAGAAAAAAAAACATTTTTTCTTTAGAAATAATTATACAGGGCCTCCCTGGAAGCACGAGGGGTTGAGCACCACACTGTGGGGTTTCCACAGCCACTGCAGCACGAGTTCGATCCCTGCCACTGGCCAGGAGGGGACCCACATGGCACAGCAGACCTCTCCTGCCTCGCCTGCTGCTCCCCTCAGCAGTGTGTTTCCGTCAGTCTGCCTGTTCTGCTCCCCACTCTGTCTCTGGTGAACCCTCTCACCTCCACAATCTCTGGCCTATATCCCAGGTCTTGTATGCATAAATTAAAAAATCTTTTTAAAAAATTATATATTCACAGGAAATTAGAAAACTAGTACAGAGAGGCACATGGAATTTTTTGTTCTTTTTAAATGTTCAAAAAAAATTTAAAGTTTAAAAACAGCGGTGTAGTAGAAAATAATATTTTGGTGTTCCACCTCGGGAAGTTGAGTCCAAACTTTATCAGCATGTGACCCAAACAATGCCCCTCGTTTCTGTGAGCTGCAGAGAAGGTTCATGTCACTTGCTGCTGCTGGTAGGTTGAAATCAAAGTGATTTGGTGATGGAGGTGCCCATAAACTGTGGGGCGCCCCGTGGAGGACGGCTTCTTGGGTTCCATGCGGGGGTGGATGGAGCAGGTGGCCGGTCGGCTGTCACAGGCGCTGAGTAGGCCGGCTCTGCCACCACCCTCTGCCTCCCAAACAGACAGCAGCAGTTCCTTCCAGCTGTTTGGGCAGGTGGGGTGTGGAGGAGTTACAGCTGGAAGGGAGGGTCTAAGGGGACTGACAGAGCAGGCCCAGGAGGCCTATTGTCTGCCCGCCAGGTCTGGCCATGGGCCCTTCTCCGTGGGCCGGCCATTGTGAAATTAGCCTTGCTCACGTGCCACCTGGAAAGGTCACCCACACCCCCATCTGGGGGAAAGGTGTGGCTCTCTGCTCTGAAGAGGAGAATTCCCACTGCGGATGGGTGATGACAGGCAGCTTCGAGGAAGTGCCCTTACTAAACCTGAAGGAATCTGACCTCCTGTCATTACTGGGAGGGAGCTGAAGGTGACTCTTGGCCACCAGGCCCTGACTCATCCCAGGGCAGTAAAGCCCAACCCTTATGACCCATCTCAGGGCCTGAACCTGGGCAGACAGGTGCCTGGAGCCACCCGAGAGATAAAGCCTGGGCGGGCCAGATCCACCAGGCCTTGACAATGGACAAAGGCTGTGGGTCGGTTCCTGTCCTCTCTGCCCGCCTCAGCCTGTGCTCGCCACACCTGGGGCCAGCAAAGGGGCTGGACATGCTCCTCTCTTGCCTGCCAACTTTCAGACCTCAAAATGTGGTGCACACCAGTGTCTCCTCTGGGGGCCAAGGCCAGGCCCAGCCTGCCTGCTGGGGGTCATGCTCTCCTGGGAAATCCTTCCTTTCGTTCCTGGCTCTGAAACTTTCTAGGATCCCTTAGGGAGGAGGCCTTGCCACAGAGTTAGAGGCTCTGTGGCAGAAGGGGCAAAGCTGTTGTTGGTGGTAATGATAGTAATAGTAATAGGGTGGCAGGGAGGAGGAGTGAGCAACACGGGGAGAGGACTGGCCCCAGGTGGTCGCTGGGGCACCCTGCTGCTAATGACAGGCTTCACCTGTACCGCCATGCTTGTGCTGAGTGCTGTGCAGTGTTATGTCACGCCATTTAATCCTCCCAACAACCCTATGGAGGTCATTGTCATTATTACAATGTCCTTTAAGTAATATGCCTAAGGTCGTGTAGCTGGTAAGTGGCAGAGCTGGAATATGACGTGTGTCTGTGTAGTTCCTTTCTTCTTTCTCCCTCCTGGTCCCTGGTGATGCACAGAATGGAACCTACCTAACTTCTTTTATTATTATTATTATTAATTATATTTGATATCATTTGTATTCCCCAGGGAGTTCCCACCACCATTCCACCTGTGCACCATCACCTCAGTCCCTTGTGCACTTTCTGCCCTCATCCCCGTCTTTGCCCTCCCCACTTCCTCTCCCCTCCATGGTCCCTTTGGTTTATCTTGGCTTTTTAGTCTTGTTAAATTTTTTGTTTGCTTTTAGTTATAATTGCCCATTTCCTTGAGCTTCTTCTTTGTTGTTCTTTCATGTTCCTCCTAATAGTGAAGCCATCCGATATTTTTCTCTTGCCTTCTGACTTGTTGCACTGAGTATGATTCCTTCTAGTTCCATCCATGTTTCTATAAATGTCCCTAGTTCCTCATTTTTGATTGCTGAGTAATATTCCATTGTGTATATGTACCACATCTTCTTGATCCAGTCCTCTTACTTTCAGACATTAGGGTTGTTTCCAGGTCTTACCAATTACAAATAGTGCTGCAATGAACATGGGAGTACAGGTGCTCTTTTGGATCAGTGTTTTTGTGTCCTTTGGATAGATTCCTAGGAGCGGGATTGCTGGATCATATGGTAGGAACCTACCTAACTTCTTATTCTGCAAAGTGTTTATTCTTTGCCAGCTGGCTGCCTGTTAGAATTGTTGAGAATGACTGACACCTATTAAAGCATGACGTTTAACTCGACTCAGGGGTCTCTGTGTTTTAATGGGATCCTGGGGACACAGTAGCAACTAACATTTCTGCAGAGCTGTTCTTTAAGTGAGGAGATCTGCTGACCTGTTTGGCATTCATCAGCTCCTTGATTTATAGCAGTGCCTGCCAAACATCAGAGAGCACTAGCACCACCAGGCAGGGGGATCGAGGGGCTTGTTCAAGCACAGATGGCTGATTCTGTAGGTGTGGACCCGGGTCTGCAAATCTGCATCTTAAACAATTTCTCAGATGCTTCTGCCTTGGCTGTTCCAGGGAACAGACCCTGAGGACCACTGCGCCGTCACAACCCTGTGTGGTGAGGCGAGCAGGCATCTGTAATGTTTCTGTCTTTTCGATGAAGAGATCTACATGTGAGAAATGGACAGGACTTGGACTTAGGAGACAGAAAACCCAGAAAAGGAGAAGGATGTTAACCCAAGGTGTGACATCTTGTACCCCAGGACCTCCATAGGTCTAGGGAGTACTGAGGTTTCTGTGATGATGATCCCCTGACCCCATCTGTCATGTGGGTGACCACCCAGACTTGAGTGCCATCTGGCTTGCGAGGGCACATGTCGAAATTTATGTCCTTGGGGGCACTGTCCCTGGGGAGGTGCAATGCCTGGCTCACCCAGAGTGTGAGGCAGGAAAAGCCTGCCGGGCCCAACAGAGCCACTCACCTGCTCCACGCATCACACTCCAGTGCTTTACCTTGTGGCATGGAAGAGCTTGCAGCCAGGACCTGCCAGCGGAACACAAGCCTTGTCTTCAGGTGGAAAAGGCAGTGGTCTCGGGTGGCTGTGCTTGGGACTGCCTTTCAAGGCTGGCAGAGCTTTGGTTAACAATGAGTCTGATGATCTTCAAGTGGCCCCCAGTTACTAATGCTGTTTCCCACAATGCCCCTGGCCTAGTCATCCTCTGCGAATGGTATTGCTAAGGCCAATGTGGAGACCCACAGACAGACCCACACGCAACGTGCCACTGACAGTTACCTAAGAGTCATGAAGTTTAAAGGGATTTTTAAATTAAATTTCATTTCAGCTTTATGCTTATTTTGGAGATAGTCAAAAAACATAGTGAAAATAATTTAAATCAATACTGAGAGGCATGAGGATTTCCCATTCTTTTTTTCTTTTTAAACAGATATATACTTCTAGGTTTAAGAAATTCTGCTCTTTTTATACTGGCCCCTTTATGATTTCAATAAATATATACCCTACATTAGGACCCCAGGAATGGAGAAGGCAAATCCCACTGTGTGGGCTGTCTCCCCTCCCCTACTCCCAAGTGCTCTGGCTTTTCTTGTGGAAAAGGTAAAATTGACCTACAAGACTATATTGAAAAGCTGTGAGGGATGGAAGTAAAGAACATAAATAATAGTAAATTAGAGTAAAAGGTACAAAAAAAGAAGTGTTCCCATGGGTCTCCCTGGTGGCCCAAGGGGTTAAGCACCGCACTATGAAGATATCAGCAGTCACTGCAGCACGAGTTCAGTCCCTGGCCAGGGAGCTGACCCACATGGCGCAGCAGACCTCTCCTGTCTCCCCCACTGCTCCCCTCAGCAATGTGTTTCAGTAGATTTGCCTGTTCTGCTCCCCACTCTGTCTCTGGTGAATCCTCTCACCACAGCCCTGCACCACAGGCCTACACCCCACTTCTTGTATGCATAAATAAATCTTTTTATAAAAAAAGAACAAGTGTTCCCACAAGGCTCCCTGTCCTGTCTGGTCATACCCTGGCGCCTACCCAATGGCCCAGGTCAGGGTTTTATAGCTGAAGAGTCAAGGGAGAACCTGGCACGGTAGAGGGGACATTAGATCCAAAGGCTGGTTGGTGGGTTCATGTGACTATTTCTAGTCTTAGACAACTCAGGTAGCTTCTGAAACTCAGCCTTGTTTATGAAGTGGGGTTTGTATGCTGAGGATTTCTCTTTTAACTGAGATGTGTGAAAGACTGTCTAACTGAAGTGGTATGTGAATGGCCACCCTTATTGTTCCCCCACTCAGCTTTATTGAAATATATGTGGGGTATAACGCCATGTGAGTTGAAGGTGAACAACAGCGTGACCTCACATACATGCGTACATACTGCAGAATGACCAAGACGATAAGGTTAGTCAACACATTCGTAATTTTTTTTCTTCCTGGTTGAGAACTTTTCAAACTTACCCCCTTAGCATCTATTAAATATACAAAACAGTATTGTTAGCTGTGCCGCTCTTTATATCCCCAGAACTTAAACTCATCATCTAGCTGAAAGTCTGTGCATTTTGAGCCCCTTCTTTTTACCTAACACCCAAACCCTGACCCCTCACCCTTGGCAATCACCAAACTGTTCTGTTTCTGAGTGTTTGTTTTTAGGAGCCCACCGTCAGTGAGATCAGGCGGTGTTTGCCTTCCTCCTTCCTTGCTGCTCCTTCTTCGTTAAAGGCACTGGCCAGGCTGCCCCGCCAGCTTCTGTCGCTGCTCTTCCCTCACTGCCACTCTTGCCTTACTCACAGAGCAGGACCCATATCTGGTCCCCACAACTACAGAGGTCATTTTCCAGGGCTCACTGAGGGGAGACAGATTCTATCTTGCAAGACTTGGGCAGGGCCTTGGAGGTCTACTGGTTCCACCCCTCCTGTGAGAGATGAGGACGTGAAACCAGAGACATTGGCCTATGACTTCACAGAGGTCATCAGTGGCAGTCAGGAATGTATGATCTGAGATTCTTTTTCAAGTCTTTTTTCCTCATTCTTCTGTTACACACAAGGATGGGGAATGATGCCAGATTTTCTGGGGGCTCAAGACCCACTTGGCAGAACATGAATCCCACTGAAAAGCCTGCAAACCCACCCTAGGAGGATGGAAAGGATCGATGGATTCTCACAGAGTCCAGGAATGGAGGGTGAAGTGGAGGAAGGTGATGGAGTAAGACACTGAGGAGATTCCTCCAACCCTCAGGAGCTTCAGAATGAAGGCTGAGGTGTTCTGTTAATGATAAGCTGAGAAGTTCATTTTTTCCTTCTATTTTTATCCATAAAAAACGACAATTCAAGTAGATTACTTGCAGAGAGGGGAGGAGGCTCCTGAGAAGGGGAGTGAGTCATTCCAGAAAAACTAAGGGGCCATGTGGGGGCAGGGCTAGTGATCCGGAAGGGGAAGATGGGCAGCCACTCACAGGATGTGTCAATCAGCGTGTCAAATGGCAATGAACCCAGAAGGAACTTTCAAGCTGGAATCAGGAATCTCAGCCCTAGGACACTGAATTTAATGACAATTATTTGGCTGAAAATAGAAAGAAAAGGGAGTTAAAAGAATAAGCGCTTTGGGAATACATAGAATATGTAGCATCCAGAGCAGTTAGTCAACGGCATTGCCTCAAGAGAAGAGTACTTAATATTTTTTCATTTGTAAACCATCCATCAAATTTATTCCACCAGAAATATGGAATATTTCTGGAGATGGAATATGGAATATTTCTGGAGATATGAAATGTGGTGCATATTGCTACATGAAATTCTTTAGTGAATAATGGCTTTAACTTTTCAAACATGTAGATATTTTCAGAAATACAAAACAGTTCAAAACACTTTGCAGATGATCATATACAGTGATCTAGTATTTAGAACTAGAACTAGTTTTTAAACAGCAGCAGCCAAGAGATAATTGGCATTTAGAAATCTGAACTATCCTCAAGAACTATGGGGTGCATTAAGTAAAAAATATGTCTCAATTTTGGATGTATGGTTACATTATGAGTGGTGATTTTGAACCTCATTCCAGTCAGTTTATGATACAAGTGGGCCACAGTTTTGCTCAGAGCAGACAGTTCAAGCACTCTTCTGAGCTGTGGCTCTGTTTCTCGAATGATCCTGTCATAGAGGTGCTCAATCTAATGAAATGGACTCACTCTCCTGGAGCAAGGGCTGGATAAGGCGGCAGTGCCCCCAGCTTAAACCCCAGAGGCGGCGTGTGAGACCACAGGTGTGTGATTCACATTGCTTAATCTCTGACTCTTTTTGAATTGTGACTTCATTTCTACCAAATTGACCTTCAGTGGTTCAAATCTGTGCTTTTGTGGCACCCAGGGCAGTTCAGGGTAGGAAGGACAGGCTGTTTCTGTTCCCTTTTCAAATCACATGCCCCAGCAAATCTTGAATCTCGAATGGATGCCTAAACTTCTGCATTCACATTATAAATGCTTGAACTAGAGGGGTTATGCTGAGTGAAGTACATCAGAAGGGGAAAGACAAATACCAGATGATTTCACTCATATGCGCAATATACAGAAACAAAAGGACTGACAGGACTATGCCAAAACTAGAAATCTGACTTCAGATTCAGGCTGTGAGAGGGGGAGGTTAGTGGGGGAGGGACTGAGGTGGGAGCAGTAAAGGGCTACTGGGATTTGGTGTAAGTGTGCTGTGGTGACATCCGAGAAGCTTCTGTGGTGACATCTGTGAACCTTCCCCCTAAATCACATACAGTGTTGTAAACCACTGTTATCTCAATAATAAAAGTAAATACAATAAAGTATATTCCTAAGGAAATGTAGCACCAGCAAGGCACGAGCAGGTTCTCGTATTGATTCAGGAAGTTGGGTCAAGGAGGAGTCCTGCAGCCCTCAGTGGCTTTTTCAGGCTTTTAATGATCTTTCTACACCACCTGTAGTGAGGCAACAGGTGCTGGGCAGGCAGGGAGACCTCCCAGCCCTGGTGAATCGTCACTCTCTCTGGGCTCTCTGGCATTCTCTCTTATTAGACAGTATTTGATGCCAGCAGAGGAGCGGTAGCAAATAGGTCATTAATGTTAGGTGACCCTTCCTTAAGGCAGGAGGCAAAGAAACCAGGCTACCTTGATGTATGTGACTTCCTCAGAGTCCCCAGGATATGTGAGGGGGTAGGACAGGAATTGTTACTATTGAGGATGATCTTGGTGTGGCTTTTTTTTTAATGTCACCAAACTATATCTTATTTTTTAAGATTTATTTATTTATGCATACAAGAGCTGGGGCATAGTCCAGAGTTGCGGGAGGTAAGAGGAGTCACCAGAGACAGAGTGGGGAGCAGAACAGGCAGACTGAAGTACACTGCTGAGGGGAGCAGTGGGCGAGGCAGGAGAGGTCTGCTGTGCCACGTGGGTCTCCTCCCTGGCTGGGGATTGAACTTGTGCTTCTGTGTCACAGAAGATTCACAGTGCGGAGCACAACCCTTTGCACCACCAGAGAGGCCCTTCATATGGCTTTTTATAAAAGCCAATAACTTATTTCAAGTGAGAAAGTTTATTGGGGATCACACAATAGGGCAGAGGCAGCAACCCTCTCAGCCATACTCTAGGATTGAGAGTGGGGGTGGGGAGCCCTGGCTTTATAGCGTTGTTCACCAGGGTGGAGTATTATAAGCAAGGTATTGTCAGGACTCAGAGGCTTTCTAGGATTTCAGGACTTTTAAGCATCCACAGGTGCTTTACCTAATCTTGCATTTATCCCTCCGCTATGCTAAGAGCAAAAGTGCGCCCCATTTGATTAGGTTTTCAACAACAGGAAGGCAACAGGCTAAGACCAGGTTAGTCCAATAACACAAAGAAGGACCATTTTCCTGGATTCCTGTCAAAGAACAAAAATGCATCTCAAAGGCCAAATACAAAGACCTGCTAGGACTACTTATGGCACCTGGTTAATGGTGCTGGTGCCAGGCCCATGATTGGTTAACCAAGGTTAAACTGTGGCGAGCTTGGGACAGAAGACTGGCAGGGCCTGGCATACTTTGGACAACTTTGTTCATTGTTTTTTCCAGCAGGGTAACCAAGCCCTGCAGGTTTCCCAAACATCTAACTGAAACACCAACTGAAAGAAACTCCTTGAAGTCTTAGGCAAAGGTCAGGGATGTGCCTAGATTGCTGTGGAGATTCTTTGAGCTTTTATAGCTTCCTCATACTTCCTCGTCCATGGCCACCATCAATTTCCACAGAAGATTAGCAGTGAAGTTCTTCAGATGAAAGGGGAATGGATTGCTGATCTGCTTGTCTTGAAAAGTGAGGTAGAAGGGAGTTGGGGAGACTGCCTTGCTGAGGAGCTCTGTCAGGCGTAGGTAATAGTACGGGCTTGGACAGGAGCAGGTCAGATGCCTGGGACTGTTACCCGCTCTGGCCAGCAGGAGTGCAGGTGCCTCACCCTGCTGCTCCACTACAAGTTTGTTGTGGCGGCTGCTCCTCAGGGACCTTTATGTAGCAGTGTGCAGCCCAGGGCATGGGAGGGGTCCGTCAGGGGTGAGCCACAGCCTCTGTCGCTATAGCCCTTGATTCTGGTCTGTGGCCTTTTGGCCTTTGGGGGCTTTGGGGGGCTCTCTGGCCTCAGAGCCCTCCTCTGCCCCTGTTTCAGGACCTGTGTATGGGAGATGCACCATCCACCTGGGAGGTCAAGGAGAGGGAATTCAGAGAGAATGGAGTGGTGGGAGTACAGTGTGATTTTTAATGTTACATTGAGAGTGTTTTCTGACTTATTTTCTTTTAAGATGATTTAAAACGGAATAGTGGTAATTTGATTTTATCTGTGGCAATAAAAGGAGCTGACCTGCAGTTTGGGTAAAGAGGACATCTGCATAGGTATGAAAATCAGTGAATTTCAGAACTGAAGATTCAAATTTTTCTCCCGTAGCAATACTCCAAAATTTACAAAACTACAGCATGCTAGAAAAAGTTTCTTCCAGTTGATTTTTTTAAAATGTTCTCATATATATGTTAAAATTTTATTTATTTATGCATACAAGAGCTGGGGTTTAGGCCAGAGGTGTGGGGGTGGATGGGTGAGCGGATTCATCAGAGACAGAGTGGGGAGCAGAACAGGTGGGTTGACTGAAACACACTGCTGAGGGAAGCAGCAGGTGAGGCAGGAGAGGTCTGCTGTGTCATGTGGGTCCCCTCCCTGACCGGGGATTGAACTTGTGCTGCAGTGGCTGCTATAGCTTGACAGTACTGAGACATAACCCCTTGTGCCACAAGGGAGGCCCCCAGATGATTTTCTTATTGTGAAAATACAGGGACTAAACTGACCTCTAATTTTTGAGTCACAAAAAAATTTGAACCCCTATTAAACTTGCTTTTTCCATCATTCTATATTCCTTCAAAGGGAACTAGGGGTATTGCCCAGTTAAGTCCTTTTGGAAATGTTAGTATTAAATTCTTTTCATGGCCCAAATATTCTTTGAAGAATGAAGAAAAACAAAATGTGCTCATTTTCCCTGGAAAATTAGCTGGGGCTATTTCATGATTTGAAACTCTTAAAATTAAATCAGTTCATCTGAATGCAGCCAGAACACACATTCATTCTCCCTGCTTCCTGCCTCTTGGTGGGATGGCGGGCATTTCCGAAGAATGAAATGTCAAAGTCCTACCAGCCTGTTCTCAAACCTGTTATCCAAGCCCCTGAGTTGTTTGTGGAGAAACACTCCTGTCACGGTGTGTGGAAAAGCAGCTGTAGTTGAGTTCCACGCTCTAACTCTAAAATTAGAAAATGGGGGGGGGGGAGTGTGTGGTGGTGGTGAAGCATCAGTGGCACAGCAGGGGGGGACTTTGATCCCCAGGCAGGGAGGGGACCCACCTGGCGCAGCAGACCTCTCCTGCCTTGCCAGCTGCTGCCCTCAGCAGTGTGTTTCAGTCAGTCTGCCTGTTCTGCTCCCCGCTCTGTCTCTGGTGAACCCTCTCACCTCCTGCAATTCTGGTCTACACCCCAGTTCTTGTATGCATAAATAAATTAGAAAACGTTGGGTAGGGGTCGGCACACGAGTGCAGGACAAACATTGGTGACTCAAATTAGGTGGGATTTACAGATTTCCTGTGTGCTTTGTTTTTCCTTTTGCAGGAGAACCAGGAATTTGAGCACAAAGAGCAAAGGGAGGAGAGTGAGGAGAGGGCGCTGTGGTCTGTGTTTAGTTGGTATAAAACAAGAAGTCCTCCTCTTCCTCCCACCCCACAAATACCCCAGTCCTGTTTTCTTTTTATTTCCAAAAGCAAAGTGGAAAGGGCAATAGGTGGATGGCTGCAAGGATGGAGAGAGGAGTGTGTGTGTGACTTTGGGAAAGTTCTGAAAACTTGCAGTTCTGCCTCTGAATTGTCCCTGCAGCCCCCTCATCTTATTCTTCCCGTTGCACCTGTCCCCACAATCCTGGCATGTTCCGAGCATTCTGGGTTTCTGATCAAAACCCTGGCAGTGAGTGTCCTGGCTGCTAGGGCCAGAGATGGGAGGGGAGCCAGGAAGGACAGGTGTCCAAAACATCCTCCTGCTGGAGCTGGGATGTGGTTCTCCTTCCCCTTTGTCTGCTCCAGGAGGGGAGGGAGTAAGTAGAGGGGGGTCTTGCCCTCAGTCCCAGGTAATGAGTGCTGGCTAGCCCTACCCACTCCGTGCTGTTCATTTGTTTACTTCCTCATTTAGTTTTATGTCTTTCAATCCATGTGAATGGCGTAGCCTTCTGGAGTGTGGGAACTGGGCTTCATGTCTCTAGTCTGTCTTCAGGGCTTGATATAGTGTCTGGTACAGAATGAGAGCCCAACACAATCTCTTTGGTGTGCAACTAACTTCTACATGTGAGATCTCAGCACTGTCAGTGGGTGGGGGTTGGAGGGAGGCTGGGTTCACAGGTGACTCAGGCACCCACCTTGCAGTCATATAGTCAGGAGAGGGAAAGGGGAGTCACCAAATGTGACACAAGGTGGAAATGATGTTCCTTGTCCACTGAGGTGCAGACGATGGTGCATATCCTCACACATTATTCCAGCTCTAAACTCCACCCAGCACTTGGCATGTAGCAATAAGCATGTGTTGGTAAATCTGCATGCTTTGTTGCAAGAAGTACTCATTTCTGAGCATGTGGGTTTCTAAAGTTAGTCAAGCCACTCTGGAAGGTGTACTTTTGGTGTGGTCCTTCTCTCTTCCTTGCCCTCCTCTGTGGCACCCCCTCCCCCCACTTCTCAGAGTCCTGGGAGGATGGCAAGCAGCCCACTGCTGTGGGGACAGAGGGCTTCTCATGAGCACCTGATGCCGTCGGCAATGCTGGTTAGTGGTTGTGGAGCATGGAAACTCCACCCCGGTTTGTTGATTTCCAGTTGCTCTAACTCCATTGCTGCCGTTTGCCCTAGAGCCACGGGCTGTGAGGCCTTCTAAGGAAGAGCCTGAGAGGACTGGGGTGAAGGGAAGGAGACCACATTTAAACCACTAAATAAAACATCGACAAGGCCCACAGAGGCCTGTTGGGTACAGCGGTGGTGAGGAGAGGAGCCGGGTGGGAGGCGAGGGCCTGGTGTGGCGCCATGGGGGGAATCGTGGCTACATTTGCTGCTTTGTTTTAAACACTTGAAACGATGCTGCCAAAGTGGGGAAAGTTCAAAATCTGAACCTTGTGGCAGAAGTTATTTGGTAATCCTCCTTTCATTTGTCATTAAAATGCGGTGTAAACACCACTGGGTACTTTGGAAACCTAATAACACGGGCAGGTCCCGGAGGAGGCCGGAGGGGCGTGCCTGCATCTGGCACCCCCGACTGTATTTTAGCGGCTGATTTGTGTTCAGAGGAGGGGAGGTGTGAGGCATCTTTTGTGCCCTGGGATGCTGATGGGGTGCTGGGAAAAAAATGCTAGTGCCCCCTTCTCCAGCCTGCATGGGGAAGTTGGCCTCAGAATAGTGAGCATTTTTTTCCCTTGATTTATATATATTTGACATCAATTGTGGTCTCCAGTTCCCACAACCATTTTACCCACGCACCATCACCTCAGTCCCTTGTGCTCTTTCTGCCCTCATCCCACTCTCTCCCCACTCCACACAGTGTTTGATTTGTCCTTGTCTTGTTGTTTTTGTTGTGTTGTGTTTTTGTTTTTGTTTTTTTCATTGTTATTGATCTTTTCCTTGGTCCCTTATTTAGTTCCCTTATATTCCTCCTAGGGGGGAAACCATCCAGTATTTTCCTTTTGCCTTCTGTCTTACTTCGCTGAGCATACTCCCTTCTAGCTCCATCCATGTGTCTATAAATGACTCCAGTTTATCTTTTTTGATTGCTGAATGTATTCCATCATCTACATGTACCACATCTTCTTGATCCAGTCATCTGTCTTGGGGCATTTAGGTTGTTTCCAGGTCTTACCTACTGTAAATAGTGCTGCAATAAACATAGGGGGGTGCAGGTGTTCTTTTGAATCAATGTTTTTGTGTTCTTTGGGTATAGAATAGTGAGCATTTTGAGAAAATAGAGAAAGTATGGCCAGAACTTCAAGTCATCTGCGCCACCCACACATAGGCAGTTTCAGAGGCTTCCTGGTCTCTTGAGCCCCCCACAGACCCCTGAGGTTTTCATAATTCCTGCGCTCCTGAAGGTTTGGCCCTTCCTCACCTCCAGAATCACCTCTGAGCACTGACTGCCACGTTCAGCGCTCCCTTGCACGGGCACCCTTGTTCTCAGCCTGTGTGCCACGTCAGCCTTGGCCCCAGGCAGAGAACATGGGGACTCCCTGAGGGGTCAGGCACATCTGGGTTGGGGCCTGTGTCCCCACTGTGCTCTTACCTGCTGTTCTCTCCGGCAAACCTAATTCACCCCTTGAGATTCCTTGGCATCCCCACTACTTGAATGAATCTTCCTCAGCCCTTTCTGGATGAAGTAGTCGCTTTGTTAGCATTTTCTAAATGTTTCGACTTTATGGCAATCATCGTATGATGCTGGCTATTATTTTACCTTCTATGTGAGTCACATGACATCTGAACACTCCAAAGACATATAAGCTACTTGAGGGTAGGCTTGTATTTCACTTAACTGTGTCTCCCCAATAGGGCCTGGTGTAATGTCCAAGACTGACATTTGAGGGGCTTAGGAGATGTTGAAAGAAAAAGTGAAAATGACAGAGAATCTCAGTTGGCGGATCTGGGCTGTGAACTCACGAGGGCCTAGAGGTCTGCAGAGACAGGGGTGGGGGCTGCTTCTCTGGGCCTGGTAGGCCCCACCAGCCCCAGACCTTGACACCTGTGCTGGGCTAGCACAAAGGGAATTTGTGGACTCCACAACTGTCATATACATCTTTGCAGGTAGCATTGAGTAAAATGTTTCCTGGCAAAAAGTTACCATCGTTCAGATTTCATGTAAAACTCCAGCCACTTGTGCCCTTTTCGACCTTTGCAGTCTTCTCTCTCTTTTTTAAACCAAAGTGTTCTTTGCTCTTTACCAAACAATTTAGGCCTTGTTCTCATTTTTCACTTGGGATGTTTAAAAATGCTCTTGGGAAACAGTCGTACCATTCAGAAATTCCAGATATATCCGTGAGCCTTTATTATTCTTCAAGGTTATAGGAATTTTCCTTGGAAACTCTTTGAATCTGAGTAGAATTTTTGCTTTCATGTCTCAGTCTTGCTTTTAAAATGAGTTTTGGTAAAGTAAAATCTTTGAACGTATCTATTACTTCTTTCTTTTGCTGCATTTAGTCTGTCTAAAGATGCTTTGTTATTAAAAAGAAAGACAAAAGAAGTCATCTTAGGCCTTGCCCCTAAATTTGTTTTTTAAAAAATTTGCTGGGCAGGCATTACAGGGTACCATTTGTTACCTTCAGCAGTAGCTGGTATTAGCATTAAAAGATGAAGCCAACTGGACGTAAAAAAGACATCTTTGGCATCTCTCTGAATAATCTGAAGAAAACCTCGAAAGCCATTTCATCTTCTGGTCCCAACTTAGTAAGTGAGACCCTGGAATATGCCAGATTTCAGGAGCTCTTATCTTTGTGCTGAGGCACTCCTCCAAGGGGAACGAAATTTACTGGACATGCCTGTAGAAACAAAGGCACCCCCGGCAGAGCCCCGTGGGGAGCATGCAGCCGGCCTCCCTCCTATGCCTGACATTTTGGAGTGGAAAATGACAGTGTTGGCACAGTGGCTGCTCTCATACGGCAAATGTGTTGGCTCCAGAACCACTTCCTATCCCAGCAATCTGTCCCGCCCAGGCGCAGCTCAAGCTGTGGAGGCCCAACTTGGAACGGGACTCCGCCAACAGGCACCCAGGCCACAGCCAGGACCCAGAGGAGGGCCTGCGTCTCCCTCTTCCTGGGATGAGCACTACTGAGACTTCTGGGTAGAGATGACGGGACGTCATGAAGGAGACACCTCTCTCCTGACTCTGAGCCGTGGCTGAAGGGCATCTGGTGGGGTCTGCGGAGGCCCCTTGAGCTGTGGTTGGGTTGGGTTTGGCGTGGCTTGGTGGGATGCTCACAGACCTGGGCTCACACGATGTCCCCTCCTTTAGTAGCTGTGCATCCTCAGGAACATCATTTAAGCTCCCTGGGTAGATAATGTCCGCTCCTCCTCCCTGTGGGTTTGCTGAGTTGATGGCTATGAAACCACCTGGTGACTGGTCAAATGCCGCTAAACCCAGGTGGTGCCATTGTAGCTGTGGGGGGCTGCGCGCTCACAGCTGTGCTCAGAAAGGCACCCTGATCACCAGGCAGCTTGCTCTTGTGTTTACTGAGGCTTTGGGCTTCGTGGTTACTTTCCAAGGCCCCTTCCCCTGCTCCAGTCTCACCTGCTCTGTTTCAGCTTGGACCTTGGCTGAGCCACTCCACATTCTCTGCCTTAGCTAGTCCCTCTGGAAAGTGGGTTTGCTACCTAGCTCCACCTGACTCAGGAGGCCTGTGAGAACAGACCGAGTTCCTTTCCTGAGCCTGCATCTACGGAGGGGCTGCTCTGTTTCACGCGTAGGGTAGACTAATGAAGCAGAGATGGACTAGTGACCCACTGATTCCAGGACAATGTAAGCAGATTGCAAAAGCGAAAGGGCGACCAGGCCATAGAGGCCACCACGAGCCCCGCGCTTCAACAGCAGGGATAGGAGGGCTCTTCCGACTATTTGATCTCACTGACGATGCCTTTACAGAGGCGCCTGTCCCGTGCTCAACTGGAGGGTGGCAAAAGCAGGGACCGCTCACCCTTCTTGCACGGTGTGTGTTACAGTGTTGGTCCCGGTGACACACAAAGCGCGGGAGGTGGCGGGAGGGTGTTGTCACACTTCTCGGCGTTCTCAGCCTGCCGTGCAAGGGGCGCCCTGATCTGCCCAAGGTGGAGACGTCCTTATCCCGGCACCAGATGGAGCCAGTGGCTCACCTGGACCTGCGCGTGTCACTTACTCTGTGTGTCATGTCGTTGCTTCTTTTTTAAAAATGAAATTTCAGTGGTATACCATTCGTTAGCAAACTTATATAATTTGGGGAGTACAGCTTCACACCTCAACTTGTGTATATGCTTCACTCACCCACCACCAAAGACGCAGGACCCTCACACCGTCAACTGGCTCCCCTACCCACTGAATCACCCCAAGGCCCCTCTGGTACCTACCTTATTTTTCGGTTTGAGTTGTTTTGTTGTGTTTTGCCAGTTTGCTTTGCTTATTTATATTTGCTTCGCTTATTCCTGTTCCATACGTGTGAAACCATCTAGCGCTTGTCCTGCATCTGCAGTCTCATGTCACTTAGCTCAACCGTGTCAAGCTCCATCCATATTGTCACAAAAGGCAAGATTTTATTTTTGATAGCTGAGTAGAATTGTGTTGCGTATACCACGAGCTGCTTCTTGTTCATCTTTATTTTTTATTGAGGTAACATTGGTTTACAGTGTTGTATCTGATTTAAGGAAATAGGGTCACACCTCCTCAGATATATGTTACCACCCACATTCACCACTCAAGCCCCCACAGCCCTTCCCCACAGACCACTGTGCCCCCTCCCTTCTGGTAACCTTAGTTCTGTAGTCACTAATGTAGGTGTTTAGGGTTTAGTTTGTCTGTTCCTTGTTTCTTTGTACTCCACCGCTTCCTCACGTTGTCATCCATCAGTGGCATTTAGGTTATTCCGTGTCTTGGCTAGTGTTGATGAGGCTGTGAACACGGGGTATGCATAGTGTTTTTGAATTAGTGTTTTCGTAATCTTCACACAAATACCTAAGAGTGGCATTGCCAGATGACATGGCGTTTCCATTCCACTTTAAAGAACTTTCGTGCCATTAACGTCATTTCTTACTGGGGTCAAAGGAACAGTGATCACAGTGTCTAATAAGTGGTGGTGAATTACCAACCCGCTGCACATCTGGGAGAAGTCAAGACAGGCAGGAGTCAACCTTCCCTGACTCACTAACTTGGCGAATTCTCCTAGTCCCACCTCAAAGCTGGTGGAGCGTGCAGGACGCTGCAGCCGAGGGGAAGTGGGCATCTGGATTCTTGCCACACAGGGCAGGCAGGGGACACTGGGCAGGAGCCCACGGTGTCAACCACATGATGCAGAAGTGGTTTCTCTCACTTATGCCCGCATGTTTGCCTGCGCTCTTTCATTCACTAGTAACTGGTGTATCGAGTAGGCTGGACTCGCTGGGATAAAACCAGGAAGGAACCCCCTTTGTTCACTCTCACCACTGCCCTTCAACTTGCTCTGTCAACATCTCAGGCAGATGCCATTGCTATTCAGTCCCTTTCAGGTACCCATGAACTGTCTTCCTATTGGAATATTAAAAAGCCCAGTACGATAATACATTTAAAACTCTTATCAAATTCAAAGCTATTTCCTCTTCCCCCCAGCTCAGGAGGCCTGACCCAAGTTCAAGAAGCTTTCACAGTCTATTGCTCTGTCTTTTGCTTTTCTGTCTTTTGTCTTTTAGCTGTTGCTGACTTCCCTAGATAAGGCAGAGAACAAGGGAAAGGAAAGAGGCAAAAGTATCTTTTTACTTAGCTGGGCCTGCTGTGATCTAACCAGTGGTGTCCGCTGAATACAAATATCTAGGTCCTGGTTCTTTCTCTCATAAGGCTCTTTAGTGGGTTCCTTGGATCTGTGCCCCCAACCTGGGGCCTGCACCTCCCGGGGTCTGGACTTGGAGTAATGCCCTCTCTGGCTGCCTCTTAGACTCTCCAACAGCTCCAGTGTCAGTGGGATGTTTCCTGTGGCCGTCTTCCCAGGCTCCCTTCTCCCTGGTGGTCAGGATGATTGGCTGGTCCTATCAAGAGGACTCAGGCCGGCTAACATCCTTAGAGTCCAAATGGCCCACTTTTCACCTAGTGTCCCAGCAAGCTCCAGAAGCGCAGGCCTCACCCAAGAGCTTCATGTTTCTCAAGATGGCAGCACCCAGGGCAGGCCAACAAGAACTGGCAGTGCAGCAAGCATCTACCAGGAGGGGGACTTTAGTTTCTGCTCCTGGCAGACCCTTCCATGTCTGAGTGGCCCTCTTGGAGGCATCCTTACTTGACTGCTCCAATGAAGGAAAGAAAAATAATTGCTCAGTAGTTCTTATCAAGACTCCCTTACAATCAGTCCCAAACTATACATATCAGTGTCTATACCCTAGACCTACACCTCTCTCTACATAGATATATAGTTATATAAAGATATAATTTTTTAGATAGATATAGACACACATACATATTTATAGCTGTAGTTTTGACCAACTCTTAAATCTTGCATAGATAAAAGCTGCATCTCTTTAAAATATGGGCCACTTGTTACTCATCTCAGTTTTGGGCATAAGCAGAAATTCTCAAACAAGAGAAAATTCCTATTTTCCCATTATTCGCTCATTTACAATATTTATTTAGCAAACATCAGTAGGTACCATGTGCCCAGAACTCTGACCAGGACTGTCTTATAAGGAGCAAATTGGTCAGGGCAGATCCACCAATCACTGGTCTCTTAAAACCTTTTAAGAACATCCACATTTGCTCAGTCCAGTACCTGATGGATATTATTTGGCATTGGTACATGACTTCATGCTTGTGATAATGGTCCCCAGCGCTAAAAGAACACAAAGTGCTTTTTGAGTCATCATAGATAACTTAATCGTCAGAATTGTTTAAGTAATAAGTATATTTTGCTGACAGTTTGATTCTTTAGCAAGTACAGATTTAGTCATGTTTCTATTTTAACACTTAATAGACAAATGCTCTAAGATAGAGATTGTTTCCTACAACGAGTTTATTTGCCAAATCCTACATCCCATTATTTGGTCATTATTTTCCTGTTTGTTTATAGACTAGCTCACATAGTGAAGGGGTATCTATACATGTGTGCACATTAATCTTTTGGGGGGTATTTTCTTTTATTAGATTGAATTTTTCAGGTGTTTTCCCTTTTATTCAAAAAATAAAATGACCCACTTTCCTGACTTACATGGGAACTAATTGAAATATTTAGTCTAATTTGATTTTTTAAAGTAGAGTCATGTTTTACAATTGCTGCTCCTGTCTTGGCACTGCCAATCCAACTGCTCACTTAGAAAGCCTGCCATGCTCCTGCAGTTGGATTCCATGTGTTCTGATTTTGTAGGCATATATATATAATATAAAGTATTATATATATATGTGTGTGTATATCCATATATACACACATATATAATATGAAATATGTATATACACACATATATACACATATATAATATGAAATATGTATATATACACATATACACATATATAATATGAAATATGTATATACACATATACACACATATAATATGAAATATGTATATACACATATACACACACATATATAATATGAAATATGTATATACACACATATACACACACATATATAATATGAAATATGTATATACACATATACACACATATATAATATGAAATATGTATATACACACATATAATATGAAATATGTATATACACACATATAATATGAAATATGTATATACACATATACACACACATATAATATGAAATATGTATATACACATATACACACACATATATAATATGAAATATGTATATACACACATATACACACACATATATAATATGAAATATGTATATACACATATATACACACACATATATAATATGAAATATGTATATACACATATATACACACACATATATAATATGAAATATGTATATACACACACATATAATATGAAATATGTATATACACACATATACACATATATAATATGAAATATGTATATACACATATACACACATATAATATGAAATATGTATATACACATACACACACACACATATATAATATGAAATATGTATATACACACATATACACACATATATATAATATGAAATATGTATATACACATATATACACACATATATAATATGAAATATGTATATACACACATATAATATGAAATATGTATATACACACATATACACATATATAATATGAAATATGTATATACACATATACACACATATAATATGAAATATGTATATACACATACATATATAATATGAAATATGTATATACACATACATATATAATATGAAATATGTATATACATATATACACACATATATATAATATGAAATATGTATATACACATATATATAATATGAAATATGTATATACACATATACACACATATAATATGAAATATGTATATACACATATACACACATATAATATGAAATATGTATATACACATATACACACACATATAATATGAAATATGTATATACACATATACACACATATAATATGAAATATGTATATACACATACATATATAATATGAAATATGTATATACACACACATATATATAATATGAAATATGTGTATATATTTTTTTTCATTTCATTAACCTTAGTATGGATGAAAAGTTTTGTTCTAGTGTAGGGGAAAAAAAATCCAGAGAATCTTTATTCTTGCCACTGTTCCATTTAAAGTCTTGTATCCTAACCCTGGCTCCCTGATATAATATATAAATCTCATTAACCTTCTAAATACAATTTTTCAAGAGCGAAGAACTTCTCTCATCTTCTTTTATTATGTCTAATTTGCATACCAGCAGCACATAGTCCAAGAGTTGGCAGATAATATTTTAAAGGGCATTGAAGTATAAGAATAACTACATACCTCCAGATGTGTTATGGAATATATCCCATTAGTCACTTTATGTTTGAAAAACAGAAAAATAGGCACCTAGCAACAGCATGCCATCATTCAGGATTGGACAGAAGCCATTTTACGTGCAGGAGATAGCACCCCCTCTTTTGGGGCCTCTCAGACAAGTACATTTCATTGCACAAAGAAACTGGGCGATTGATTGTCCTTTTGCACAATGAGTGACAGCAATGACATTACCATAGGAGGGCTTTTGGCTGCGAGGAGATGAGGCTTATCGTGAGCCTTCTCCACAGGCTCAGCACTCAGACCTCAGTGCAGAGGGACCGGGAGGCTCATGGAAGGATTCTGCAAAGTCACCTGGCCTTCCTTCTGCTCTTCTCCTCTGAATGGAAGGGGGTGTCCCACCCAAAAATAAGCATCTGACATTTCACACCTATTCAGGATCCACCTTCTTCCACCAGCCCTGGGGGGAGAGCATCAAAACAGTTTGCCCACATGAACGTCCTATTAGATTGCGTTTCCAGCAGGCTCTTCTCTAACACCAGTGGATGAATGCGAAGGAACAGGGGACGAGCACAAGTGAAGAGAAGGAAGAAAGCGTTCAAAACCCAGCATGCACCTGGAGAGAAATTCCGAGGAACCTTACAGGTGTCTGCACCTGGGTCAGTGTAGGGGTGCACTTCAGCCCCACCCCACCTGCGGGCTGTTCTGCAGCTATTTATGGAGCCCCTGTTGAGAAGTCAGGGACTCAGACTGAAGATACACAACTCTGCCCTCAGGTGGGTCCCCCGGGCACCCAGAAACACCCCAGGGGCAGGGCTGTCTTGTGTCAGGGGACTTGCCACAGCATCTTGCCTTTACATTTTTGCCTATTAAGTAGGCAGTGGGGAAGTGAAGCAGAGCAGTGGGGAGTCACACCTCAAAGGGAAGCCAACGATGGAGGGGAGACTCCCACTCTCCCTAAAAAAAGGAAGAAGGAAGTGGGCGGAGGTGAGAGAGGCCATATCCCTGAGATACGGACAATGTTGATGACCGCGCATTTGAATCTAATTGATGCTACTGCATTGTACACTTAAAATGGTAAATGTTATGTTTACATGTTTGAAAGCTTAAAAAGTAGAGTACTATACAGAAATGAATTGTACATTTTCTTAATGTGTGTTCATGTTATGATTTAATTGTATAGTGTCTGAATTTATCTCAATGAAGTGTTGTTTTTTAAAAAAATAACATGCTGCCACCTTTTTCCCAGTTCATCTACTTTGCCGGGAGAATGTCAGAGAGAGGACTACACAAAGGTAGTGAGGAGAACAGTGACTGCCCACCGTCAGGGCTGCCCTAGAGCAAGGGAGAAAGAAGGAAAAGTGCTGCAAGTGGTAAAACCCTACCGTGGGCAGGTTTCACTGCTCCTTAGATGCACTTCCTACCGCAGAGTCCCAGCGTGCTCTCTTGCTCTGTGTACAGTTAGCCCTGAACAATTTGGGGCTTAATGGCACTGATCCTCACCCAGTTAAAAAAAAAAAAATCTCATGTAATTTTAACGGCACAAAAACTTAACTACAGGCCTCCCTTGAGATGGGGGGCTTGGTTTCAGGTCCCCAAGAAGACACAAACCCATAGATGTTCAAGTGCCTTATACTCAGCCCTCCTGGATACAGGTGGCTGAATCATGAATGTGGAGCCTGAGGATAGAAAAAAAATTGTGTGTAATTGGACCCTGGAAGCTCAAACCTACATCGTTCAAAGGTTGACAGTCCTTTGTTTTCAAAATCAGAGGAGGGTCAACTAGCCTTGCAGAGTTCATAAATGAGTAGCAACTTAAGGTAAAGTTTTTATTTTTCCCTTGAAATGTCTTCGTGTGCATAGGTATGCAGCACATCACTTTTGATTGGGGGGCTGGTGGCGGGGGTGGGGTGCAGAATCCCTTTTCTGGAAGCACACCTCTAATGTTGAGGGTGGAGGCGATGCTGAGTCTGGGCCAAAGACCTGTCTCCTACGACACCTTGCACAGTCACACCCTGCACTATTTTGCCCATAAAATGCAGGTTATTATCCCTCCCTTGCCTTCTCCCTGGAGTAGCGTGAGAAGCAAAATCCAAACAAGATACCATGTGAAAGCGTTCAGTAAACTGTGAATCACTGCTTTAGTGGAAACTCTTTCTACTGCACGCAATAGACACTCCATAAATAAGCAAAAAGGAGGCACTACACTGGGTACTGCGTTACCTCTCAGAAGCCATGGGCAGGAAGTGAGGCTGGATACAGAACTGGGGAGTGCAGGGGGCCACAGGCTGCTCAGTCGCCTGATGCCTCCCCACCTCTTTACCTGTTCCCACCTGTCTTTCTCTCTGTAGACTAGCTTCTGTTGTTCTGACTTGATCAAACAGGGTTGTCCCATAGCACCTGTGATTTCAGTCGCTGCTCAAGCCATAAGTCCAGATTTTTCTATCGGGTTGATTGATTCAGGCTGGAATAGGGATTCACCGCTTGTCTGATGGATTGTGAATATGGGCAGGACTATCTAGGATAAACGTGGCCATTCTTCTGACCATCCCTGGAGACAAAATTATGAACTGCTCAGGTACCAGAAGAGTTACCTTCTACAAACATCGTGGTTTGAAAACTATGATAGTATGATTTATAAGAAGTATGTATTCATGTGTATAGATATAAATAAACAATGTATATATTTCTCGCAGGTTTGGTCTTCATCCATAGTTCTTGACTCACAGCTCCTAAAAAATCATGGACTTTCTTAAGTGTAGAGAACGATAAAGGTGTCTCTTACTATGTTAATACAATGCACTTTTGCAGACCACCGGCGGATGGGGTTGGTTGCTGGGAGAACCAACCGTATGATTCGAGGGTTGCTACTTCTGCTCCCACCCTAGACTTCCAGAGAGACCGGTTGAATTCACTTGCCAATGGTCAATGATAACATAAGCCGTGCTTATGGAATGAAACCATCATTCGCCAAAAGGAGGTGCTTTGGCGAGCTTACTGTCCGTGACTATGCTGATATTTGGGGGACGGCTTGAGGGTGAGGCCAAGGAGGGCTGCACCCTTCCCCACGCTTCTGTTCCATCTGGCTGTTCCTCAGTTACAGCCTTTGAAATAAACTGGTGATGTAGTGAAGAAGCCGCTTTCCTGAGCTCTGTGTGCCATTCTAGCACATCAGTCAAGCCTGGGGAGGGGGTCCTGGGAACCTCTGACTTAGAGCCAGTAGAGCAGGTTATAGCCTGGGCTTTGGGCTGGCATCCCAAGAGGAGGGAAGTCTCAGGATTCCGAACCACTGGACCATGGAATCCGATGTGATTTCTGTTTAGTGTCAGACTGGGGTTGAATTCTCCTAAGTCCTGCAGGGATCCAAGAATTGCTTGTCTGGGGAAACCTCATGTACGTTCATGTGGAAATTGGGGTCCGGGGCCAGTATGCAACTGCAAAAGTGAGCAGAAGAATGAGAGTCGGTCTCACTGACCTCTTTCGCGTGCCCCATCTCTGCTGTTGTCTGTAAGTCCAGCGTGTGAGTCTGACGGGCTGGCCACTGCTGGGCACAGCGGCCACAGGATGTGAACAAAGGTGAGGCTGGAAGGCCTGCGGGCGAGAGAGGCTAGGCGAGTGGGGTGCTTCGAGGGCCCGAAGTCACTGGCTGCTCCTCTGAAGTGTGCCCAGGCTATTCTGCTGTGCCCAGTGGCCCATGTTGCATGTCTCACAGGGCGTATTATGGATGAAAGTGGGTACCAGGCAGAGACATCCATTTCAAGCTAGCTTAAACAAAAATTATTTTGAGACTGCTTTTCTCGCCCCTGTTCTTTCCCACCTGCTCGCCTTTGAGTAATTCCACGGTTTTCCAGCTCCACCCAATGGGCGATGGTCACGGAGCACTGCCTCCTCCCGTGAAAGGGCAGTGGGGAGACGCCAGACGAGGGCTGCCAAGATGTCTTTGTTTCATTGCTTGTGGTCGGCAATTACATTTTCCTCTTGGCCTGCATAGTGGTGAGAGGGTGAGCAGGTGTCGAGAGCAACTTTGTTCTTTTTGAGTCAGTCTTGTTACGTGGAAAAGAGCCAACTCTCCCCAGGTAGCTGGCAGGTCCTGCAAGTCCAGACCCCTGGGCAGGGCTGGCCAGAGTGGTGCCAGCCTGTTGTGTCAGGGTAGCTGGGCCAGGCTGGCTCTTCTCAGCTCCCGAGAACAGGCTGCTTTTCAAACAGATACAAATAATCAGATGCCTTGATAGACTATTCCAGGCTTGGTGTTGTCTATCAGGTTTACAGAGAAGTGAGAGAGAAAAATGCCCAGCTGAGGACTTCTTTGTCCCCCTCAGTTCTGCGCCAAGCTTCAGTCCCACTTCTCCCGTCCTCCTCTGCTGTTGCGCAGATGAGCCAGTAGCTTATCTCTGACTGGTAGGCTCGTTCCACTGCTCTAGAAGATGCTGCAGGTGCGAAGGTCAAGTGGAGGAGCAAAGGGAGGTATCAGAATGATGGGGTTCAGATAATGGGGCTTGGTGTGTGCAGTTCTTGGGTCCTCCTAAGAAAGACTTCAGCAGACATGCCCATTCATCAGCACACGGCAAGTTTATTCAGGAAAAGAGAAAAAGAGAGATGCCTGCATAGACACTGGTGGGCAGTCTTAGAGGAAAGATCTGGGTTTTGCCAGAGCAAGGGGTCTCCTTAAATAGCATCTCTGATGAGGTTCCCATGGCATTTTATCACCGTAGGGATTTGGTCTTCTGTGACTGATGATCCTCACTGTCCCCACCTCAGATTCCTGGAGACTTTCATAGCCAGTTTGACAACTGGTTCATCATCCCTGCCCCCACTTTGGTTTTTGTCCTTATGAGAACTTCCATCTAAATTCTTCTACTCTAAGCTTCCATCACAGAAGACTAGGCCTTTCTTTTGTCTGGGGCACTGAACTGGCAGATACGCAGATGCCTGCAAGATTAACCCTTAAAAGAAGTCACAAGGAAAAACAAGTGCACCATTATATCCATGTTTACTTATTTAATAATATGTGGTGACTGGCACCTGTCCCTGGCACTGTTGTAACCAGTTTACATAATTCATTTAATTCTCACAGTGCTATAAGGTAAGGTCTCTTATTGGCTCTGTTTTACATAGGAGAAAATTGAAACACAAATTGGTTAGGTCTTTTGCCCATTTTCACACAGTGAATAAGTGTCAGGGCCAGGATTTGAACCCTGATAGCCTGCATCCAGAGTCAGCACACAAACACCCTCCCATGTTATCACCCCCTTAGGGTGCAAATAAAACACTGACAACATGATGGAACCTGTTTTTATTCTGGTGTCCCTGTGGTCATTTGCACAATTAAAAAATAGCACTAAGGAGAAGAAAAGTGTTTTAACTCTAACCATTGAAAAGGCAAGTTTTAGCAACTAAAAATTTCATGACCTATCTGAAGCTTAACAATCAGTTTGCACTTCTGTTAACTTCCCACAAGAGCACAACGGACTGTTCTCACTGCCGTCAAGGTAGAAGAGCTATGACCTTGACGTGCAGGGGAAGGAAGGGCGGGCCGTTATTTAAGCAATGTGGTCTGAGGGGGAGTGCTGGATGGAAATTCCACAGGAGCTCACCATGACGTTTATTGTGATTTTAAAATCTGTGAACATATGGTCCCCGCTGGAAGCGTAGAATGGGAGTGGGGAAAACATAGCCTTAAAGAAAAAAACAGTCCCACTTGTACTACCCCATTTTGCCTCTCCTTCTCCCACATGCCATAGACTTCCATGTCCTGCTAGCTGCTTTTGCTCCCAAATTTGAGGAAAACCCAGGAAGCAAGTCCAGTACAAATCAACCCCTTTCATCAACTGCTCCCCATACATCAGTGAAGGAGCTTTCCTCCTCCTGCAATAGACATTTGTATTTTGGTTCTTGACCACTGTACTTCTACTGGTGGGACCTTGCCCTGGTTTGTGCTGGATTTTATTAAATTCTAGTTCTTTGTTTTATGTGGCTGAATGGAGAGCTGGCAACGTTGGATGACATTTTATCTGGGATTCATGGTGGCTCTTGGGAATCAAGACCAAGGGGGCCTTACTGTGTGGCTAGTCAACAGCTGCCCTCCCTGCCCTGATGTCTCCTTTCTCAAATCATCCTGCAAATCCTGTGTCTTCTTCCTGTCTGAGGCCTTTGTATCATCCTAGTGGTGATGCCCACCCACTCCCTTCTCTGGGCTTGGTGATGACCCCATTTAGCCTCTGTCTTAGTCTGTACAAGCCACTATAACAAAAACACAGAGATGAGGTGGGTTATAAACAACATGTATTTCTCACAGTTCTAGAAACCAGGAATTCCAAGATCACAGCACTAGCAGGTTTGATGTCTGGTGAGAACCCACTTCCTGGTCCATAGAGAGCTGTCTTCTTGCTGGATTCTGATAGGTTGAAGGGATGGGAATGCTCTGGAACATGTTATAAGAGCACTAATACCATGCATGAGGGTACCACCCCTTATAACCTAAATACCCACAAGAAATCCTCCCCTCCTGCCACCACCACATTGAGCTAGTAGGTTTCAACATGTGAATTGGGAGGGAGTGGGCACAAAAATTTAATCTGCAGCAACATTTCAGACTGCCTAGTTTATATATTTTGTGTCTTTCCTAAATTGTAAGATTCTGGAGGTTGAGTACCATGTTTTCTTCATTCACCACCTGCCTCACTCTACCAGCAAGTAGTGGCTGAGCGCCCACTGTGTCCATGTACATGTTTATCTGTGTATACTCTGTGCTGCCCACACTGGCTTTGATCAAGAAGTGAATCCACTTCTCACACATTTCCCTATTTTCTGAATCCTCTTCTTTCATAAAGTAGTCTTGTGAATTAGGGGAATTCCCAGAACAGAAACCAGCTTTACCCCTCTTAGACTGAGGGGCTCTGGTAGTCAGTTTCATGGGTAAATTGACTCTCCCCTAGATGCCTGCCCCTTTATATAACGAGCTCTTCCAGAAAGGACCATTCAAGTCAGCAACTTCTTGTCTAAACACGTTTCTCTAGAAAGCCCTGTGCAGAAAATGAGTTTTTTATGCAACATCCACTTTCTCCGTGGTAGCAGAGCCTCAGTGTTATTTTTAGGTGACTTATAGGCAGTGAAAAGACTATTTTCCTGTTTCTCTGGAATATGGAAGCAGAAATCATTGGATGGGACTTCTGGGAAGGCCTTTTTGCCATTCCTTCCTCCCTGCTTCTTGTTTGGAATACAGATGTAATGGCTGGAGCTATAACAGCCATTTGAGGCCATGAAGAAAAGACTAAAAGAGTCATAAAAATTCAGCCCTGATTTTCTTGACTCTTATTGATTCTTGAGTCATTGAACCAATGCTAGTAATTACTCATGTCTACATTTCTCGAGATTAAAAAAAAAGCACCTTCCTTAAATATTTAGGTCATTGTTACTAACAATTAAAATCAATCTCTAACTAATACACCCAATTAGAAGGTAGTTCAGCAGTTACTCAGAGGACTTAGAGGAAACTAAACTCTTATGAAGCCATGATTTTCAGAAATTCCTTTACTGATAACCCCTGTGTAGCGGCAGGAAAGGGGTGGCACAGGAGCAAGGTTCCGGATGGTTCTGGGCAGACGGGTCAAAGAAGGAGAGTCTTGGAGCCCTTGGTGGCTTTGCATGCTTTATTTAGTAGAGATGGCCAGGTACATGGCAGGCATGGGTGCCGGGGGGCCGGGAGGCTGGCAGGCCTCCCAGCCCCCAGCGCATCTCACCTTCTCGGCTGCTTCTCTCTATCTCTCTCTGCTGCTGCTGCTCCTTCGTCCTGTCATTTCTGTTGGTCGGCCGGTCCTCACAGTTCTGTCTGTTGGTCCTCACAGTTCTGGCGTCCTCATGACACTGCCCATTTAAGCCCGTGTCCAACTCAGGTGTGCCCACTTGCACATGCCCACCCTGGAATGCTCGCAGCACCGCAGGTGTCCATCATCAGTGGTAGGAGGGTGGAAATACCTGATCATTCTCTGACCCTACACCCTGAAATCAATCTTTTCTGAGTTACCATAAGATTCTTTTTGACTTCTTCAGTGAAATCTCTTCAGAGATTCTAACATCTTTGGTGAAAGTAAAACTTGAAAACTATTGGACTCCCTCCTGAAAAGCAGTTTTAGGGAAGCAAGTCATCATCTCCCTTTGACGTGTGGTCACCTGCAAAAGCCTTGCTAATCCCACGCACACGAGCTACATGCTGAAGTTCCCCAACATCTGGCAGCTGAGCTGCTACTTGCTTTTTTAAGCACAAAACCAAGCATTCAAATGTTCCCAATTTAGCTTCTTAAGCATTATGTTGGGCGCGTCTACCTTGGCCCACAGCTGCCAGCAATTCAAAGCTCTCATAGACAACATCAGTTTTTTTAGTCTGCATGTTCTCTTTATTCCCAACTGTGGGGAAGTCGCATTGGAAGAATTTTTAAAAAGACAGTCTCTGTTGTGTCTTAACAGGATCAGGTATCCAAAAGTTTCCTGTGAGGCCCAGGTGGCAGAGAGAGTCCTTTAAAAAGGGTAGAAAAACCTGCCAGGATGCTGGAGGCCCTATTTCCTGTTAACCTCTTTAGAGAGCCCTGCCCTCTCTGAAGCCCGGTCCTCATTTTGGAATTCCTGTGAATTCGCCTGTGAAATCCCATTTTGTGAATCTGCTGACACCACCCCAGGCTCTTAGGCACCCTCTCCCTCCTGTGTCTTCTCTCCTATCACGTTGCAGGCGGTGCTGCCTTCCGCAAGGCCCGTGAAGAACCAGAGCCTCAGAGAAGCCTCATCTCACCTTCTAATTGGACATAAGGGGAAAATGAGGCCCATGGCAGAGATATGACATGTCTCAAGTCATGTCAGCAGTTAGTGGCCCAGCTTTTGGTTTTGACCCAGGCCGGTATGTTTTGTGTAGCAGGAGATGAAACTAGTTCTTTGTGTTTACTGTGCATCAGAAAACATTGTAAGATGTAACATATAATCTTTCCGTATGTGCATAAGGCATATAAGGCACAGAGAGGTTAAGTAACTTGCCCAAAGTCACAACTAGTCAATGACAGTCAGGATTTTTGAACTCAGGTGATCTGGCTGTCTTCATACTAGTGCCTAATCTTTGAGGTCCCGTTGAGGGACCCCTACTATACTCCTTGACCAGAGAGTTACTAGCTTCACATCTTACTGTGGAGGAGCATTTCCCCAACGTGATAGCAACAGGTGTTCAACAACCAAAACTAAAACCAAACGAAAATAAATTCCGTGGTCTAATACATTTACAATGCTGTATTAAACCTAGTTAGAGTCAGGATTTTATTTTTTGCTTGTTTTTGGGTATAGAACATCTCAGAACCTTTAAGATTCTAATGAAATTGTGAATTCTGAGCTTAAAAATATTTCCTAAGAACTTCAGACCATAGAAACTTTTTGATGCAAAGATGTCACCACATATCAACTCACTTGAGTGAAAAGGAAAATTGTGTCTTATTATGAAAATAGTTTTGACCTCAAGGATTCCCTAAAATGGGTTCAAAGACATCCACCACCCCCAAGTTTCCCTGTAATATACTTTGAGAATTGTTTTCCTAGAAGATATTTAAAATTTAAAAAGACTTGAAGCACATTATCACTGTGTCAAATAAATGACATCTTGCCCCTTGCAAATGACAGAGAAAAGCAAATGAAAGAACATGGATGTGTTTTAAGAGTCAATCCGTCCTTCTACCAATTCCTTATCCTTATATCTTTCCCCTTTTCTTTTTTTACTTTTCATTTAAAAACTCCTTATTGTTTGATGAAGGATTAAAAGTAGGCTAATCTTCCAGGAAGTCAACATTCTTGTTGACAGAGACATATTGAAGTGTATTATTATTTTAGAAGGACTTATAACCACTCATTCTACCCCCCAAATTCTCCTCTGCTAGCACCCTATAGGTCAGCCTAACATTTCAAGAATTATCATTTATTTGGGAAAAGCCATTTCTTTCTAGAAAAAGAGCCCATTGAGATACAATTTTCATGTGGTAAGGAGTGTCTTTGTTGAGTTTTGCCAAATGAGCCTATGCCAGGTGGCTCAGATTAGGGCCTCCCCTGGGACAGGAATCCTGAGGGATGGAGACTGGAAAGGGAAGTACTTCAGGGGCTACCCGCCTGAGGCCTTTGAAAGTGAGGTGCCCTGGTAAAGAGTTAGTGCTCTTTCCTTTTTAGCATGTCCAAAGATGTGTTTTATTCATTTAACAATGTCACTTAGGACTGCTCTTGGTTCGAGGTCACTGTGGGTTTAGATTAGGTTTGAGGTCTCTGAACTTGAACTCAAACCTCAGGTCGAAACTAATGCAGCATTTGGGGTCCTGCATTCGAATTTGACAACCCAGATCAGGTAGGAAAAATGAAATCTACTTCAAGCTACATGGCCCAGGATCCCGCCGGCCCTTTGATGCAAGGCAGGTGACCTTCCTGAAGACATCCTGCTCCACACCATCTGGGCCAGACAGACTCACAGATGGGGAGGGGGTGGGGCAGCAAGTGTGCTCAGCCCCTGAGGACACTGCTGCCACCCATGCTTTTTGATCTTTTCCATCCTCTCAGGTTCTAGGGCTGCAGATAACTGTAACTGGGCCAGTGAGAGGGTGCACCCGTCAGGCAATGCTACACTGAAGCACCAGGCTCTTACGCTTATCACTGTTGTACCACGCACTGGCTCAAGCTCCATGATGTGCAGGGCGAGTCTTTAGCTATTTGCCCGGAGTGCTCTTACATGGTTGGTGTGCTCCTCAAGACAAACCGTCCAAGTGTTTCATAAACAACAAAACAAATCCATTAAGAGTTTTTCACATGCATTAATATATTCATTAGTAACACAAACTCCTTTTGGAAAATTCAGAAAATGGCAGTGTTATCCATAATCCTATTACCACCATGAGAGCGTCAGAGCCAGCCTTGAATGGGAATCTTTCTGCCTTTCTCACTCTGGTTCTCACTTCTGGTGCAGCTACAACACATGTTGAAGGTTCCAGATGGGGTTCAGATGTGAGCAGAGTGCTGGTCACTCCACCACTCCCCCTGCCCCCTTGATTTGCAGCGATAGTTTACACAGGAGAAGGGGCCAGTTTTGCGTTTGGATTCTCAGACCTGGAAGGGTTGGTTCATGGAGAAGACAACATGGGGTCTGGTTCCCTTCTGCCTCGGGATGAGTCTGACCTGGGGAGAGAGGAACACGCCCACAGTCTGATAGGATCCAGCCTGGCGTGAGGACTCAGAACCCAGGCTGCTCGGGCAGGAAGGGAGGGAGGATGCTCCCAGGACTGCATGGAAGCTGCTGTTTCCCTCTTGGCATGCCCTCTTATGGAGTGGGGTTTGTAGGTGGAGATGCCACCCTCTTAGCCAAGTGTCTGCCACTCCAACTCATTGCTCCTGGGTGCTCACCCGTGCTCCTGCTGTGGTTTTCCTTTTAGATTTCCTAATCCAAAGTCTATAGTTAGTCTCTTCAGCATTAGAACATGCACAGTAGTTAAATATGAAACCTAGGACGTCATGAGTCAGCAGCCTACTATTCCATATAAAATGTGTGCAGAGAGACTCCACGAGCATTCCTGGGCTGTGATGAATCACCTCAGGTTCTCAGCATCTCGCCATCACTCTTAATTCTTCAAATTAAGCAGGGAAAGAGCTGGGGAAAGTCGGACGCTTTAGAGGCCAATACCATCCAGCTAGAGTGGGCTCCTTTCTGCTGCCTCCCCTCTCCCTGGGGCAGCCTCTGCTGGCTTTCTGTTTATTTTACAATTAGCAGTAGGAGACTCCTGAGGAAACTTTTGCTTGGGGGGGCCCAGAATTTTTGTTTCAGTTTTTCCCCCTCCTTAGAGTAACAAATTCTGAAAGAAAGGTTTGAAAAGAGCTCTCAGTGCTCCTTCCACCAGTGCTCCTGATAACAGTCCTGTGTCCACAGACAGGGTCCCGCCAGTGCCTCCCAGTTCCTCAACTTCTTCTCCTCCAGCGATCTTATACTTGATGGACTCACGGTCCCCGTGCCCATGGCCGTGTCCTTGACTTTATTATTCCCGTAATTGTGTGGCCCTATGATCTCAACCTCAGCCCTCCACTGTCGAGTTATAATTCCTCCTGCTAGCTTTATCCAATGTTTCTTCAGCCTCAAAGATCCACAACTGATTGATCCACAACTGATTGATCCGCCGCCTTCTCACTGATCCTCACCACCCCGCCACCACCTACAAGTTTCTACTGTCCTCCATTCAGGTTCCTCATTATCATCCTGCCCATTATTATGTGATCAGCTTCCTTGACCCTTGCTCCCACCACCCTGTCTTCCTGGCAGAACTGTGACCTTGGCTAAATGTGCTCTGCCTATTGTGCCTGTATTGGCACAGCTGGGTGTGGCTGCCTGGTCTGTCTTTAAGTCCTTTTGCACAGCTGCAGGTGGCTCTTCTGTGCTCATCTGACACTCCTGTTTCATTTCCCTGAGCCATTTATTCTGTCTCTTCAAGACAATGATTTCGTATTTTCTCTTCCCTCCTGAAACTATCAGCCTCTCTGCCTTATGACTCTCAGCTGAGACCTTGCCTCCTTACTCACAGAGATAATAGAAGAGTCAGCAGACAAGTTCCACACTCCCATCACCACACCCACTGCCTCCCTCGACTCTGCCTGCCCTCCTGGGACTGAATTCCCAAGCTTCTATCAGCCACACCCAAAGTGTGGTCCTGGGTTCTGACTGGCAGCAGGAGCAGCACCTGGGACAACATCAGAAATGCAACTTCTCCAGCCCCACCACAGACTGCTGAGTCAGAATCTCTGGGGTGGGGCTTGGGAATCTGTGTTTCAACTGGGTCTACCTGTAACTGTGCACAAAGGAACTTAAGGAGCACTGGGCGAGAGCCCTTTCTCTGCCCACTCGGGGATCTCCCTCCAGGGGTTGTTTTCTCTCTCCTATCATCCCCTGCACCCCTCTCTACTGGACCATTTTTCATTATTATGCGAACAAGCTAGAAATAAAAACCTCCTATGAGCCCAAGTCCCACTGCAGCTGCTGTTCCACAGCTCTGCTTCCCCCTTTCTTCCAGCTCCCCTAAAACTCATCTTGCTAAAGCCATGATGGCAGAGTCCAGATTCCCGCCTCTCCTGAGCCATCTACCATCATGGGCCACGCCAGCAACCTCGTCGCTGGCCCAGATCATCGCACTGACCTCCTAGTGTTGCCCCTGCTTACAGTCTTTTCCTGCATGGTCCTTTCTGAATAGAACAGCCAGAAGGTCTTTGTACTCACAAGTCATGTTACCTCTGTTCCAACCTTCCCCGACCCATACCATTTTATAATGAAAACCAAAGTCTTTAAACTTGCCTGAGGCCCTCTGTGAGCAGACTGCCCACGACCCCTCTGACTTCAGCTCTTCAGACTCTCCTTGACCGACTCCGTTCCTGCCCCTCTCTCTTCTTGCTGTCTCAAGCATGATTTTGTACGGGGCACCCTCACCCTGACTTTTCCCATATGCTTCATTGACACTTCAGCTCCAGTCAACTCAGTGTCCTTTTTTGCTATCCCAGTGAATTACATCTCAGGGGTTTTGTCTTCAAAGCCTTTTGAGCACCCTGTTGGGGTTGTCCTGAGAAAAATTCTGCCTTCTCCTTGAGTTGGCCTAGCAGACACTTGGTGACATGAACAGGAGTCCCTAGCACATCCTCTCCTCCATGAGCTCCAGGGCTAATTTCCCTACTCGCTCTCCTACCAGGACAGCCTTGAGGTCTGACCAAGAGAGCAACGGACAGTAATGAGTTCTGCTTTTTTTTTTTTTTAATGCAACAATTATGGTAGATATTTATTTAAAGTAATACATATGCAACTCAGACAAGTTCTAAATTGTACATTTCAGGTTTAACTAACTTCATAAAAATCCTTTGCGGACAGCTGCAGCCAGATTTTGACTACTTGATTATTTCTTTGCCCATTCTTCTCGCTCTTTTCTTTCCCGAATAACCTCTTTCAGGTACGGTTCAAGGTAGAATTTATCCTCCTCATATTTTGTCCACTGCTCTTTAGGCAAGATCTGATGCCTGATGGTCATCCTGAAAGCTTTTCAGGAAGTCTTTTTATGGCTTCTTTTACATCATCATCCTCATATATGGTATTATCTCGCATTAACCCTAGTTTATTGAATCCTGCAGCATTGTAATACCGTTTTCGAATACCCTCCAGCCACTTGCCTGATGCTGAAACAGCTTGCCTGCTCGCCACTGAGTTCTGCTTTTTAAAAGTACAGACAGGCCATGAAACCTTCAGAAGAGAAGATGGGGATTTGGAGACCTGATTAGTCACAGGATGAACAAGTTGGGGCAGGTTTCTAGAAGGTGCTATTTCCTGATATTCCCCACTCTCTGACACTGTCTCTGGGAAAGGTTGTTGGAACCAGAAAGCACACAGGCATGGTTGATGAAAAGCCTGCTTATTCCTAATACACTGGACACTTTGTTCAGAAATAGTTCATCCATTTGAAAATATTGCCCTTGTAATGGTGCCAAGGTCGTTGCCTGCTGGAGTTATCAGTAGAGTATGTGCCAGCTCTGACTGGGGTATTTTAATAGGTGTATGGCTTCGCTGCCAAAGTCACTAACGAACATTGCATAGTTAATCTGTATTCAGTCCTCTCTCTGCATGTATTCTTAATATTCAGTTTTTGTTAAGACTTTAAAAAAAGAAAGAGAGAAATGAATAAATAGGTTAGAATACAATGAACTATTTTTGAAAGGAATTTTAAGTGGTCCTGACTCACTTCAGAGTTCTCCTTACCCATGTGATAGTAACAATATGCTTTGAAAAACATTGGATAGTCTTCAAAACTTTTTATGTTCATGCTCTTCTTTGAAACTCAAATTAACCCTCTAAGTAAGGTAGAGTGGTGTGTCCCCAATTTTAAGTGATACAACTGAGGTTCAGGAAAGTTAAATGGCTGGTGTCTGACGAGTTGAAAGAATTAAATGTGATGGAACATGCATTGGGGCCTGTCTCGAGGCCTGGGTTAGATGATGTCCTCCCTCAGTGACCAGTGGGTAGCAGTAGGGAGGACCACTGGGTAAAGATCTGAAGATCTAGCTAGGTTTGGTCAGAGGCTCTTGAGTTATAGAAGAGGCAGTAAGTGGAAAGCAAATTTGTTGGTCCCTGCAGCCCTCTGTCAGCCAGCACAAGGTAATGGCCCTACCTGCTGAGTCCACGATGAGCACCTGCTCAGGTAGAGCAGGGCCCAGGGAGGCAAACATCCTGTGCAGCCACCCTAGGGCTCTATAAGAAACTCTCCATCCTGACTTCAGGACCCTGGAATTCCAGCAAAGTGCCAGCTCAAGGTCTATTATGTGACCTTGAGTCAACCCAGCATAAGACAGACTGAATCACATCCACTCACCCACCTGGTATATATAGTCAAGTTATATTACAATAAATGAATGACGGGGAGAAAGAGAGAAAAAGCAAGTCCATTAGATTTGTGAATGCCACGAAGCCGGAGAGGGTAGCTAATAATGACAGATGACAGGTCAGCTTTAAAAGGTCTTGAGACTGGTTGGAACACTGGGCTGAAACCTCTAAGTGAAATGGACAGAATTGAACTGGGGTTTAGCAATCATTGCACTATCGGCAGTATTTGATATTGATCCACATCTTTCTTTTCTTAAAGAGAAAGGATTTGGGAAAGCTAAAGTTACAAGTTGGACTGAAACAGATTTTAGTTGACTAAAGACTCGGTATGTTTGGACAAAGAAGTTAGTGTAAACATGGGTTGTGTGGCATGCAGAATTAGGGCTCCCTTTGAACTTGCATGCATGGCCACATGAGCACTGGGCCCATAAGAAAGCTCTAAAGAGGACCTTCGACAAGCTGGAGCCAGGGTGAGTGGCAGGGAAACTGTGGTCTGCAGGAGTTACATGACCTTTAAAGGAGAAAACTCCGTAGGCAGTACGAGGGTGGTCTTCACATGACTAGGTGGCCAGGAAGACAAGGATGCACTAACAAGGGCAGAGCAAGGAGTGGGACCTGGAGGGATGTGGGATTTGGGCCTAGAGAGGAAATGAGCTGCTTCTCCTGAGATCAGTGCCCCCAACTGGCAGGGGCTGGCCTGGGGTCCCTACACCATATGGGACAGGAGCTGACCCCAGCAATCTTGGGGACGAGAGGACATAGGTGAAGCAGTCTCTAAGTGCTAAGTAAACACAAGGGCATCCTCTCCGTGGCAAAGTGGAGAGCCTACTGAGCCTCGCACCAGCACTCACTCTTCACCACCCCCAGGTAAGGAGGAGAGGATCTGTCTCCACTCAATCTTCACTCGTCTTAGGGTCAATCTCGATTCTCTGCCTGACCCTCTGAACATGCCTGGACATGATAAGGTTGTTTCCCTAAGACTGTTGAGTGTGTTTTATCTCCATTTTCAAACTGAGGACAGTGATGTAGCAGAGACTCAGGGCGGGCAGGAATTCAGCTCCTGCTGGAGATACTTTTGAGTGTCGCTCTGTTCTCGGTAAATCAACCGAGCTGCTTTGTGTGGTTTAGTGGGGTATCCTTTTTAAATGGAGTTGTAGAATTACAGGTTGAGATTTTTTTTTTCTTTCTTTGTCTTTTTAGAGGATTTTTGGTTACCTAACTGATGAGCTGAAATAATTTGGAGAAAGAATTACATCTTTCTCATAGAACTATAGTATTTGAGTGCCTAAGTAATGGGTTCTACACCTTAAAAGCAGTTGGCAAAATGAAGCTAGGCTCTCAGGCAGAGCACATTGCGGAACTGATGCCCAAAGCTTCAGGGATGAAACAAGATAGCTTGCAAGTAAGGAACCTTCCTGAAGGGTGCATTTGCCTTTGGGCAGGGAAATATCTGTGGTATGTACACACACACCCGTGCTGTTGGTTCCTCATGCCGCAGTTGGGTTTCATTTGGACTTCCTCCTCCACTACCAGCCCACCCACCATGTTCTAAGAACCACTCCACCCCTGGGTAGCCCCAGAGCCATGTGCTCCTGAGCTAGACTTCTACTGAATCTCCCGCAGAGAGGTGCAGGGAGTGGGGAACACACCTACAAATTGGGCAGGACCAAGTCCTGGAGAATGGCATTAGGTCTGGGAGGTCTGACTGAGCTAAGCATAAAGTATAGACAGGTAAAAAGCTGTTTTTTGACATGTGCTTTGCGTCAAACAAAACCCTCCATTCCAAAGGTAGGTTGATGTGGATGCGGGAACCTGGTGCTTCCTTCTTTCCCTCAGCAACTGTGATTTCCTTAGGAAGGGACTGCTATGAGTGAGTTTGTTTTCATGAAATTCTACCAAAAAAAGGACCCAGATGCTCTGGGAATTTATTAGATTCTTTGGTGCTAAAAATACATATAAGTGGTTTTAGTTCAAAGTGCTAGTCATGAACAGAGATTATAATCTTGAACTGTGTTGTTTTGGGGGCATGCTGGCCTCTCCCTCTTCTAAAAAGGAGGCATGAGGAGGCCATGGGCTAATATCACACATTCCTGAAGACTTCATTTCAGATTTTTTTAAATGGTAGACACGCTTATAGGGTTGGTGCTAATTTTGAATCAAAGACTAATGTCTTATTTTATCACTTTTGTGAAATTTGAAAACTCATTCTGAAACCAAAGGCCATTCATAATTTTCAAGACAGTGGTATATCAACAAGAAATTGTTTTTGGTTGTGAGTGAAAAAGAGACCTGAAAAGGAGACAAATTTTTCTCATGTCTAATAGATATCTGCAGGCAGCATGTAGGGGGAGTATGCTGGCTTCACAAGGCCATGGGGGTCCATTTTCTTCCCGGTTGCCATCCTTACATGCGGTTCCCATCCTCACGGTCATCAGTTGGCTGCTGGAACTCCAGCCATCAGGTCCATATTGCAAGTGGGCAAAGAAGAAGGGCCATAAACAAAATGTTCATGTCAATTAGCGAGCCCCCTTTTTAAGGAATTTTCTCATGCATCCCACTTAATATCTTCTACTTGTCTTTCTTATTGACTGCACTTAATTCCACAGTCATCTCTCAAGGCTAGCTGGAATATGCAATTATTGAGCCTGGCTCATTGCTGCCTTACACAAAATTAGAGTCCCACTGATAAGAAGTGAGGAGGAAGTGTCTAGAGGTCTTTGTTATATGTCTAAAGAAAATTTCCTGTAAAAAATATGCTATTGGTTTTATATTTTATAGTCAGAACCCGTTAGCTTTTCATAAAAAATTTTCACTGGGAAACACATTGCAAATTCTCTGACAGGGTTTTCAAAGCTAACCTACCAGCTCTTCAAACTAGAGCCACAAACTGAACTCTTCATCATCCTATCCAAACCAGTGCCTTCTAATCTGCTGACACCCTTGAGTCGACCAGTTCCCCAAAGCCATACTCACTTTTCTTGCACATCATCACTTGTGTTCAGCTAGTCACATATTTTATCCATCCACTGTCCAGAGCATCTCTGAAATCTACCTATCCTTTTCTACCTTGACCATCAGTCCAACTGAACACCTATTCAGTCAGGCACTGTGCTAGGCTCTGCATAGGTAAAGATCCCTGAGAAATTTGGTCTTATGAAGTCAGTTCTGGGTTCTGCACTAATGCAGGCCCAGAGCTGATTCCCAATTCCACTTCCAAATCTGCTGCTCCCTCTTGCACACACAACCCTTGCTCAGTCACTTCTCCTTCCTTATAGGGCACAATCAGATTCTGTTTATCAGAGCCTTCTGCAGTCTGCACCTATTAAAATTATTCTGGCTTAGGTCCTCCTGACCATGTGGAGGAGGAATGTATTCTAGAAAAATCCCTGTCTAGTCACTTCCTGTCACTGTAACCTGGGGCAAAATCTCTGGCTCCCCATGGCACATGGGCTATGGGGGTGGGTATCGAGGAAAATGAGTGGGAGTCAGACTAGAAACAGTAGGAAAATTTGAAAGAGCCTCCAGTCTTAAGAAGGCACTTGACTACCTCTGGATCAATTCAGAGAGGCTTCAACAACTCTTAAGAGGATTAGGCCACAGGGCTTTAGTTAAACTTTTGTGCTTTTGTTCCCTCCGGTGGAAACCCTTAACAAATGTTACAACTAATGCTTGGCATGGAACAAGATCTGTCTGAAGTCCATCATACAATTCAGCATCTTTTTAGAGCTTCAGAGTCTATTAAACATTTTCCAAATATTTCACTTAACCTTCATAATCACTGAAATGCTTGAGAAACAAAGCTCCACTTTTTAAGATTTCTGTAGCAGGAGCATTATCAGCAACTTTCACACCCATTCAAAAAGATGCTGTTTTCAGATCAGTCGCCTTTTTACTCTTTTTCTTCTGCAACTCTTTCTAGAGACATTCCCTGGGAAGAGAGAAAGTGTGTGTGTACATATAGATATAATATTGAACATTGAATTTATTTTCTTACATTTTTGTTCATTTTTGTACAATATTTGATTTTCCCCTCAGATATTGCCCCGGTAGTTCTCCCACCACTATAGTACCCGTGATCCCTCGCGTAGTCAGTCCCTTGTTCTCTTCCCTGTTTTGACCCTTGATCTCTTCCCTGTTTCCTCTCCCCCCCTCTCTGGATGCCTCCCATCTGTGGTCAGTTTGCAAATTTTGGCTCTTTCCTGACCCTTTGCTCGGTTTCCCAGTATTTCACTTTTAAGCGAAACCATCCAAGGTTTTTCTTCTTCCTTCAAACTCATCCTGCTTAGCATAAAGGTTTGTTAGCTCCATTTGCAGCCATAGAAATTGAGACTGAGTGGTGAGGTGACTTCTTCAGATCCTAGCAGTAAATAGTAGGTTAAGAGCTAAGTTAGATCAGCTGATTGCTGTCCTGTTGAAGTGACAGTGAGAGCAAAGGGAAATGGTAACAATGAGGGAATTAAACTCACCTCATCTTCCTGTTACTCCTGCTCTTGCGAAGACTTCAGGGCGACAGTGCTGACAGTGCCATGTGTGGTCTGGAGGGGTGGGTGAAAGCACAGAGCCGCATGAGGGCCACAGCCCCGGAGGTGTGATCATGGAAATGGCCTTGGAGGCGCAGAGCATGGTCTAGCAAACAATTTTAGGCAATGTGGATTTACAGACTGGGTTGGCCAGTAAAGTGGAAATTTCTCTTGTGGTCATCCAGCATCTGTACATTTTTCTCCAGTAACCACATCCTAACTTCCTGCTTAGTCTATGGATTTCTGGAGGCGCTAAATTGACCCTGACTCCAGAGTCAGACACCTGACCTGGCCTCAGCTAATCAGTCTACTACATTTCCCTCGGCAGTGTGACTTGAGGAATGAGAGCTTCTGCCCGGTGTAAACCTAGAAGGGTGTGGCTCTGGGAGGCACTGACAGCCGTCCTGTGGCGCTGAGTCTGTCTGAGGGTGCCTTCAGCATCCAACATGCAGTGGAGCAGACAGACGGAGATAAAATTGGATCCTGGTAAACTTCATTTGAAATCCTGATACAGTCTTCCTCCTGAAATCTTCAGTTATGTGAAGCAATAGAAAGTTTTTTGTTTAACCCAGTTTGAGACTTCTCTTGATTGCAGTCAAATGGATCTTGTTTCACGAAGTAGACTTTAACTTTACATACAGTATCTGCAGATAGTGTTTGTCATATAGATCTCTTCTCCTTCTTTTTATAGACTTGTGTTAGGAAGCTATGCAAAGGACTTCTGTTTCTGGCCACAGGATAGTGGCGGGTATCAGCCCACCCTCCTGTCAAAAACAACTATAAAAACTGTCCTTAAAAACACAGCTGCTTGACAGCTATAAATCAGAGACTTTTAACAGGGGAGTGGGAGGGAGAGGGATTAAAACAGGCGGGAAAAGCACAAGACTATAGTGATAGTGCACAGGTGAGTTGGTGGGAATTTTATGGGGACTACACCTGAGAGAGAAAGCAAGCTGTACAAAAATGAGTAATGATGTAAAATATAAATATATAAATTAAAAAACACACACACGAAAGCACAGCTGCTTGATATCATGGAGAAATATCAAGGCAGCCGGGATTAGAGGCGCCTGGCTTTCTGACAAAATGAAATACAATGCCAGTCAAAAGCCCAGATTTTTAAGGAAACTGACAAACTAATTAAATCTTTTAAACATAAAGACAAAAGGCCAAGAATAACAAAAACTATGGTGAATACGAGAAAAATTTTCTTGACACTTCAAGTATGAAGGCTTATTATATAACTACAGCAATTAAAACAGGATGGCATTCACTCAAGTGCAAACAAACCAATAAAATGAAATAAAGAGTCCAGACCCAGAAGAATATAGTTTTTGATTCTCAACAAAGGTGCCACTGCTGTAGAGAGAGAAAAGGCGGTCTTTTCAGTGAGCAATGTGCTATAGCCATTGGATCTAGATTTGAGGGGAAAAATGAATCCTGACTGCTCCCTCACACTATGCACAAAAATCAGTTTTAGGTGGATTACAGATCTAAATGTGAAAGATAAGCAGGATGGCTTTCAGAAGATAAGAATAAAGAATATCTTCATGGCTTTACAGTAGGCACCAATTTCTTACAGGTCAGAAAACACTAATTATCTTAAAGGAAAATATTGAAATATCCTATTTAAAGTAGTAAAAAATCAATCAGTCGATGAATTGAAATTTATTAAAAATAAATTTTAATTTGCTAAAAGAAAACACTAAATTAATAAAAATACAAGCCTACAAGGCTATTATATGATCCTTGACAATACCCTTGTATCTAGACTATATAATACTTTCTTTATAGCCATAGGAAGACCATAGACAATTCATTTTTTAAGAAATGAGGCTGACAACTCACAAAAGATATCCAAGCAGCAATCAGACATACACAAAGATGTGCAGCATCATTAGGAAAATGAAGATCAAAACTGCAATAATACCCAACATATGTTAGAGTAAGTAAAATTTGTATAATTGACAAAAACATGATATGTTTAGATTTATCATATCTAAAATGCTCATACTCTGCTGTTGGGTATGAAAGTTTTGAAAATTGTTTGGTGGTGTCTGCTGAAACTCAACATTCTCTTATTAGCAATTCCACTCACATATATATTCAACATAAAGATATCCACAGGAATATTCATATCAATGCTATTTGTACTAATCAGATATTGAACACAACTCAAACTTCATCAATAATAGCATAAATTGTACCTCTGTTCAAAGAAAAAGATTGGGTTATTCACTTCAACAGATAAATCTCATTGACTTAGAATGGAGTAAAAGAAGCAGGACATGATAGACTACATATTGTATGATGCTATTTATATAAAGCTCATTAAATAGACAAGCCTAGTGTGTAGTGACAGAAATCATAGTGGTTATCTTTGCAATAGTATTGGGATAGGGGAATGAGAAGTCTTGGTGTGCTGGAAACGTTTATGTCTTGTTCTATGTGGTGGCTACATGTATGTATACCATAGGCAAAAATCTACTGAGCAATACACTTAAGTTTTTGTGCAGTTTAGATATATTTTTTATTCAATAACACATTTTCAAAAACAAAAAAAAGCAAGTGTCTATATTGAAGAAGGCTTGCAAATGAGGGTCTGATTTATTTAGACGTGCAGGGGTAAGGAGAGATTCTAAATAAAGTTGGATACCTTCTAAACTAACCTGGTTCTGTTTTCAGAAGGCAGAGATCAGTTCACTATGAGACAACATTTTTGCTGAGCATCTGCAATACATTGTGATACTATGCTAGATGCTGGACATATAAAAATGACTAGGTTGCAGTTTCCACCCAAAGAATTTATCTTCTAATAGAAAGACACTATCAAATGGATAATTACAATATGGAATGATGAAGGTGATAAAGGTACCATCAGAATACAAATTTGGGGTGTCTAACCCACCCTGGAGTATGGTAGATTGTGATAATCATACCAGTGACTGCTGAGCTCCTTCTCGCTTGCTGTCTTCTATTCAGGCTGAGCAATTCTAACTATTCACTTTCTCTGCTTCCCTTGAAGTTGAGTGTCTATGTGACTTAGCCATATCCAATGAGGTATAAACATGTTACTGTGGAGTTTTGAGTATAGATTTTGCTTTCCCCTCTCTTCATTTTTCCTTAAACATGGATGTGATGTCAGCGGCCCATCTTGATACCATGAGGCCACACATTCGGTGAATACTTACTGCAGAAATGACAGAATGAAAGACTGAGGGATTCTGGGTGTTGTCATCACTGGAAAACTGAACCAAAACCGACACTTGACATTGCTTATGTAAGAAAAATAACCTCCAAATTGTTTAAATTGCAAAGGTTCTGTAGCTGACAGCTGAAGAACATATTTATAACTCATCATGGGGAAGATAAGGGCAGGTAGTCAGGGAAGGCTGCTCCAAGAGTTCATGTCTAAGCCAAGTGGTGCAGGATGAACAGTTCGAACCTGGGGAAATGTCAGTGCCAGAGGGAAGGTTCATGAAGCAAGAGAGCAGCACAAAAAGAGATGAAAGAGGACATGACACATGCAGAGAACTACAAACATTTCGTTTGGTTAAAAACATTGCCTGGGATATAGGAAAAGCTGAGACTAGAGTAATAGGCAAAGGTCAGCTTGTGAAGACTATTATAAGCTCTCTTAAGAAATTGAACTTAATTCTACACTTCATTGGGGAACCATGAAAGGTTTATTGTCAAGAGAGAGTGATATGATATTTATATTTTAGAAAGAATATTCTGGGGAATGGAGTGTGTGTCAGATGTGGAAGCAGTCAGACCTAACTTAGCAATACTGTCAAGAGAAGATAGGATAGCACTGCTTTAAATGCCGACTTATTAAATGCAGTGCCTTTATCATGGCAAAGGGGAGAGGCATAATTAAATAGTTTAAGAATTATTAAGAAGATAAAATATCTGGTATGTTGTCATTGTATGAAAGAAATGAGGGAGAGGATAAAGTCAGAACAACTGGTCACGCTCTTCAATGGGTTAAGGATCATAGCTGGGAAGCATGTTTTGGTGCAGGGAGGATAAAGAACTAGATTTTGAGCTGCTATTGGAAACTTCCACTTGTGGTGTAGTTCTGGGGTAAGGAGAGAAATCTGTAATACATATAACATAGACTTGGGAGTTACCAGTTGGTGGGACATGTGTATTTTCACTGCCTCACATTTTCTTGACATCACTGCCCATTGGACTCTCAAACTCTTGGTCCTCACCAGTTGGTCGAATCTGACTGTACTTGGGCAACTGTGTCAGGCTCTCTTCCTCGGCTGACACCACACAGTTCCACTGGTAACATACTGTAGATTCTTTTCATCAGTTCCAGACTTTGATGAAATGACTCACCATAGCTCCTGGGTCCTGGCATTCCAAACCAAAGGAAACAAGTAATGCAGCTTGAAAATGTAGGGGAACTAACTCCCCACAGAGTGAATGTTAATCAAGGGGTAATAGCATACTGAAGGAAATTCATCTGTGCTGTGAACTGATACAAGGCACATAGTGTGTCTATAGAACCTGTTTGGAAATATTTGTGTGGTCAAGCAGACATCCTTGCTAATAACCTGTTCTATCTCTTCACAGTTCATTGTGAAACAATGACTAGTTTGGTAATGCATCATCTTGCATTTGCTTCACATCCTTCCCTGCCTCACTTACCAAATAGGGTACTAGTATTTAATCCTTGCCTTGGGCTCTATTTTTGAAGAACCCTGACCAAATATATAAATGATAGATGGTAGCTGAAGCCAAGGCTATTGATAAATGAGCAGACTATGAAGAGAGGTGAACCTCAGAACAGCCATAAACATAACATCAGGTAAAGAGTGAGAGAGAAAGAAGAACCAGAAGAGAAGACCAACTTAGAAAAGTCAAAGACACAGGAAGAACCCATCTCCAGGAGCAGTAATTCTTTTTCATTGGATTTAATTAACAAAGTATAGAACATGGGTCATGGATATTGTAAATGAAATTAGGGAAACTGAGGACAGATTACCTCATGTTTGTCTTATGTGTGTTTCTTCACAGTTTGTTTTTTTTTTAATATATTTAAAACTTTTTTTTAGATTTATTTGTTTATGCATTGGGGTACAGGCCAGAGGTGTGGGCAGTGAGAGGATTCACCAGAGACAGAGTGGGGGAACAGAACAGGCAGACTGACTGAAATACACTGCTGAAGGGAGCAGGGAGCAGGGAGCAGGCAGGAGAGGTCTGCTGTGCCATGTGGGTTACTTCCCTGGCTGGCAGCAGGGATCAAACTCGTGCTACAGTGGCTGCGGTTTGCTTCATAGTATGTTGCTTAACCTACTGCACCACCAGGGAGGCCCTAATATTTATTTTATACATATAAGAGCTGGGGTGTAGGCAAGAGGTGTGGGGGTGTGGTGATGAGAGGACTCACCAGAGACAGAGTGAGGAGCAGAACAGGCGGATCTACTGAGATACACTGCTGAGGGGAGCAGCAGGTCTACTGCGCCATGTGGGTCAGCTGCCTCACTGGGGATGGAACTCGGGCTGCAGTGGCTGGCGATAGCTTGGTAGCCCTGTGTTTTTCAAACCATGTGCCATCAGGGAGACTCCTTATGGCTTTATATCTATTCTTTGACTATTTAACTTAATTCCACAAACATCTGTTAGTTTAAAATAGATATCACTATGAGACCCCACTAGCTTAAGGATCCTCATCTAAGTAGATCATTTTAAGAGCATGTTTTGATGTCCCATCAAACAAATGGCAAAGGTCCCTTCTTACCTTGTGTGGCTCTAGGATCCCTAAAGACGTACACATTTCTGCTTCTTCCCTCCCTTTGCTCTAGTTGCAGACATTGCTTTCCTTCCTAGCGATTGTGTCTATCATTTTTGTTGGCCTGTTGATGCCACCTGCCCCATCTGCCTCCACGCCACACTGACTCTTCCTTGACCACTTATCCCTGGTGGTGCTTCTCTACCAGCACCTAGAACCCCAATGCCAGATGCTTCCACATCTCCAGGGTTTTCATACAGCCAGCCCTGCTGTCTTCAGCTGCCTTCACTGCCACCTGGTGAGATCTCGTCCTTGACCTTTGGTGCTCACTACTCATTGCAACCGGTAGTAGGGAAGGAGAGAAGGAGGGAGAGGAGGAAGGCAGGAGAGAACATGGTAAAACTTTTTTTAATTTTAAAAAAGATAATTTCCAGAAGTATATTTTAGGATTATTCTTTCAAAAAGCTCAGAATAAAGAAGGCCTTTCTAAGTGTTGAAGCATTAAAAAAAATGAATGATAAATTTAAAATTAAAAAGTTCTTCCTGGAAAAAAAAAACCTCACAAAACACTGGAAAATGTAGAGACATGTCATATTTTAACTGGGAAAGCTCATCCACCAAAGTGTAAATTTCCAAAAGTATAAAAGGATAGTAACAATTCATTTTTAAAAGAACAAAAACACCCTTTAGAATAATGAGCAAAGGATGTGGACAGACAGTTTACAGAAAAGTATGAAAAGGCTCTTGACTTCACTCACAGAGCAATGCAAAACTGTATTTTGTCTGATGGCAAAGATGAAAAGCTCGATAAGGGTTTGAGGTCATGCTCGGTAAGACTTGGTCTCACCTCCGTGTCCAACAATTCAGCAGTAAAATTTGGCAGATCCTTTCCTTCGATCTAGTAAATCTACTTCTAGAGATTTGTAGAAATGTATGTACACATATTCTCATATATAAATGGAGAGACAACATACAATAATGCCATAGTCATGGCTAAAGATTGGACAGACTTAAATGTTCATCAATGTAAAAACAGTTCAATACACTGGAAAAGAATGAGGCGTATATAGTCATGGCACAGTAGTCAGGATGTACTCTGTTGTGACAAAACAAAGTAAGAATTTTATACTATACAGTATAGAAGAGTGAACAGATTCACTTCTGGGAGAGAAATGGGATTTAGAAGGTAAAGGGATAAGAAAAAGAAAAAGATCTATGAGCAACTTTCCTTTTATAATATATCCACCTGTTAAAAGCTTGTGCTGTTTGAATTTTGTGTGTATGTATTGCCTATTCAAAAAAGTAAATCATAATGTGCATTTGTAAATTGTGGAAGCAAATATGTTATTTGGGTTCTCTGAGAAGCAAACCCCAGGATTAGATTAGTACAAATAGGTAAATGATTGATTGGGGAAAACAGGGGAGGGAGTCAGAGGCAGCAGGGGGAGCTCTCAAATGGTCCTGAAGATCTAATCCCTGAGCAGAGAGGGAAGGGAGGAAGAAAGTTCTAACTAGGCCAACAGAGCCCTCTAGCCAAAGCCATCGGTCAGAAGAGATCTGCAGGATGGGGAGTTGTGGCTTAATTTCCCTGAACACTTGGTCACTGGGGAAAGTAGCCTCAGAACTCAGGTGGGTAAAGCAGCGCACAATGGCCAGGACCCTGGATCAGTCCCTCTCCCCTCCTCCACCCCCACCTCACCTCTGCTGCCTCACACACACACCCCCATGACCCCCACAGCGTATCTCCTGGCTGCAGCAACTCCAGAATCTGTTCTGACCTTCCCTTGACTGAACTTTATAAATACTCCTTTTTTGGTAAGTGCTTCTTTATGTGATGACTTCCTTTGACTGGATAGTTGCAGTGACTTGGGCTTCCCTGTGCTTTAGCACTTTTTTCTTTAACCATGTACCATTCATTTGTTCACTCTTCTAATTAGTATTTATTAAATACTCACTCTGTGCTATGTATTGAGTTAAGTGCTGGTGAAACAGGGGGCAGAGGAGGCTCTAACTGAAATAGGGGGCGGAGAAGGGTCTGAGGCCAGAGAGCCCCCCAAAAGGCCAAAAGGCCACAAACCAGAATCAAGGGCTATAGCAACAGAGGCTATAGCCTATCAGAGGGCAGTGCACAGTGCACACCCAGTGAACTCACTGCCTATGGGTTCTCACCCGCATACACAATTGCAAGGGACCTCAGGCTTCAGGAACAACAACCATGGGGTTTATTTACAAACAGGGGGAAACAAGGACACTTACGTATCCACAAGAGGCTGGCTGCTTTATCAGACAGCATCAGTGTTGGCAGTCATCGGTCACCAGTGCTGAGCAACACTGGCCAGTAGCAATGACCACTATGAGCCTGCAGAGGTGGTGTTCCAGTGTTACAGTTCTTGTGAGTTGTTGGTTTGTACTACCAACAAACAGCTCTTTGAGACACCAGGCCCAGGGCCTTTGGTGCTCCTTCCAGTCAGTGTCACAGACAGGACCGAGTCCCAGTCCCTACAAAGTCCTTCAGTCTCTCTCCCCTCCTCAGAGGGCAGCTGCTGGAGGCTTCCCTCCTTTCTTCAAAGGCTGGAACCTTCTCCTCTTCCTCTGCAAGAGCTCTTCTTTTTCCTCTGCTGCTTCTCCGGACCCCTTCTTCCTCTGGGCTGCTGCTTCTCCGTCTTCTCCTCCAGGTCACTCTAGATCCCAATATGCCAAAGCCCCCTTCGACCCTGCCTTATATTCACTTTCAAGGTGCTCCCCCCCACAGTCTGATTGGTCCATTTTTCAATCCTGCACCTGATTGGTCTATTTTGGCCTGTTCCAGAATTCAGGAAGTGTAATTTACAAGAGGGGCTCTGCTACCACTGACTTGTGGTGAGAGGTGGAGTCCTGGTATCAGTGAGCCCACAGCTCACATCCGATTGGTCCATTCCACGATCCAGGCAGCACACTGCTCCATAAAAGGTTTCTGAGGAAGGACTGCCACACTAACTTGCCAGGAAGCCAGAGACCACTCTTCCTGCCAGCTGCAGCCTGGTAACGCCAAGGACACTACAGTGAGCAAAGCGGATACGGATCCTAGACTGTGGACTTCAGGGTGGGTGGGGCAGGCAGACGTGAATCAAATGATCAGACAGCACATCATTTCAAACTCTGGCAATTGCTGTCAAGTACAGATGCATCTAACACCAGTCTGAAAGGTTAGGGAAGATTTTCCCCAAAGACATGAAACACTAGAAGTAAATACTCATTGATAAAACAGAGAAATCGGAAGGACAAATTTAAACCACCTGTAATTCTAAAACCCAGGGATGATCTGAACTAGCAGTATTTTTCATTATTTTTTAAAATGCCATTGTCTAATATAGTACTGCCCAACAGGACTGAATCAGAAATACCACTACACCTATATTTTCTAATAGTCTCATTAAAAAAGTGAGATTCATTTTGATAACATAGTTTATTACCAATATGTCTAAAATTTTATCATTTGATATCTAATCAATATAAAAATTATTAATGTGGTCATTTATAATATTTTTTTCATACTAAATCTTTGTAATCTGATATGTATTTTACTGTGACAGCATAATTTATGTTGAACTAGTCATATTTCAAGTGTTTGAAAGCCACATGTGACTACTGGTAATTTTACTAGATAGTGCAGCTTCTACATGTGATCTTAGCACAAGGCTGAGAAGCGATAGATAGCACACCTTCTGTACACAGGTGTACGTGCATCTGTGTGTCTGTACATCACATTTGCGATTAATGTATATTTAATTTTTGTCTTATTTTTTCAGTTAACATGAGATCATATGCAACTTCCCATGATAAATATTTTTAAAAATCTTAATGTACAGCATGTAGCTAGACAGAGCCACCGTTATTTATTGAGCCATTTCCACATTGTCGGATATTTAATTTATTATCACCTTTTCAGTATTTTATTATTTTTAAAAGATTAATTTATTCATGCATATAAGAACTGGGGTTCAGGGCAGAAGTGCAGGGGGTGAGAGGATTCACCAGAGACAGAATGAGGAACAAAATAATCAGATTGACTGAAACACACTGCTGAGGGGAGCAGCGGGCAAGACAAGAAAGGTCTGCAGCATGATATGGGTCATCTCCCTGGCTGGTCGCAGGGATCGAAATCGTTGTGCAGTGGCTGCTGTCTGCTTCATAATCCGGTACAAACCCATTGCGCCACCAGGGAGGTTCCTTTTCAGTATTTTAAATCATGCTGGCTACAGTAAACTGAATAGTAAAGGTAATTTTCATTTGCATCACCGCTTGTTACCTTGCAGACCATTCTTTTTTTCCCCTTTTATATATATATTTGACCAATTGTGGTTCCCATGGATTTCCCACCATATTTCACCAGTGTACCATCACCTCAGTCCCTTGTGCTCTTTCTGCCCTCAACCCACTCCCTCCTCCCTCTCCACAAAGTGTTTCTGATTTGTCCTTGTCTCTTTGTTTTTGTTGTGTTTTTTTTATTATTATTGTTGTTATTATTATTTTCCTTGGTCGCTTATTTGGTTCCCTTATATTCATCCTAGGAGTGAACCCATCTGGTATTTTTCTTTTACCTTCTGACTTATTTCACTGAGCATAATCCCTTCTAGCTCCATCCATGTTTCTAAAATGCCTCTAGTTTATCTTTTTTGATTGTTGAATAGTATTCCATTGTGTATATGTACCACATCTTCTTGATCCAGTCATCTGGTTCTGGACATTGAGGTTGTAAACAGTGCTTGCAGACCATTCTTGTTGGAGCAAGTGTTCAGTGTGAAAGAAGATTTTAAGGACCTTAAGACCTTTTGTAAAGTGACTTCAGGGCTATTGCCTGGTGCTACGGCAGCCATGATAGTGCACGTCTCGCTGTGACTGGAGGCAATGGCCACTGTCATTTCTTGCAAATTTGCTCTTTTGATTTGCCAAATTTGGCATTTCTTTATTTTTACAAGTAAATCTTTGCATGTAAGAGTGCTGGACATTCTTGGTCTTTCTCTTCACTAGCTAATTTGTTTCTAGTTTCAAATGACTCTTGTGAAAGTGAATCCTGGGTATGTTTCCAGCCAAAGGGGCAGTATTAGCCCTGAAGTTTTTGCTTATTTTTGTAAGCTAACATAATTTGACTTCAAATTCCATCAACAATTGTTAGGCTTTACTAATTGGGTGATGTTGTGTTGGGTATCAGAGGAGATACACTGGAACATGGATGGTTCTCACAGGAAGCTTAATTAAGGACGCGGAGGAGAAAGGCGGGCTCAGGAACCAAGCTGTGCCCGCCAGAGACGCAGCTCGGGCACACAGAGCACATCAGAGCAGAGCGGGCATGGCCAACAGGTCTTGAGGAATAAAAAGGATCTAGGCAAGTGGAGTACGATGAGGTGCACTTAGGCTGAGGGACTGGCAAAAATATTGGAGGTTTCCAACCCCTCCATCCCCACCCCCTCTACATCCACCTGTACCTTCATTCCCTCTCACTCCACCCTTGCCCCTCCTGCCTCCCCCACAACACCCTGCAGCTCCACTTCTCAACCAGCCTTGAGATCCCTTCTACCTCAGGCTCTAGTCTTTTGGAGAAACATAAGTATGGCCCGTTAGAATAGGCTGACCCTGGCTACCATATGCTTGCCATAACTATTGGGACCTCCTGTTACTTTGTTACTCTTAGACATAACGATCTCTGAGCCCTCCCACCTGTGGAAAAGGAAGAAGCGACAAAACATCTCACTAGTCTGGAGAGGAAGCAGGGAAATCCTCTTTAGCACAGACCAGGAAGCCCTTTTCTTAATGGATATCCTTTTCAGAACCCAGATGTTGATAAGATTAAAAGTATACTACTTTCTAATTCAAATGGAATACACAAAACTCACTCCAGCACTGGGTTCTGCATTTTTTGTAGAGACAGCTTTTACAAAGGCTAATAATGCCACTTGGCATCACATCACCACAGTCCTCCAGGTGACTTGACACTTGCTAATGACTGAAACTCCCTTTGCCTCCATAAACAGTGGGTGCTTCCTTGCAGTGCTGACTGATTAGAAACCCAGTGGGTAGGCTTCCCCCCCACCCCCCCACTCCCCCCAGCACCCTGGGCTGGGTTAGTGCTCTACCTGCCTTTGTTCCTTGGGTCAGAATGAGTGGGGTGCAAGGAAGGTGAGAAGGAGGTACCTTTTTCTGATCTTTTAGTTTCACTCTGAAACTAAAGGGGCAGGAAGATTCTTCACTCACTCACTCACTCGCTCACTCCTCATCTCTCCATTGTTAATTTTGTCTTGTCAAATAGGCTCTGAGGGCATTGGGTGAGGGTTGGACATATTTTGAGGAGAATGTCTGATTACAGTCTACTCCCCAAAATGAACTCCAAATTCTGTGGGTGTGTGTTGGAAGAGTTAGGGCAGGGGGGTAAGACAAAACAGAGAATATAGAAACTTGCATCAGTATGATGGTTCAATTTATGACACATTGAGGAGGTTTTATTTTCTATTCAGAGTGAGAGGCACTCCTTTTTGCCATTTACAGTGCATTTCTGTGAAAGGGCTTCACTGAAGTTCAAAAACAGATGTGGGGGTTGGGGGGCACAACCTGGGTCTCCTGAATTTGTGTGGTTCCATATGAAGAGTCTTTTGTCATTTGCCCCACTGCTATGGTGTCTCCAGCCTCCCTGTGGGAAGGAAGGGGGAAACTGAGCGGAAGGACCATTAAATATCAGTAAGCCCAAAGAAAACAGTGAGAGACCTATATGGCAGATTGCTATTCGAGGTTCGTGGTTCTGGAATGATGAAGGGAGACTGCCATCTATGGGCCAGGTTCCAGGGGAGCTGCACGTGGTGCCTGGCTAGGCAGGCCCAAAGTGGAGGAGTCTTTATGAACAGCTAGTCACCCGCTACGTGCAGACTGAGCACTCTCAACTCACTCATGACAAATGAGCGTCTTCCTGATCTAAAGGATATTTTTTTCCCCTACAAGAGTCCAATGTCATGAGCTTGTTACAGGGCAGGGAGGGGAGCACCCAGAACCACCAAGCCTGCCCTCTATGAATGGGTTCTGCCATCTGCCATATTAAGACAAACACATAAAACTTTTATTTATTTTTTTTAAAGATTTATTTATTTATGCATACAAGCACTGGGGTACAGGCCAGAGGTGTGGGGGTGGTGAGAGGATTCACCACAGAGAGTAGGGAGCAGAACAGGCAGATCAACTGAAGTACATTGCTGAGGGGAGCAGCGAGCACAGCAGGAGTGGTCTGCTGCACCATGTGGGTCCCCTCCCTGGCCGGCAGCAGGGATTGAAGTTGTGCTGCAGTGGCTGAGGTTTGCTTCATAGTTCTCTGCTTAACCCACTGCGCCACCAGGGAGGCCCACATAAAACCTTTAATGGAAAGGAACTTTAATACAACTAGGGTACAATAAAGAAAGAACAAAGAATATAGTTACTAAGTTAAGTATTTAAAGTTACCCATCTCCTTGAGGGTAAATTCCAGCCAAATAGGATTGGCCCAAAGCAAGGCCCAAAAACCTGCCACACATCTAAAGGACCTTTTAGTGGAGACCTATAGAAAAGGGTCAGAAAAAGTCAGACAAATTTGGGAGGAAAAGAGCAAAATTAAAATTAAGATGACAGTTGCCATTGTTAACCTCTCCACGGGTCTCTCACCCACATCTGTTCCAACCAGTCCAAGACCAAAAAGCAAGCACAGTTTCTTCACATGTCCCTCTGCTCCATGTGCCCCATCCAGGTCTCCTTGCTGTTCTCCATCTTCCTTTTTTCCTCTCTCTTCTCTGCAGAAATCTCCTTTTCCTCCTCAGCTCCACCCACTTAGGGCGGAACCAGGATTTTGCAACTTCCCCTTTTCCTGGGACCACCCTGTTACAATCCCCCCTTTTCATTTTTATTCCACCATTTCTATGGTGGCACAGAATTGCTTTAGCTGAGTTCTGTGTACAAAGAAACTAATGTAATAGACACCTCTGCACCTGCCATCAAATTAAACCAAACTTCACCTCACTGGCCTGTGAGGTGTGAGGTGCCACAGCCGCAGCCACTGCCTCACAACACCTAAAAGTTTTATGGCTGCTTAATAAAAGTGAATCAGCGTGATGAATCAGAGACAAATATCATCTTTCTGTGCCATCCTAGCAAAAAGGCAATAAGGTACGTGATAATCAGGCAAATATCAAACACATTAAAGAGGATGCCTGTGAGAGGAAGAAGGGATGGGAAATGGAAGCAGGTACAGAGGGGAAAGAAAAATAATACCAGACAAGGGCCTCCCACATAGTGGTGATAATGGGATAAGAGCTGGGAAGTATAAATGAATCAACTCTGTTCTCAGTGTGAAAAAGAAAAGAAAAATGACAGGATCTGAGAGGCTTGATAAGGGATCTATTGTGTTATAGTGGTACCTTGGCATCATCCCTTTGTCCTTTAATATGTGTTGGTAGATAGCAATTCTGTTATTCCCATCCTCCTCCATCAGATCTGCCATAAAGCATCTATACAGTATTGGATCTTGAGTGATTAAGCAACCCTGTAAAGAAGGAAGTGAGTTTGTGTTTCTTTGTTTATATGAATTTGTGCAAGGATGCATGTATGTGCATATAAATGTGTTTGTGTGCCTGTGATCGTGTATGTGTGTGTTTAATGGAGGAACTCAGGAAGGATTATGGTTCTGTAATTCCCAGCCAAAGGGGCCTTGTTAAAGGCTCTCTGCTGAGCACTGCAGCACTTAAAGGAAAGCTAAGCTCACCCAGGGGAGCAGCACCCCCTGAAAAGGCCCTGTACATGGATTAGAGAGGCAATGCTGGGTGGTAGGATCTTCTACAGAAATTATCAGGTAAAATTTGGGGGCCAGGGCTGTACTACCAATGAGTGAGTACCTAAGGAAGCATAAGGATGACCACCTCTTAAGAAGGAAATGGACTTGTTAGCATAATTCAAGTAAGGGACAACCCCAGACCTGCAGGCAATGGGCAGGAACCATGCCCTCAGGCCCACTAGCTAAGGGCTCCTTGTGAAGAGGACCTGGTCATTGATACCAGAACTGCCCAAAGTCCTGTGGGAACCTTTGTACTTTGTGCTCATTCTCATTAGTGCCTCAGTTGTTCTCAAAAAATCCTCTTATTTTTTGACATGTCAGTTCAAGGATCTATCCAGATGTAGTATTAGGAGACCTGGTTTAGGAGTTTCTTCCGTCTCCAACCTGGAGGTACGACTCATAACTAGGAAGATTTTGGTGTCCTTAATATATTGATAAATAATATGTACTCTTATTTATTTTAAATTTTATATAAATGATACATGAAAATTTTTGCTTCTTTTTTGCTTGTCATTATTTATTTTAGTTTTATCCATGGTCCCTTATGTTAACTACTATGTAGTCTTACATTATATAAATATTCCAAATTTTATATGCCCATTTTTACTCCCAAAGATGAGATCCTTTTTCCACTTTTTAGCTATTACACAAAGTGCTGAAAAGAACTTTCTTTTGTTTGTATCTCCTTGGATCCTTGCACTTTCTGGAAACTTCTAAACATCTAAGTGTGGACATGTTGACAGTCAATTGACTTTAAGTGGAAGGTTTATTTTTAGACTCCATTTCATTGATCTACACATCTAGTCTTAATATAGTATCACATTGTTTTCATTATTAGAAGTTTGCAAAAATTTTAAAATCTGGAACTATGAGCCCTCCAACTTTGTTCTTGTTCAAGATTGCTATTCTGGGTCCATTGTGTATATATATATATATATATATATATATATATATATATATATACATATATATATCTGACTTAGTGTCACTTAGATTTTTGTAAAAAATATCAGCTGGCATTTTGATACATATTAAGTTGAATCTGTAGATGAATGTGTTAAATGTTGCCATCTTAACTGTATTAAGTCTTTGATCCATGAACATGGAATGTCTTTCTGGTTATTTAGGAATTCTTTAACTTTCCTTAAAAAAGAGTACAAATTTTATGCTTATATTTTTTTATAATTCTGTTGAATTTATTCCTAAGCAGTTTAGTTTTTTTGACGCCAGTATAAGTGAAATTGGTTTTTAAATTTTATCTTCAGATTGTTCATTGGTAGTTCATTGCTTCTTGAATCCTCTTTCAGCATTATTCATTTTTTTGTCTTTGCTGAGGTACATGCTAACGTAGTTCTCCCTCCCATAAAGAATTTGTAAATGGAAAATTCTCTTAATCCCTGTTTAAAAGGTCTTTATCTCACTTTCTTTCTTCAATGATAATTTAACTGTAGTTAAACTGTAGTTCAGTAGTTCTGAAGATATGTTCCCATTTTATTTTAACCTCAATTTCCCTGCTGAGTTGTCAACTTTTCACTCGTTCCTTTGCAGATTTTTTTTCTGCTCATCTTTAGGTTGTTCTAATGACTATTTTTGAGGTTCCATAGTTTCCAAATATATCTAACTGAGGTTTATTTTATTCAACATTTGTTGTGCTTCTTCAGTCTGAGGATTTTTATCTTTTAATTAATTCTGGAATATTCTGTTACAAACTATTTGAATATTGCATTCTCTCTAGGTCTCCTATAAATATTAAGATTTAGTCTTCTATTATCTTTATTTTTGTTGCTTAAAATTGCATTCTGAACTGCATTTTCAATATTTTTCAGATCTGTATTCTAATTCATTGCTGTTTTTTAAACACAAAATAAGGGAAATTACTCACCTCAAAAATAATATTAAATTTTAAAAGGAGAACTAGAGTTTTAGGGGGCGGTGGGGAAGGTAAAGTGGCTGGGGGTTTGGGGTGTGGAAACATTTCCATAAAGGGCAACATACTTTTTCTCCAATCATACCCTTTAAAAGTAAAGAATGGCCCTAAAGCATCTATGATATTCTTTAATATGTTTAACTTTTAAACATTAACTTTTGTTAAATGATTAGAATACCTAAGGACGTTATCTCTGCAGGTGATATGCTATGTGTGGGGGGGGGGGCGGGAGAGAGGTGGTGGTGGTAAAGAGACCACATATTTTATGCTTACCCGTTGACGTGACACATTAGTAGGATACAAAAGAGCACGTACCTTGGGAGAATCTTTTTTGATTTTAAATGACACCATTACCATTAGCCAGTTATGGGGCTTGGGCAACTTACTTTAACTTCATAGAGTCTCTCTGAAGCTTATTTCATCATCTATACAATAAACCCATAGTCACTGACATGAAGATCCAATTATACCACATATATAAATGGCCTCAGCATACTGAATTATCATTTTGGAGTGAAATTCCTGTTGCTGAACTTTGCGGGGGCAAAGGACTAAGGCCTGCTAGGAACGAAACTTCTAAAATATACCTGGAAGGCTGTTGTCCAAGGCTGCTCTTGTTGGCTACAAAAGGAATCTCTGGAATCAGAAGGAGCATATAGCTCTTCTTAAAATGGAAGGTATTTACGCTTGAGGTGAAACCAAATTCTATTTAGGCAAGAGGTGTGCTTATATGTGCAAAGAACAACCCAGTGACGTCTGGTGGCAAACCAAATAAAATTGGGGAAAGGTGACTCACGCCCACGGTGACATGGTGCATTCTGAATTCCAAAGCAACCTTCCTGCTAAGACTGTAGGAATCCATGAGATGCCATGTCCCTCAAGGATTTAGACACACTGAAAAGCCAGTAAATAAAAGTGAATCAGTTCTTTTGGGGGGAGGGGCGGGGGAGAAAGAATTATCATTACTGCTTGCATAAGAATCTTCATCAGAACTGGTGCTATCCAGTGGGTTATTCCCACTTAGTATTTGAGATCTTCTCATTAGTCATGTCCCATCATAATCCCTTTGCTGTGACTCTGATCTCTTTAGAATACACAGATTAATAATTAATCCAGGTAAGGGATGGAATAATTGCTTGTGGAAACGTCTGTGGTAAGTGATATTTCATGCACTTTTCTCCCGCAGCAATCCCCCTGGACAGCTATCAAAGGCCCAAAGTAAAACATTCCAGGCTCTTTTCATACCACAGATGAGCTAATGTAAAGTCTATGTGGGATATACAACCTATAAGAAAGCCCTCTAGTACTGTTCAAAATAAATGCATAGAAAATTGATTCAACCAGAATGGAACTGTTTTAAACATACTTTCCCTGTAACTTTTCAAACTGATATATTTAATTCTATCTGGCAATGTCCTCTAAATTGAATTCATACTAGATAGATGAGTCCATTGGAAGAATACAGTATATTGATACAGGAATTACTCTGCCCTTACTGGGGGTACGTGGTATCACCAGAAGGTGAGGCTTGGGGTGTGAAATCAAGCTTTGCTTCACTAGACTGTTCTCATGAATTCTTTCTCTTGTGATAGTTATAGCAAGAAATGGAATTTTTTTTTTCCTGAAAGTCCATTCAAGGGAGTAATATGTCTGTGTGTGTAGTGCATCCAGCCTTTCTTCTTGGATAGGTTTCTGAATTGTACAACTCCCAGAATGTAGACTACATCCCATCTTCGTTGACCAACATTAACCTGTTACCAGCAGCTCACTACCATACCTGTCATTACCCCAGCACAAAGAATGCTTAAGCCACTGACAAAACGGTGATCCCATCGTTAATATCACTAAGTTATTGAAGGAGGGAAAGGCTTAACTAATTTGCTGATTTAATAACCTAGTGGTTTGTATTTATGATATGGCCTCTGTGCACCTGATATGCTAAGTACACACATGTGTATGCAGTTATGCACCTGTGAGTGCGGCTGGGGAATCTGTGGGAAAGGCATCCTGGCTCTCATCAGGACAGCAGAGGCCTCCACAAGGGAGAGAGGGCCTGCGGCACAGGAAGGGGAGGGGAACTTACTTTTAATATCATAACCAGGTTTGTGGTTCCAGTTCATTCACTTTTCTCCTGTAATATATATTTAAATTTGGTCTTCAGAGTAACTCTGCGAGGGAGATGGTATTACTAGCTAGGCAGGGCTGCAGCCCCAGCAAAGCAGTAAGGGCCCTGTAGGAGTGCCAGGAAAGTAAAAGTGCTCGGGACTCTGCGTCAGTCTTGCTTCCACCCTTCAACACAGCATGGGGCACCTCTGGTGAAAAAGGCTAAAATCCAGACATTTTAGCTCTGCTTAATTTAAATGTGCACTTGCCTTATACTTACCTTAATAGTTCAATCAGCACTGTAATACTTGTGTTCACCTTCCCTCCTCCCTTCTTCCCTTTCTTCCCTTCTCTGTGATTGCTGAGTGCTCTAGATAAAAGGATGAGGAAGAGGAGGAGGAATCCCCTAGAGGAGGGAAATCAGAGTACAAAAGTGAGTAACATTCATTTGGCAAAACTGTCAAATATTATATCCCCGTGAAACTGACAAACTGGAAGGGAACAAAGAACAAACCAGGTTATGATATTATAAGTAAGTTCCCCTCCCCTTCCCGACCCCCAGCCACTCTCTTCCTCCTTGGAGGCCTCTGCTGTTGTCTGCTGAGGGGGCAGAGAGCACCAGACACACACACATTTTGCACCCTCTTCCTTCTCTTCACTCTCACGTGTTAATGTGTATATTTATAGTGTGTATAAATATAGTGTGTATAGTGTGTATATTTCATGTCACTCTACCGTTGACCCTTGAACCCTGAGCATTCAAAAATACTGTAAATATGTTTTTCTTCCTTAAATTTTCTTAATGTTCTGTTCTCTAGCTTCTTTATTGTAAGACTATAGCATATAATACGTATAACATGGGAAGTATGTGTGAACTTTCTGTTTAGCGATCGGTCAGACTACTGGTCCATAGAAGGCAATTAATAGTTAAGTTTGGGGGGAGCCAAAAGTTATTTGCAGATTTTCAATTCTGCAGGGGAGGAGGTTCAGGGCCCCTCACCCCTGCATTTTTCAGTGGTCAATGTAGGCAGCACTGCTTCGTTGTTTGGATTGGCGAGATGGTTTCCCCTTTATGAATATGGCAGAGTGCCCAGACTAGTTCTTTTAAAAGAATTTTTATGTTGTCTGTAATCCTTTGTTATTTCATACAAAGCGTATGTGTAAGCCTATCATTGAATAAATTTCCATAGGTAGAATTATTGGGTCGGATGATAGGTACACTTTTAGAACTGTGAAATATCTTGAATGTACAAAAGATGAGGAGGAATCGTAAAGCTAACTTGCTCAACCCATCTCCATTGCATTTCAACAAGGAAAATCACATTTATTTAGGAAATACTGAAGTGTAAAGTAACTCATGAGTTATGCATAATGAATTGGAATAAGGAGGGTATCTTATCTTTCATTAAGATCTGGAAGCTTGCTTTCATACATTGCTAAGATGGTTCATGTTTTCCACCTACCAACCTCATCAGTGTTTAAAGTGGTTTGTTTTTTGCTGACCTATCACTTATTTGTTCTCAAATAAAATTCCCTGGTGTGCTACCACATACCCCCTCAATGAGAGCATCCAGCTCTGCTCTGTCAAGGTGTGGGGGCTGGCAAATCAGTTAGGAAGTGACTGCTTGAACCACCCAGAGCCTACCCCGAGTATTCAGGCATACAAGTTAGTGACTTTATAGGGATTAGTCTTATTCTTTATAAAATGGAATGAGCTTTCAATTTTATTCTTATCTTTTAAATTGATTGTGGCTTAATCTCTTTGAAAAGGCAAATGTGTGTATATATGTATAAGTATAATTTCCATTATGCTTTATCACAGACCTCATACCTTCTGCAAGGATTTTAATAATGCTTTTCTGAATAGGAAACCAGGGGCTCTCTCTGTGCCCAGTTCCTGCTCCCATTATGTTTGCTTTCTTTGCAGATTGCACACAGGGTTAATTTTTTCCAGTTTTCCTTTGAACAATGATTGCAGTATTAAACACAGCCTTGTAACTTTCAGTCTATTATTTGTGTAGATGACTCTCTAGTGCTTTTAAATTTACTTAATTAAAATTCTAGAATGATATGATTCCGGTGGGTTACATTAATCTCACTTTTACCTTCCTCAATCAGTTTTCTTTTATAGCCCTTTTCTTTGCAAGAATTCTTATTGAAGATAACTGTAGCCTCGCAGACTGCTTAACTCGTAATTCATTACTTAAAAAAAAAAACAGTGAAGGAATTAAAAGCATTCATTGTTGAGTACAATGGAGTTAAACTCAGTTGTTAGTTATGTAATGTATACTGCCCCCAAAGATGTCCCTAACTTATCCTTAAAGTGAAAAGGAAAAGGCTGTAGTTTTCAGGTATTTCCTCTACATCTTTCATTTTTTGCTTTGAGCTGAAATTCTTCCATAAGTCAACCACTGAGCTTGATTTTTCACAATCTGCTTGCAGTTTAATGTGAGGATGTGAGGGAACAAAGGACATGCACAATCCTTTTCCTTTTTGCCCAGGACACGGTGAGATTAGTCCAGTACAATTCATTGCCGGGTGCTCAAGCATTGCCACGCGCGGGACAGCCCTCTCGTGCCTCTACTTTGCCCTCCCTTGGTGACAGCAAACCCACTGGACTCCACGAGCAGCTGAGCTCTGACGGTCATTGGCCCCAAAGCTCTACCTCCTGCCTGTCAGTATCCAGAGGCCAGCTGGGGAGATGGCCAATCCCGAGGGTTGTATCCAGGAGAACATGGCACAGTTAGCTATTTAAATCCCACCAGGATGATGTCAGCGAGTGGGGCTGAGAGGGCTAGGAGGAAGACTAAAGGAAAGGAGAAATCTTGTCAGGCCGCATTACTTACAGAGAGCTGGGCTGAGGCTAAACAGACACTAACTCTCCCACCACCTGTGGTCTGAGCCAAGCCCCTAACGCCTCACACCCCCCCTTCCCCAAGCATTCCGGAAGGTGGGGTGGTCACACAAAACAATGAGGCTGAGTTGTGGGAGGAGAGTTTCATTCTTACATGATCCCCCACCCCCACCCCCGAACTGCAAGCAAAGTCATCTATTTAGATAAAAACACACAAACCCACTCTGGTTTGCAAATTGCTGGGGTTTCACAGGAAAGCTGCCCTTCTCCTGCTGATAAGAGAAAAGCGTTTGCTCCCACCTCTGGGAGTCAGTAGTCCCTGTCACCCGGCATGAAACTTGCAAAAAGGGCTCAGGACTTAGATGCCCTTCTGCAGCACGCACAAGTGTTTAGGCTCAGGAAACGATGCTAAAGACATTTTGAAAATGTAAGATGGGCTTGTCATGGTGTTGGCACAGGATATGTGAGGGGAAGCGGCATGGTGAGCGGTGATAACGGCCAGGGCCAGGCAGGGAGCTGATTTCACACCCCAGCTTTATGCCACCACCACCACCTCCCCCAGTCTCCTCCAACTGCAGGGTGGGAACGGAAATCTGGCCATGCCCCCAAGAGGGACCGGGCAGGGTACAAGCCTTGAGGAAGGAGGAGGAGAGCACCTTCTTACATGAAAAGACACAGCACATGCTCAAAAATTGGGTCTCTTTGATCGTTCTGGCCCCTGCACCTGCTTTCCCAGAGCATTTCCTATTGACAAAAATGGCTTGGGGACCATCAGGGATGCAGCCTTTGTCCTTAGGGTGGCTCACGGAGAGGCCATGTAACCAATGCCCTGCCCAGGTGCTCCCTAAGAATTAGATGGAGAGGCAGTGCTGATTATTGTTAATCACGAGTAAGTTAATAACCACAGAGGCCTGTTTCCGGGCAAAGCCACCCCAGTGACAGGACCGGGGCCCTTCTGCTTGGGCAGGTGGCTCTGCCTCCAGATGGCTGCGGCCTTTGTGTCAGAGAAGGGCTTTCCTACAAGTGTGGTGCCCCTTGCTCGCTCTGCAGAATGGGAATCCTTTTTCCACTGTTACTCTTAAAAAAAAAAACAAACACCTAACATTCTGGGCACAAGAAAGGGAGCCGCTCAACCCCGAGATGTACTGCATATTTGACTACATATGGCAAGACCCTCTCTTGGAGAATTAGCAAGTGCTCCTGGCACCACAGCATTATTCCTTGTCCGCCCCCAGCATTGTTCTGACAACTCTGTTCTTAAAGTCGAAGTACCATTCATTTAGTAAGTTTTGCTGTAGAGAGGGGAGGAGAAGACTCGATGATATGAGTTAAGAGCAGTTATTATATTTGGTTTATATTTCTCCACAAGGCTCTTCCCTTAAGAAGAGGGGAGGATTCACCACTATTCACCACTTCGTTGCCCTAATGTTATTGCTGCTGTAGCTGTAAGCAGGATAGGAAGGCAAAAGTAGGCAGGACCCCTTTAACCAACAAATTCTGCAGGAATTCTCAAAAGGCCACCACACTTCAAATATATAAAAGAACCAGTGTTGATAATGAAGTGACAGAGATGGCCGAGAGGATAATACCACAATGTCAAAGTCAACAGACAGCATCTCATCTCTGTCAAGCACACCCAGGCACAAGAAGATAAAACTCTTTATAGATAGACACAATTCCTGCATCAAGGTGCTCCAAACCTTGTGAAGGAAACAGACATGTATACAAATAGCGGTAAGGCAAGGCGTGTACGTGCAAAGATGATGTGTTAAATTGAATAAATGCACGTGGGTGCAGAAGAAGCAATGATTCATCCTGTAGGTGAGGCTCGAGGACCCCTTAGCTCTTGGGTAAATGAAGAAGTTCAGTGCAGTAGCAGCAATCCCATATAAAACTATGCAGCCTTAAAAAACACAAAAACGCCTTTCGGTCTATATTAACAAATAGAGCAAGCTGTTCAATATGGACCGCATGAACGAGGAGGTTGTTCAGCATGTGTGTAGAGTTTCTACATTTGGGATTGAAACATGTACGCCCACTGGATCAGCTTTTTTTTTTTTCTTACATCGTTGTTCATTTTTGCACAGTGATTGGTTTGGACCCCATAGTGTAGACCCCGTAGTTCTCCCACCACCACAGCACTTGTGGTCCATGGTGCCTTGTCGGTTCAGCTTTTAGGCTCTCAAGACAGGTTATATTAAAATCTAAGCTTAGTACTTTCACTGGATTGTTATTGTTGAAAATATTTGCTGTCCTTCCCCGAGGGAAAGTTTTTCTTTCTGGTCATTGACATGAGACTGGTCATAGGGCCTGCTTTGGCTAATGAGATGAGAGAAGTGACGTTTGCCTCTTCCAACTGGTGCTCTAAGAAACAGCATTTACTTTGGCCATCTTCTCTTTTCTTTGTCTTCTGATGATCAGCTGAGTCCCGGGTAGAGGATGTTCTTGAGCTCCAGCCTGGCTTGTAGGATGAAGGTGACATGGAACAGGTTACACAGACTTGACACAGTTCATGAGGATAAGCAAGAAGCAGAACTTTGCTACTGTCAGCCACCTAGGTACTGAAGATGTTATCATAACAACTCAGCCCAAGTTACCTTACCACGTATGGGATTTTATTTGACCTCTTCTTATCTCAGTTTCTCTGTCTGTGAAATGGGATAAAATAGTACAACCTCAGAGGATCATTGTGAGATTAAAGTGAGTTAATTTTAAATTACCTAGTCAATAGTAAGAATTCAATAAAAGTTATCTTCCTTTTAAATATGCTTCAGAAATATCTGGAAGGATTTACACCAACCCGCTAACAGCTATTCCCATTTGAATGTGAAATTGCAGGTGACTTTCATTTTCTCTTTCATTTATTTCTTTAACTGAATTATTTATAATGAGCATATACTAGTTTAATAATCATAAGAAATAGACATCTCCACCTTGGAGAAATGAACATTTTCCTGTCAATTTAATGCTTCTTGCATCAAACTTGGCCCCTTGAGGGGAAGGCCTACATGCACTGATTGTTCTGTGCGGCTTGTGGTTGGCCTCGTGGTTGACACAGGCCAGGTGCTTCACACAGTCTACGCAGGTGTTATCGATCCTATTTTCTCATCTGGATGACTGGGTGAGTGATAGGTAATGAAGGAACTGACCTACTGTCTCTGAGATAAGGCATCCAGACTTTCTCATAGATATGCTAATTGGGCACTGGAAATATAAATTTGGAAATCAAAGACATAGAAAAGGGCTCATCCAAATAGAAATGATTAGTTGAATCTGTGGGTGTGGAGTGGGAGTATGGCTTTTTGGTTCACTCTCCTACAACCCCAATGTTTTCCTCAAGACCAAGTCCAAGTACTATTTAACAATAACATTCATTCCACAATTATTTATTGAGCACTTACCATGTGCCAAGTACTAATAGGACAGGAGTGAACAATAAATTCAAATGTCTCTCCACAGCAGCCTGTTCTACAGTGGGAGCCAGACAATAAGCAATAACAAAATAAATCAGTAAATGTAGAGTATAGCCTTTAGTGGTGAAGAGAAAAACTGGAAGGGGGTGGCAGTTCTGGGTGGCGGTGTTATAATTTCAACAAGGTAATCATATTGGCCTTGCTGAGGACATAACATCTAAGCATAATGCCTCAAGATAACTGTGACTTCTGGGGAAGAACAATTCAGATAGAGGGGTCAGAAAGGACAGAGGCATTAAGGTGGACACATGCTTGTGTTTATAGGAATAATAAGAAGGTCAGTGTGGCTGGAGCAGAATGAGTAGGAGAGCAAGTAGTATTAGAACATTCAGAGAAATAATGAGAGATACAGGAGGTGATGGATAGATCACATAAGGCCTCATCTGTAGAATGTTGAAGGAACTTTGACTTTTATTCGAAGTGATATGAGTAGCTTCTGAAGTTTGATGACATGAATAACACAATATTCTTTGTGTTTTAAACTGGCTGATCAGGTTACCATACTGATAAGAGATGGCTGATAAAGGCAAGGGTAGAAATTGTGTGACTATTAAGATTTATTACAGTAACCAGTGATTAGTGGCTTGAGTGGTGGCAGTTGAGGAGATAAGAAGTCCAATGCTGGGTATATTTTGCAAGGGCTTGCATGTTGCTTATGAATTTGATGCGGCATACGAGTGAAAGAGAAGAATCAAGTATAATGCCATGATTTCTGGCACTAGCAACTAGAAGGATGGAGTGACTAAGAGAGGAAGACATCATCAAGAGGAGCACTTTTGGTAGGAAGTTAGGGATTCTGTTTTAGGCCTGGTAACTTTGAGATACCCTTAGATAGCCAAGTGGAGATGCAGAACAGGTAGTTGGAAATGTGTGGCTAGAGCTGAGGGGAGAGATGCAGGCTGGACACTTACATTTGAGATTTCTCAGAATCCATAGCATTCAAGTTATAAGAATGGATGAAATCACCTATGGAAAAAGGACAGAAAAAAAAAAGTGTCCAGCAACTGAACTCTGGAGACCTCCAATATTTTGAGCAGGGAAGAAAAAGAACAAGTAGCAATAAAGAATGGAGAAAGTTGCTGAGAAAGGAGAGGAAATACCCCAAAGAAAAGTGAAGACAGTGATTCAAGGAGGAGGGCATTGCCACTGGGGTGTCAAGTGAGATGAGAATTGAGCATTGCTTATTGGATTTGATTGCTTATTGGACTGATTGCTTATTGGATTGGATTTGACCAGACAAGAGCAATGTCAGAGCAATGCATAGAAGTCTGACTAGAGGAAGGGCAAAAGGAACTGGAGTGAGCTTAAACAACTGCTTGGAGGAATTTTACTGCAAAGGAGAATAGGAAAATGGAGTGGTAGTGAGAAAGATAGGAGCCCAAGAAATTATTTTTTATTTTTTTGAAGATGGGAGAAATTACAGTGATTTATATACTGATGGAAAGAATCAGTAAGAGAGGGTCAGACTGATGATACAGGAGAAATAAAGAGGGTGCTGGTGTTACAGATTTGGGTAGGTGAATGGAAGTGGGATCTATTGCAGAGAAATGGAGGGACTAGCCTTTGATGTGGGACCAGTCCACAGTTCAGAGAAACAGAAGGGGGAGCAGAGCATGTGGACACAAGAGCAGTAAGTTGGCAGAACAGGTGGTCAAAGAGAGATGTTACATGTGCTTGTTCTCCACTGGTTACTTCTTTTGGGGATATAGGAAGCAGGGTCATCAGCTGAAAGATGGGAGAGGAGAAAGGGTGTTGGAGGTTTTAGAAGGGAGGAAAAGATGTGACCTGGTGACCTGAGAGAGTGAGGGCACTAGAGGAACATAGTGGGAGTGTCAGATTGTCCCTTAAGGTTCCTAAGTGCAGAGACCACAAATTTAAGTGGAATGGTCGGCAGGTTTTATGTTGATCTTCATTGTGGGTATTCAGGTCCAGTGTGGGTGGAGGGATGGATTTAAATAACTCAGACTGTGGAGAAATCACCAGAAAGAGAGAAAGGAGAGGTATCAAAAATAGATGCAAATGGGTTAGGCGCTGTAAAGAAATTGGGGAGGCACTTTTTGAGGAAGGAGGGACTGAAGAGTATATTAGTTATCTTTTGCTATGTAACAAATTACCACAAACTTGGCAACTTAAAAACAACACACATTTATGATCTCACAATTGCTGTGGGTCAGAAATCTGGCATGGCTTAGTGGGTCTTCTTCAGAGTCCTTCATGAAACTGAAGTCAAAGAGTCATCTGGGATTGGCATCTCAGCTGAGGCTCGAATGGGGAAGGACCTACTTCAAAGTTCACATGGTTTTTTGCTAGGATTCAGCTTCTTGTGTATTATCAGACTAGGAGCCTCATTTCCCTGCTTGTTGTCAGTTGGAGACTTCCCTCAGTTCTTGCCATGTGGGTCTCTCCATATGGTGAGTTATTTCATCAAAGCCAACAAGGGAGAGAGTCAATAGAGAGAATCTGCTAGCAATATGGAAGTGACAGTCTTATGCAATGTACAATTTATGTAATAGGACTGACATCACCATTGCCATAGTCCATTGGTTAGAAGCAAGTCACAGGTCCCTCATCTCACACTCAAAGAGGATATTCAATGAGAGTGTGAATACCAAGAGGCAAGGACAATGGGCACCATCATAGAGCCTGCCTGAAATAAGGAGAAATGGACGAAATGACATATTTTGAATATAAAGGAGGGAAAGTGAGAGAGCTAGAGCATAGTACATGTGCTCCCTCTACCCCTAGGGGAACATAATGTTTGTGATGAGGAGAGGGAGTCTGCAAGGTGAGTAAGGTGTTTCCTGATTGGCACTGAGGCACCTGCCAGATCAGACAATGTAAATTTCCTTGGAGCCAATTGGCAGTTGAGCGATTTGCTCCAGTAATAGATGGTGCCCTGTTTTCAGTCCAAAAACAAGTGGTTGGAGGGATTTGACCAGCAGTGGGAATGTTTAAAGGTCAGGGCCAGGAGTCTCTATAGTGCTGGGTAAGGAAAAAACCCAAGTGACTCAAAGCCAACTTTCTACTGCCTCCATCCTCATTTCAACTTAAACCAACTATTCTGGATGTTTGGGAGTTAGTCTGGCTCTTATGAAGTCCAGCAATCTGCCATGATGCAGGATTCCAGGGGGCTTCCAGGCAGCCACGCTGGGAACCTGCACAACAGAAGCTATTTCAGTAGAGCCAGGATCTGCCTTCCCTGGAGACTTCAGTTCTCCTCCTGACTTCCAAGCACTTCCTGGTGTTTCCAGTGGATCTTAGCAACCCTTCCCCTCTCACATGTGGCCTCCTCTTCTCACCCTCCACCTTAGCCACTGTACTCTTCAGGTTTCTTTGGGTCTCAGCCCCACTCTAGATTCTGCAAGTTATTGACAGCTGATAAGTTGACCTTGAATTCACAACTGCTCAAGGAGGTGAGAATGCTGAGGTGAACAACACTGTGATTAGTTTGCTTAGAAATCTGATTCCCAGTTTCCTAGATTAACTGTCATCTTTGTCTTTGGTATCACTCTTCCTTGTTAGATGTTACCGAACAGAGCTAGACCAACAGAAGGGGGACACCTAGGGACTTTGAAGGTCATCCTATCCAGCCTCCTTCCTTTGAGCTAGGAGTGTGCCAGAAACAATAATCCTCTGTGGGGAGACCAGGAGGTGGCCCACAGGCCCTTGGCTGCATGTAACTCTGATGATTGAAAATATTTTATTAGCATCAATTAAAAGTTTTCCTGCTTTAGAAAATTCTTAGAGAAAGCATAAATAGTTCCTACTTGATGGAGCAGTGTGGTGGGGCTCAGTCATCTCAGTACCCTAGCGCCCAGCCCCCTGCCAGCCCGTAAGACTAGTGCAATACCCGTATGTTGAACTGAAATAAACTGATCTAAGGGTGAGACATTAGCAAATATGAGTCAGCATGAATGATGTCAAGTAAGTGAAAATGAGAAGAAATCCAGATGCTTCTTTTAAGAGAGTGGACATTAACATGAGACTCGCTGCCGTGAGGCTCCCATTACCATCTCCTGGAGGAGACGCTGCTTTTAAAAAAACCATGTAATGTTTTTAAAACGTTAAAAAAAATACACAGCTGAATAAAATTGTCAAAGTTCATCATTTCTACACCTTAAAAGGGTGAAATTTACTCTATATAAATGATACTTCAATAAATCTGACTTTAAAAATAAAAAACACAGAAGAAAATAGCAATTACCCCTACCCTACAATGCAGGATTAAATATTGTTAACATTTTAACATATTTGCTTCCTGTCTTTTAATTCAGTACCTGCATCCTCACCATCCTTGCGAAATGGAAATCAAGGAAATTGTGATTTAAGCCAAACTACCGTGTAATGAAATCAGTTTTACCAGAGGTTAAAATTGTCATAGACAAGAGCTAAGTTGACACGACATAAAAATATCATAAAATATTTTTTGTGGTCATAAAAATATCACCAAATTCCTAATATAGACCCAAAATACGAATCACCAAACACTAAGATTAAGCAATCATTTGTATTCATTTCTTTTCTAACCCAATTATTCCAGTTCAGGGTCGCTGGTGGCCAGAACATCTTTCAGCAGCTCAGGTTGCAAAATGAGAACTTGTCCATGGCAGGGCGCCTCGCACCCCCACACCCCAGCTCAGCCGGCAACACAGACAAGCCGTGACTCTCCGGTGCTCAAGGGCTCAACCAAGCTCAGTTTCAACTGAGCTCAGTGACTCTCCTGGCTCACACCGGGGAGGTGGGAGGGAACCTCGGGAGCAAGAAACCTCATGCAGCCCGGAGCAAGTGCAAGCTCCACGCAGACTGGCCCTGCCCGGGAATTGATATTTTTTTCTTTCTCTTCAACACTATAAAGAAACATTGTTGAACAGAAGGACTTTATTTGAGGACCCGCTGTACTTAAAACTGTTTTTAAAACCTACATCAGTACAAGTAAGCGTGGAACTGTGCGTGCACGTGCATGTACACTGGGTGAGCTCAGCCTCTGCGTTTGGCCTTTGGCCTCAGTTTCTGAGCTGGAAGGTGCTGTGGTGCAGGCTGCTGGGGCATTTGGGGCACCTCGGGACAGGGAGCCTTGACTGCCCAACGAGCAGAAGCCGCTACCCAAATGGTACATCGTACAGCATAGGAGTTGAAAGCAATCCAGCAAACAGGGAAAATCCTAACACAACCCTTCTGGCCTTCAGTCCCTCAAGGGTTTTTTTTTGTTTTTTCCCTCTAAATGTAACCAGCATTGCCAATTCCCTGTGAATGTTTCCAGAAATACTATTTGCATATACAAACCTATATTTTGTTTTCCACACAGATGGCAGCATAGTACGTATATGTTTTGTAATTAAGCAGAGGGTTTTGAAAATTTTGGAAGTGCTTCTTAATGGTAAGCGTCCTTCTTTTTTTAACTTCAGCTTTATAGTTGACATATAAACAGTAGTCATGCTGCAGGTTAGTAGCCATCACGCATTCCTTCTCATTTGATCTGAAACTATGCACATGGATGGTCAGAGAATGTTCTCCACTCCTTTGACAGATACCTCCTAATCACAAACTCCCATATCAGTGCTCCAGTTTGTTCTTGTTCTAGCAGGTTGGAGTTAAGAGCCAACAAGCCAACCTTCACGTGTTTTGTAGCTTAACCCAAATCCTGCAGTACACAACAAAACCAAACAGAGGCAAATTGGGGGCTCATCATAAAATACAGCTGGGCAAGCCCACACTTAGTTACTGGAATAACAACTAGCTGAGAGGGCTAAATTTAGCTTGGAACCTAAGCTAGGGTCAGTGCCAATGTCGACAACCCCCACGCAGAACTCGTCCCCATCCCTGAAGCCTGGTAGACGAGGAGGAACAATAGTGTCCAAAATGCTGACTTGGCGAAAACAACCTTTGTGGGTTGGTGTGATTTCCTAGGCTGTAAACGTTTGATTTCCAGTTGATTAATAGGCAAACAGCACCATGTGTTGGGGGAATGCAGAGCATAGGGACTAGGATGATGCCAAACGGGAGGGAGCTTAATTAACATTGTAAAGTTCATTTTAAATTTTAATAAAAATAAACAAAAAACCATTAGAGCTGTAAGTGGGTCGCACTCAGGGCTGGCCTGAAGGAGATGAAAGAGAGACAGGGTTGGTTCCTGACACACAGGCTGCTGGGGCTTCCACTCAACACTCACACCCTGTCTCATGCCAGGGGGAGCTGCAAAAGACAGGGAGCCCCCGACACAGGCACACAGGCGCAGGTCTTGGCTTTACAGTCTGGTTAGCATCGGTTTCCTGGCTTGCTGGGGAGGGGGTGCTCAGGTTGCACGGGATGACATCTGAGCCCCCGTGTCGCAGGCCTGGTGTCCTGCATGTTCTGGACCTCCTGCAGCTGTCAGCGCCCTGGGGCTGCTCTGTGTTCTCTACCCCAGCACTCTCGAAGCCCACGTGGTGGGCAAACACCGGGCCCGAGTGCCTCAAGATGAGCCCACATTTTGAGAATATAACTCGATCTGGGAGGAACATAAGGATCCCGAGAAAGCTTGGCATCCACCCCGATCCTGAAGATGGCGCCAAGGGAGGCCTGCCGGCCACACGGCATCACAGATGTCAGCTGGGCCTCCTCTAGGAGAGGCGTGCGAAGCCGTTTATGGAAAATAAACAGGGTGCGGTTGCCAAGGGCAGCGTAGGTGGTGCCCAGGGAACAAGTGCAATGAATAGCAGAACTTCGGATGTGCTCGCTGCAATCAGCAAAGAAATGCCTGCGCCTGTTTTCACAAGGCCCCTACACCCTGATGGAGACAGAGAAGCCAGATCGTGTCTGACCAGTTTAAGATTTAGTCAGATGCAAGGATTTAAATACTGTATCTAGCTGCTCTGGCTTCCAGGCTCTCCCTCGACCTCCCCCTCCTCTGCCTCCCTGGAGGGTGTCTAGTGCAGGATGGCAGGAGTGGGTTTGCAGGATATCTTGGTGGTTGTGGTTGAGAAAGTGCACCTGACCTCATGCTTGCCTGCTGTTTGTCTGAACAATCTCTGTGACCCCAAGTGATGGTTGGACAGGTTTGGTGTTGCTGCCCCTCCCCGTAGATCTGGTTTCCTCTGTCTCTGTCTCCAGGCACCTCTCAGCCCCTGCTGTTCTCTCCCTCTGGGCCCTGGCCAGGTGCCACCCACAGCCGTGGCTGGCAGACCTTCCAGCTCATGGAGAAAAGGGTGCTCAGGATGCAGACTAGAGCGCCACTTAGTCCAGCCCTGGACATCCTTGGGGAGGGCTGCAGGGGGGAGACTTCCCAGAGACTGTCAGGCCAGGAGGCTGTGCTGCCTCCTTGGGCCTATGGGGAACAGGGGAGACCCTGAGGTGTCCTCTGTGGTCAGTGGTGTGGGTTCCACAGTCTCACAGGCTGGCTGCATCCCCAGCTTTGTACCTAGCAGTGGCCTGGCTTCAGTCCAGGGCCCTGACCACTGCCTGAGGAGAACGTACACCCCTTGGGGGTGTGGGCTGATAATCAATGAGATTTCCTATAAAGCTCGCAGTTCCTGCTTAGAGGCAGGCTAAAAGAAAGCTAGCAGAACAGGGGTGGTAGAATTGCCCCCTAAGATTTCTTATCTGGAGACTGCCCCTGCTTCTATATGGGACCCTAAATTGGGCACTGTGGGTTCCTATGAGTTGGCTACTAGCTGGCCACTCATGGGCAACTGTGACCTATTTGCTATCTACAAATCCCAGCAGAGCACTCCTTGACCACCTACAGAGGATATAGCTCGTGTCACAAGGCAGGCCCGGGGAGGCCTAACCTGCTGTGGACCTGATTACATGACTCTCTGTGGTGGTCTCGGGATAACTGCCTGTGATAACATCAAATGCTTTGCTGATGCAAATGACTCTTGACAAATGGTCATGATGTCCCTTTCCCTGCCCTCATAAAACTTTGTCCCCCGTTTCTCTCCCACCCTCTGGACATTATTCCTCATACCACTGTCACATGACCAGCTTTTGCTAACCTGTGTGCTTTCAGTAAATGACACAAGAACATCTGCTGGAGTAGCAGGGCCTTGCCTTCAAAGCTGCTCCACAACTGCTGTGCCCCCATCGCGTTGCCATCTCAAGCAGCGGCAAAGTTCCTGTCACTACAGGGCACACCACGTGATCAATTTCTGCTCTTTCTGAGTGTGTCAGTGTTGCAGTGAGTGAACTACTGCTCTCAGAGTTGGTCAATATTTCAAAACTAGCAAATTTTATGTCACTTCCGCTAGAGTCTGCTGGGGATGAAGCCATGCAGAGATTGATCAGCGTTACCACCAAGGAGTTCGCTTCGCCTGGCTCAGAGGCAACTTGTGGAGATGTGGCTGAGCCACCACGGGCAGAGCTGTCCACAAATACAGGACAGGTTATGGCTCCATTCTTGGGAAGATGGGGGAGGAAGTTGAAATCAGTGCACTTGCTTTTTCTGTGGCAAAATCAGCTGTGGGGCTCTGGTCGGGGTTCCTGCATGAAACAGCACCTGTCAGGCCTGGACCCAAACCTCAGCTCTTAGGCCAGGTCAGCCAGTAGATGACTTTCAAGGTGCAACTGAAATACCCGAAGACGTCTTTGACACGTCACAAGCTATAGTAAATGGATGCATAAAGGATGAGTTTGTGTCATAGAAAACAGGGAATCATGTGACCTACCCCACCTTCCTCGGTCCACCCGAGGGCAGAGCTTATTCTTGCTTGGATTCAACAAAGGTAACAGGGTGAACTTCCCAAAGTTGTGATTCCCTCCCAGGTCTTGCCTCTGTCACAGACTCTCCCTTTCCCAGCTCCCCCTTCCTTTCTCTCTGGATAGACCACCCATAGGTGCAGCTCCCCCTTCCTTTCTCTCTGGATAGACCACCCATAGGTGAACCTCCAGTTCTCTGAAACTGCCTTTGGCTGTAGGGAAGATAAAGCTGCCCGCTTAATCATAACAAAGTGTTACCCTGCGAGGCAGGATTTTATATCTTGAGCCTTCTATCGTTACCTGGAATGAAGGGCTTTTTCCATCCTGGAAGGTTCTTAGATCTCAGTACGCAGGGGAAATGTTCCACTGCCAGGGTGATGGTCCTGCATCAGTAAGTTCTCCTGGAATTGTCCAGAGCCTGGGGTTGATCGCTTGGCCCTTTGGGAATGTTGGTGTTGGGAGCCAAAGCCTGATAGTCTTCTGCTTCTTCCAACTGGGGAGACCCAGCAGGATGGGGCCTGGTCCCAAGAGAGCCCATGAGAGAAGGAAATCATGTCTCTTCTGCCAGCCTCTCATTTTTCCTTCCCTTTCTCACATCTCCTTACGAGGCCCCATCTTGCCTGGCTTTGACCCCGAGACTCTTAAGTGGACTCACTATCAAACAAGGGGTAGCATTTCAGATCATATTTAATGATTTTTTTTGTGCCAAATTCCTTCCCTTTTTCCCTGGATCTTATCTCTCCTCTGCCCCTATGCTATTTTTCTCTCTCCTAATCATGTCTGCCAAGGAACTGTTGCTGAAATTATCTATTTTGTTTATAAGGTAACATTTGATAGGAAAACCACACAGCATTTTGGGGCCATAAAATGCCACATAACTGGGACAGAAGGTTTGACTCAAAAATAAGAGCCCAAAAGAAAAATGACAAACTGTTTCCTTAACTTTAAGGGCTGGAGAAGCAAAGGAAGCAATGTGAAGGCTGTTTCTGACAGGGGATTCAGTTGGTTGTGTCAGGAAAGCTGCAAGTCAGAAGAAAAATTCAGTAAAATCAAAGGAAGCTTGTTATGCAACAACACTATTAAAATGTCAGTGCTCTTCTCAGAGGTGGACCCAGGCAGTTCAAATGAAAGCAGGAAGGTTAAAATGTCACATTGCTTAGCTAACGGGAACTGCCCTCCCAAACATGCTATTTGACTTCTGGTTACTTCTCTCCATGATTCAAGTTATTTATGTACTGTGTAGAATCAAAACAAGTCCATGATAGCTCAAAAATAGACTGGTTCATTATTGGTTTGCGGGAGTGTAAGTTGGGGCTTAAACTTTTCATTCTACTTTTAAAAAAAAAGATGGTTTTATGATTTTGTGATAAGACACCACGAAACCTAATGGTAGTATGTAATGTCTGAATAAAATGAAACAAAATTTTCTCGCTATCAAATGAAATACCACTCTCCAATTCCCTCAGCATTCATGTCCCCAACCCCATGTCACGCCCCATTTTCCCCCCAACCTCTGAAAGGCAGACCCCCCCACACACACACACACATTGCAAAACTGAGAATTCACACCATTACCCTAAAACAAGTGTCTCTATAGCAGACATCGGTGGCCTCACTGATTTTTTGGACTGTTCTCCACATGGAAATGATGACTTCCTTCCATGAAACTAGCCCTTGCTTTCATTCCACCAAACCAGACCTTCTTCTCTTCTGAATTTACAAGTACTTGTCCCTCTCTGTGGTCTTTGTGATATTGTGATTTATAAGAAATACATGTTTTAGTCACTCAGGTGGCCAAAATATGTTTCTTGTACATAGTTGCTCCTCATCCATAATTCCTGGCTCACAACTCCCAAATGCCTAGGAGTTTCCTAAGTATTGAGAGTATTGTCTCCTGTTATGTTAAGAAAGGCAAATTTTAGAAAATTCCCCAAAGGGGAAACTGGTTGCCTGGGAAACCAAACTGAATCAAGGGTGGGACTGATTTCTTGCAAGGGAGAGGGGCTAGAGGTTTCATTCAGTTGCCAATAACCAATGATTTAATCAATCATGCCTATGTAATGACGTATCTGTGAAAAACCAAAGAGAACATCCAGGTTAGTAGACAGGCGCACCTATGAGGAGAAAGGGTCACCTGAGAGGGCATGGAACCTCCACCTTTCCCCATCCCTTGCCCTATGCATCTCTCCCATTTGTCTGTTCCTGAGTCCTTTGCAATAAATCAGGATCTAGTGAGTAAAAGGGTTACCTGAGTTCTGTGAGCCTTGCTGACAAATTAATTGAACCTAGAAGGGTGTCCTGAGACCCTCTGATTGATTACCAGTTGGACAGAAGCAGGATAATAATCTAGGCTTTGTGAGGGGCACTTGAAGCCTAAGGAGGGGCTTGTGGGAATCTCCAAATTGTAGTCAGTTGGTCGCATGCACGGTAATAGCCTGAGCTGGCAAATGGCATCTTAAAGGGAGGGGCAGTCTGAGGAGACGGAGTCCTTTACCTAAGGGATCTGACATTCTTCTGTTAGATAGTGTCAGAATTGGGATACCTGCTGGTGTCCAAGAATTGCCGACTGTCTGGTGGGGACGCCTCCGCTTACTAACACATGGATTGGGTCTGGGGAACTCCCTCAGCATCTCCCTCAGGGCGCTTGCAGTCTAAGTATTTACTTAACCTGCTGTCTCCCTTTCTACACACACACCTTCCAACTCCCACACTGCAGGTACTCAGAGCTAGGGTTACTTATCTTTGTAACCCCTTGAGTGCTGAGAGTAATATCTTGGACAAAGCTGCTATTTGAGAAATGGTGGTTGATGGTGCTGGGCCAGAATTTTTGTTGGCAGGGCATTGCCAAGAGACTTGAGCCTAAACCATTTATGAAAGTAGCCTGTGTTAACTGTGGAAGTCGTGTGGGCTAGGAAGTCCATAACCTACTGATAAGTCTGCTTTTTAACGTAGTCATTTCTCAGAACAAAGCTTTCATTAATTTGGCAAATGAGCATAATATTGTTTCTGTAATTTTTATATCCTCTTATTTTGACTTCTATAAAGTTAGAGAGAAACAAGTTCATACTCTTTCTCAGCTTGGAAAGACTTTAAATTTGAATAATAAGAAGACTAATAGAACAATTTGTTCTGGATAGGAAGGAATAAAAACCCAACCCAAGAGAGACTCAATTTTGAGATGCACAGGACAAAACTGGGCCTATCTAAAAATTGTTTTCCTATTCAAAAGCAAGGCCTATAACTTACTCCATAGCTCACAAAAGATACCAACCAACTCTAGTTCCTCTTGCCAAAGGATGCTGCATGCCATGACTATTAAAAGACCATCTAGGGAGACCTTATTTATTTACTCCACCTTATTCCCAAAAGGATTTGAATTGAATATATACAGTCATGGGACAGAAGGAAAAGAAATGTAGAAAGATACCACAAAGAACCAAGGATGAAGTTCATAGGCAGAAAAGTATACCCGGCATTCTTGAACTTATGAGTTTGGATATGAGTTTCCTAGGGACCAAAGAAGGAAACACAATTGACTAGAAATTTCACAGTGTGGTTAAAATCAGAACTAGGGCCTCCCTGGTGGTGCAAGGGGTTAAGCAGTGCACTATGAAGTTATCCACAGCCACTGCAGCACCAGTTTGATCCCGGTCAGGGAAGGGACCCACATGGCACAGCAGATCTCTCCTGCCTCGCCTGCTGCTCCCCTCAGCAGTTGTATTTCAGTCAGTTTGCCTGTTCTGCTCCTCACTCTGTCTCTGGTGAATCCTCTCAGCCACCCATCACACACCTCTGGGCTGTACCCCAGTTCTTGTATGCATAAATAAATAAATCTTTAAAAAATAAATAAAAGGAAAACCAGAACTAGTTCCACAGTGTTTGCGTGCTAGATGCTGCACCCCATCACTCATGGTTCTCGTGATTTAGAGGAGGTTAATCTTGTGCCTGCCTCCGGGAGCCACACTGTTTGAAACCATTGTGTAGAGGGTGCTCTCTGCTTAGCTGTGGTCCAGATGTCTGTAAGCACGATGCCCATTCTTTCCATGAGTCACCCCAATGAGGCTGGCTTTGTGAGAAAGACAAATTAGAGGCAGAACAACTTTTCTCCATAGTTGCATCACATGTGGAATTTTTACAATGCTCATAGCACAATGGTCATAGTGTTGCGTTCCCACCACTGGAAAGTCCAAAAGAGGCACAGAAAAGTCCAAAGAAGCAGAAGTCTTTAACATATTCTTGACAATTGACATCTTTACTCTTTCTGCCCTCCAGAAACTACCATACTCCATTTCCTAAAACCACTCTTTTTCCCCTAGAGCCTATGTCAAGTGTCCCCAGATCCACAACCGTCTCACTTCCCTTTCCAAAGGCACAAATACATGACACATTTCTCCCTCAGATAGCCATTTGGAAGAAAGCCATGCAAGTAAAATGATTAATACAATGATGTGCATGATTAATATATAAGCCTTCTAGGAATAGATTTTGTTTTAAGAGTGGCTTTTTAACCCACTTAAAACTAATTAACTGACTGGAGGATTGATTGATTAGTAGATTTAGCATGTGAATAGAGAAGAGTTAGAGATTTTAAAACAATGGCACCTTCTCTGTCTCTAGTTTTCCTTTAATGAACACTTTATCATCCATCAAAGGCAGAGGATTTAGCAACTGGACCTCTAGCTTCTAACAATTTACAATTGTTGCCCTAGTGATATGTAAAACATATTGGAGTCACTTAAGCCAATTACATCTCTAAGCCTCAATCTTAATTTATAAAGGAGAACAATGTTACATATTACTTTATGAAATCTGGACATGGAAGAAATGGGATTGCTTACTTTTCTCTCTTCCCTATCACCCACACTCTGTGGGAATGGCCCATATGAAAAAGACCAGAAACAGAAAGTTTTGGAAAGGGTATGGAGAAAAAGAACCCTCAATACTTGTGGGAACGTAGACTGGTCCAACCTCCATGGAACATGATATGGAGGTTTCACAAAATATTAAAAATGGATCTACTATATGATCTAAAAATCCCACTTTTAAGTATCCACCTAAAGAATACAAAGCCACTGATTCAAAGGGATAGATGCACTCCTATGTTCATTGCAGCACCATCGACAGTAGACAAGTTCTGGAGAAAACCTGGGTACCCAATAACAGATGAGTGGATTAAGATGATGTGGTATTTACGTACAATGGAATGCTACACAGCTATAAAAATGAGGACATTTTGATATTTGCAACAACATGAATGGAACTGGAGATTATATTATGCAAATAAGTCAGTTGGAGAAAGACAAGTAGTAGCCTATTTCACTCATATGCAGAGTACAGAGAAACAGAAACCAAACTGAAACAAACGTTGAAACTGACTGTAGAATTGAGCCTACCAGAGGGGTGGAACATGGGAAGTGAAAAGCAAGTGGAGAAGGACCCAGTACACTATGGTGGGGGGGACTACTGATGCTTTGGGGGGGGGGGCATGGTGTGTAACCTACATTGAAGAGGTGTCAACCTAAATCTTTAAATCATAAAAAGTGTTATAAATCAACATTATCTCAGCAAAAAAATAATTTAAGAAAAATAAAATGAATAAAGTAAAGGCTGAAAAGTATTCACAAAACTTGTATCTGTGAACATTTTTATATCAGAACATGTGAAAATATCCTACAACTCCATAATAAAAAAATGAATGACCCAATTTTTTTTTAAAGGGCAAATATTTGAACAGATATTTTACCAGTGCAGATATACCTCTAACCAATAATATGAAAAAGCACTCAGTCTCACTAGTCATTGGGAAATGCAAACTGAAACCACAGCATTGTACCACTACCTATTCCTCAGAAAGGCTAAACTTTTAAAAATTATAAAACTAAATAATTCCCAAGGAGTATCTAGAGGAGTAACTAGAATTACTAACGTGTTGATGTATAATGTCATATTTATATGTCGATCTATAAAATGGTACAACCACATTGGGAAATGACTTGACATTGGATTAAACGTAGATCTACACTGTGATTTAACAACCCCATTCCCAGGTACTTATCTAAGAGAAATGAAAACTACAGCCATAACAAACACTTACACAAGGATGTTTATAATAGCTTCTCGCACAGTGACCAAAGCTGGAAGTAACTCAATTCTATCAACCAGATGGTAAGAACCATCTTTCCATGTTTCCCCCACTGTCAGAACCAGCGTCCTCACCATGAAATGCTACCCAGAATAATAAAAAAGGAACTACTCAGTGATATCATGAGCCCCACAAACATTATGCTGAGCAAAAGAAGGCAGGTTCAAAAGAATATGGCTTCACTGACAGGAAGTTCTAGAATAGGCAAAATAATCACAAGTGAGAAATCGAACAGTGGCTGTTCCTGAATGGGGAGCGATGATGAGAAGATAGAAGGGAACTTTGTGGGCAAAGGGAAATGCTCTATATTATGGTGGGGGGTTAGGTTACAAGGGACTATTCATTTGTCAAAGTTGCACTGTTATGATTTGAGTGTTTTAATATGTAAAAGGTACCTGAAAGCTACCAGTAAAAATTACAATAATTGTTCGTGTGTGTGTGTGTGTTGGGGGGGTGAGGTGCAGATAGATCAACAGCTATGGCAGAATATAAATTGTTGAGGCTGGGGTTTGGGTCCATAAGGTTTCATGATACTGTTCTGTTCACTGTGAATATATTGGAAAATTTCCACAATAAACATTTTAAGGATGTAATAGTTGATCTATAATTTCTTTTGACTACAGTAAGTTGTACTGAGCATTATCTATTATGCTTAACTACCTGAAGGTTTAATGTGAGAAGTTAAGTGACTTGCATCATGAATATATTTCTCTTTCTTTGTTGGGTCATTTTCATTTGTTTCAATGTTCAAACTTAAAAGAGAGGTCATCACTTTAAAGTGGTTTCAGGATAGAGCTTTAGAACATTTCCTGAGGACAGAACAAAGAATTTTGGTTTTATTTGAAAATTCGCAAGTTTTTATGTTAGCAAATTGGATGAGAATATATTTAATAAACCCAAAACATTAAATTGGCTAATGTTTCTTTAAAAATTCCACTGAACTATCACTTTAAAATAGTTAAGATGATATATTTTGTTATTAATATTGTGTCCTACCACAATATTAAAAGTTTATGTAAGTTTTTAAAAGCTTCAATGAAAAAATGAAATGATTTTCTTTTTTTTCCTCTTTGCCTTTGGATGTCATATAATACTCATTATTACAGTTCCTAGAAATAAAATACTTTAAAAAATACTTCAAATAATTGTTCTCAAGTTCCCAGCAACCAGAGGTCTGGGATACCAATATTCCCTGAAATTTATAAACATAAATTATTTGTGAGCATTGACTCATCTGTAAACTTCTTGATGAGCTTGTTTGATTTTACTGGTCTGTTTTATATCACTTATTTTATAATTAAAAATCTCCAAAATTTGGGGAAAAGGGGTAAGAAAAATAAGTAGGATGGAGTTCATGTATAAAGAGCACTTCAGTTGAAATTCCCTGAAGTAATCATTACAGAAAGAGGTGGAATAGTAGAACTGACTTTTCATAAGGTTCTAATTTGGCTTTTCTGCAAGTGTGTAAACTCTTGTACGGGAATGTTTCTGGCTGGGCTACTGGGGAGGTTTTGAAATCTCTGTTTCCTGAGAACTTGGTGGTTTTAGAAACAGAACAGCCATTCCTCCAGGGCAGCAGCTTTGGGCAACCAGGCAGCAGAACAAAACAGCAGTTCCCGCCAGGTACCGGGAGATTTCTGGAATGAATGAACACCCACTGCTATTTTCTGTTCTTGAGTCACTTGGTTGGAGATGTAAAATTTAATGAAAATAATCTGATTGAGGCTAGGTCTTGAGTTGGCCCCTGGAAGTTCCAGAGGATAACAGGAAGCTGTTAGTGAGAACCTCCAGGAATTCCCTCATCCTTCTGGATGACAGGGCAGGACTTCTCCAGTTACTGAACATAATGGGGGAGTGGAATTCTACAAAAGGAAATAGGGCAGTGTTACAGAAGAGAGGGCGCATGTGGGTCCCCTGCAGAGCAAAAACTGTTCAGACTGACTTTCTTAATATGGCCGCACTTTACCCATTCATTTTAGCTTCTTCAGGCCAAAGAGATGACCAAGCCCTGCGTTCTTGTGATTTCAATCCTCCTTACCACACTGAACACAGTGGGTGCTTGGAGCTGCAGTATGACCTCAACTCTAATTGCCTCCAAAAGCAGTAAGAACATTATTTCACAAAACCATCTTGAGATGAGATGGACACAGGCTAGTTGAATCAGGACTAAGTAAGGTTGTAAAGAATCAAGATTATTCTTTCTGCTCTACTATTTTAAGAGTCAGTCACTAGACTCATTCATGGGAACATGGATGGATCTGGAGGGGATTATGCTTAGCGAAGCAAGTCAGAAGGCAAAAGAAAAATACCAGATGGTTCCTCCC
>JAGFMF010011446.1:1322195-1495424 GCA_019455555.1 Galemys pyrenaicus | reverse complement strand
ATGGTGCACTGGTGAGATGGTGATGGGGAATACATGGGGATTACAATTAATGGCAAGTATATGTAAATTTTAAAATATTTTAATAAAAAAAAAAAGAGTCAGTCACTGGATGGACTGTAGCAGTTCTGGACTTTTAACCCCCATCCACCAAGATCCAGAGGCAGAACAGAGAGATTCCTATGTCTTTGCATCTCTTTTTAAGGCTGAAAACCCTCTCACAAAAGTCCCCCAGCAGGTGTCTCTTCAAGCTGATTGGTCAGAATTAGATCCGCGCCTTTTTGCCAGTTACCCTCAAGGGAAAGGGGATTTCTATAACTGGTTTAGTTAGGATAACGGGCGTGGAGCCTTTCCTAAAGCTCATGGCCACAAAGAATAATATGAGCAATTAGACAAAAGAGGGTGATGTGTTCTTATTTGTCATATTTGTGGTTCCTGGTATTTGAGAAACGTCCACATTATGAGCCCTGACAACTCTGTGGGCAGGTATGTTTGGGTGCAGGTATTCTGCCTGGACTCCACTAATTGGGCAGGCCTGCATAACATTTGAATTCAGAGTATTCTGTGGGATCTACCCCAAAGTGAAGGATTAGGTGTCAGGGAGAATTAATTTTCTTTTTTTTATTATTTTTTCCCTTTAATTTATATATATATATTTGACATCAATTGTACTCCCCATGTATTCCCCATCACCATATCGCCAGTGCACCATCACCTCAGTCCCCCATGCTCCCGTCTGCCCTGAACCCTCCCCACCAAGTGTCCCCAATTTGTCCTTGTCTTTTCATTTTTGGTTTTTGTGTCTTTATTGTTATTGTTGTTATTATTATTGTTCTTATTCCTTTCCTTGATCCTTATTTGGTTCCCTTATATTCCCCCTAGAGGAGGAACCATCTGATATTTTTCTTTTACCTTCTGACTTACTTCGCTGAGCCTAATCCCTCTTCCATGTGTGACGGAATTTACTTTCCATTGAAGACAGGATAGACTATTACAAGACAGTCCAGTTTTCAGAGGTGGCTGAGTGGTAAGACCTTGGGCATAAATTGCACCTGTATGACAGGCAGCAGTAGCCACAGGTCTTCACTGGAGCAATTTGGTGGTATAATTTGGGTATTATCCCAGGTTTCATAGCCTTTAAGCCTGATTTTCCAGCCCTCCTGGATTCTGTGAGCTCCCTATGTCCCTAAATAAATTCTTTTCCGGCTTTAAATTAGCTTAAATGGGTTCTGTTACTCATTAGTAGGAACTCTGCAAGGAAGATGTGAAAAATGACTGTTGGGTAGGCACAACTATGTCCCCTACCATAGGGGATCATTAGACCTTGTCATTGCAAAACAGCAGGGGGGTATATTCTGTGGGATGCCCCCCATTCACAGAGAATAAAATATGAGTGATGCCCAGCAAGTTGTGCCCCGCTGCTGAATCCATCTTCCCTGGGATGGCTCAAGGACATTTACCTTGCTCTGGAAATGTGCTCTTACTCTCTCCTTCAGCACGTCGACCTAATGGCTTCGTACCCTGAGAATTTTCCTCTCTGTCCTAATGGGAGGAAATACTTAATACTGTGTGGAAGAAGTCACAGACTGGTCTACTCATGTCAAGCCAAGCATAAAAGTGTTTTGAAAAATGAGATGCTGTTTAGGTTGATTTTGTACTCTCTTACAAAAAACGAAAAGGTAATATGTATTTCACTTTTTTATTACACAACAAACAACAACCGTTTTGACAATGTTCATGACACTTTCACTACGTAAAGGAAAATCAGCACTTACAAATCTGGCCCCCACTCCCTCGACAGTGCTCTCTGTGCCCCTTGTCACTGCATCACGTGTTCATCTCAGCACCTCTACAGTGTCTCTGTGTTCATTAAGCGGGCACGATGCATTTTACCTAACCACCATCCCCACTTGACATCGAGGAGGCTTTCAGCTTACAAATGTTCTTATGTTAACTTCATTTGAATGGACATAAAACATTGCCCTTCTTTGTGGAATCATCTACAAATTTCCAGTGGTTTTGCTGGGCGTTGCCAATGGTGCTTTCTATCATCATCAGCAATGTACATGTGAACCAGTTTCACTGCACTGGGGCCCGCAGTGGGTATGTTTCAAATATGTTATCAATTGAAGACAAGGAAAATGGAACCTTATTGCTGTTTTGCATTGTATCTTTTAATCATTATAGATTTTTCCTGAAGATTCTGATTGTGAAGCTTCCCTCTACAGCACTTTCATGTCACCACCAGCTCACAGATTGTAAATGTAATAAAGATGTGCACATTATCAAGAATGTTTCAGAAAGTGCCATGTGGGTTTTTTCAGGATCTGGTTTTAGGCAGAATTAATCCTTTTAGAGGTTATTATATTGGATTGTCCTAGTTCTGTCAAAGGCTGGCCTGGGGGAGGGGATTTCTTCATTTGTCTGAACGTTGCTGAACATTTAATTTCAAATTTCTTAGTGCATAATGAAAAATGTTCACCAAATTTGTGGCGGTAAATGTAAACTGTATTTCTGACATTTTGAAAAATCTGAAATAGATTAATACTATCGAACTACATCAGTTCTCTGTGGCATGTCATCCCCAAAATAAAACTGCTATTTTTCAGATAAATTACTCCTCCTTTTTCCTCTTATTTTTTCTGCTACAAACATAAGCAGTCACTTTTTAAAAAATTAGCCATTGAAAGAAATTTACATTTTGGCAAACGTGGCTTAATTTTGAATGCTAGTATAGAATTTTTCACAGAAAGCCTGGATCCTGGAAAACAGAATGTTCCTTTTTGAATAGCATTTTGAAAAGGAAAATTAATTGTAATTCGTGCCTTTCCAGGCCATGCCATCCTGGGGGAGCACAAGCAAAAAGTAACAAAAATAATTTTTGGCTCCAAGTGCCCACTAACAGAAATGCCGAACCCCATGTCCTCAAGGTCCTTTCCCTCTGGAGAAAACCTGCACCACAGTGGCTGTGGGGTGTGCTCCACTCAGCACTCCTCAACTCAGGCTAACATTGCTGCTGCTGCCACGTAATTTGACATTTTTGCTTCCCAAAAGCCACCTCTCCTCCATCACTGCCCTGCCCCCATCACGCCAGCCCCGGATGTCTGCTGAAACTCTTCTGCTGAGGACAGAGGTGTGTCCTCTGTGCTTTATGGCAACTGCCGTTCACCTGCTAACAAGCTCACCTGGTCAGGATCTTACAGCCTCCTTTGCTGAATAACTCTACTCAGGTTCTGCCCCTGGATCAATAGACAACACAGTGTATTGTTGCTTAAAGACATCTCTCCTGTCTTCAGCAGCTGGGGCAGCTGGATAACCACATGCAAAAGAATGACATTTGACCATTACTTACACCATATATAGCAATGACCTCAGGATGGATCAAAGACTTCTAAATGTAAGACTAAAACTCTTAGAAGAGAACAAGAGGAACTTGTAATACTGGATCTGGCCATGGATTCTCAGATATGACACCAAAAGCACAAACCACAAAAGAAAGTCTGGCCTAGGAATATGACCAGTTATCAGGTATGACAGGTGAGAGCCAGATCTGTTCTTCCACCCATAGAACCCCATAGAAGCTCTTGGGACCTAAGAGGTGACCCCACTCTAAGAGGAATCTTGCCCTCTGTACTTGCCATATAGCTCCTAGGTGGGCTGTTTCTTCCCTGTGCCTACAGGAACTCCCCACACACACCTCTCCTGGATAACCTGGAGTTCCCCAGAGTCTCCATTCCATCCCCTTCTTGTGCCTCTTGTCTTCACTTTCTTCTCAAATACCTCATGGGCTCAGAGGCTGCTAGGACCCACTGAATTCCAGAGATCCAGAGATGGAGGCCCAAGGAGCCCCCATGCTTTCTCTCATGTTACCAGATGGTTGAGGGAACAATGTGATGCTTGACCGCAAACTCTAGGCCCTGAGCATAGGCTCTTCTGGATAGATCATACTGAGACCAGCTGACTTTAGGTCTTGGAGGCTGGTGGTCCCTGAAGATACTCGTTTCCAGGGTTGATTTACAGAATTTGGGGCTTGCATGATGGAAAAGGAGAGACTTTGTTGGTGCCAGGAAATGGAGAGACAAAGAAGTGAGAGGGATAGAGGAGGGTCTGACCTTAGTCAGGCCTTTGGACTGGCCCAGTGCCCATGAGGTAGGAGCAGGTGAGCTCCCCGGGGCACAATATGAGACTGGGCAACAGTGGAGCTACCTCAGGCCCAGAGACAAGAATCAGAAGAGCTTGCCCCACCATACCTAACCTGGGGTGGCAGTGGGAAGGAAGATGGAAGAAATACGCTCTCCCTTGAAGGAAGGACTCCCAAAGCTGGGCAGCAAGGACCTTTGAGATAAGAGTTGGGGAAGCATGAGTAGATTTGTTTTCTGAGCACAAGTGAGATGGCACAGCTATGGGCACCACCAGAAATAACTAGCAGGAAACTAGGGTGATTTAGTGGAAAGACATCCGGGCATGCATAAGGGATACACATGATGACACCATGACCCTGAGTATCATGAAGCCGGCAGTTGTTTGTCTCCTTATTCAACAAATATGCAGTGAACATGTATACGTAACTATTACCATTCTTGTAGTAAGGGTAGGCAGGACAGACAAGATCTGAGCTCTCTGTTGCTTACCATTCCACTTAGTGTAGCATTTCCATTTCTTCTCTAACCTAAATAAACAAGTATAACATGTAATGGGAAAAAGCAGCAAAAAAAAAAAGCGATGGATTGAGGCATCTTTAAACACTGTCCTCAAAAACATTCATTTTCTTCTTGCTACATTCTTGAGCGCAAGGACTGTATCTCACTGTCACACTCTTGTCCAAGTGCTTGGGGAACATAAATGGCTGTTCCACTCAGGATGAGCTTTCCCCCGACAAGCATGCCTTCGGGTGGGTCCTGGCTAGAGAACTGCAGTGCCTCTGTCTGGAGCAGTCCTAGGGGGCCAGCTGGCACAAGATGCAAGCACATGGCTTCTTAAGAGCATAAGCCACTTAGCACAGACCCTGGCAGAGCTTTCACGTTGGGTGCGAGGCCTCAGTAGGAGGAGGTGCATCCATAGTGAGCAGTAGTAGTAGGCTGAGGGCTTGGCCCCTGCAGCTTAATCAGAGGGTGGGGAGGTAGGAGCGCTGGGGGGCTTAGAGCAGCTGTAGCCATTGGGCAGAGCTAGCAGCTGTGGTCTGCAGAAGTCAGGGGGTCTCCACTCCTGAAAGAAAAAAATAGCTGCATGAACACTACATCTCTGCCAAGAATTCCTTCTCTTAATTTGAGTTTGAGCTCTCAGAAATAAATGATTTGACAATTGAATGGCGCTATTTTATTTCTGTACTCTAATAAGAAACGTAACACTGGATTTTTAAAAAAATAAAGAACCCTGATAGGCACAATGTTAAAAATCTCTGCATGTGAATTTAGAAATAGCCTAGGACAAATATTTTCGCTGAGATTTTCAGGCAGAAATTCACTTTTCTTGGTCAGTTAAGACCACTCCACTGGCTTTCAAGTGTTAGGCAGAAATTGTTTTATCCAGCCTGCATCAAAGCAGACCCATCCTATTTACTTCTGCTTTCCTCTGTGTTTGCATCTGTGATCCTAGTAGAGATGAAACAGAAAATGAAGTGGTTTATTTTAAACTTTTTGAGACTGTTGTATATTCACGTGTAGTTGTAAGAAACAATGTTGAGAGGTCCTGAGAAGTCCCACAAACCCTTTGCTCAGTTTCCCCAATGGCAACATCTTCTACAACTATTGTTACATGACAATCAGGGATGAACACTGAGACAGCCCATCGTCACGGTCATCATATTTTCCTGTTTCACAGGTACATGTGTCTATGTGCTCACAAGGTGTGTGTCTTTAGTTTGGTAAAATGTGAAATGATTTGAGATTTGACAAAAAAGGTTCTTTGTAAGTGCACAATCATCATTCCATGATTTTAAATTTTTATGGCTAGTTTTACCTTTGTGGTAGACAAAATTGGATACCCTATATATGCCACAACATTTTATCTGAATAGCATGGAGAACTGTATGCCTATTTTCAGCTCAGTGATCATGTGTGTTTAATATCTTCAGCTCTTAGTGATGATTGTCTTTGGAACCCAGATATTTTCAGTTATTTGGGGGCTGCTAGGATTCCTTCTGTCTGAATATTAAACCTGCGGCTGGACTTTATACTTCTTGATCACCTGAATTCCCAGTTAAACCAGACCTTTCTTCTCTCTATTTAAATTTCCTTTTTGTCATGTTACCGTAATAAAATGCTCTTGGGCTGGCACCTCAACAGCACGTAAGTACATTGTTAAAAAAAAAATAACAAAAACACTGCAACTTGAGAGCCCCCAAGAAGCCACCCAGGGCACACCAAGTAGGTGTCCTGGGTGACTCCTTTATGGCCACAGGTGTTCAGACTAGTTAGGGGTTCCTGGTCAGGGCAACTCACTGCTCCTATCACCCACAAGAACTGGGAAGCCCATCTCACCTAGAGCCCCAAGCTCCAGTGGACACAGCACTCTGGGGCCGTCAGCTTCTATGGGCTGGCACACAGCAGGCACATAGAGCACCCGTGCAGTTAGTATTACCACAAGAGGCTGAAGGAACAAACTACTGACAAGTTACATTCTTCTCCCCCTCTGTCTCCTCTCAGTCATTGCCTCCTCTGATCTTCCTGGGCTTTTGACGTCTGACCAAACCTTGAACTTCATTATTTGGCCCTCACAACAGCCTCCTCCAAACCTTCTAGCTCTCAGCCCTCCCTGACCAAGCCCTGAGACGGTCTTTGAAGATCTCTAGGGTGATTCTAATGGCAGCAGTAAGACCAGTGAACTAGACGTAGCCTCAGGGGTTAGCACCAAACTAGAGCATCTACCTTGTCATTACTCTGTTGGTTGTCTCATTCTAGTCAGAACAAGATGCCTTCAAAAATCTCTCCATTATCAGAAACACTCTTCATTAGTTCACCCAGACCACTGTGGTGGAGCCATTGCTACCTCCCCAACAGTCTTTGGCCCTGCTTCCTGCTGGAAGAGAGTGAGCTCCAGTTTGGTTCAGGCTGTTGCAGCAAAATGCTGGGAAAAGGTCAGCTCTACCCTGACCCCAGGGAACAAACCTTGATTGAACTAAACAATCATGGTAACAGTAATTCCATTCATTTCTGCCAAGGACTGGCATGTGGGCGGGTGACACAGCCACTGAGATCGAAGGAGAAGTCAGCTGAAGGGTTTCCAGAAAGTTTTTTTTCCCTTCCCAGTGTAAGAGAAGCACAATAAGTCCTCAATGTTATTGACTGATTCTTGGAATCTTTAACTGAACCTATGAATTTAAGCAAAATGATAGATAATGAAAGCAGTCCTTGGTATACTACATAATAGGTCCAAAATAGATAATGATAGATAATGAAAGCAGGTCCTCAAATAAAGTCATTTTGTTCAATGCTGACAGGGATTTTTTTTTCCTCATCAAAATTTAATGAAATGACGTTATTCAAGGGTATGTAGAAGACCTTGCCCTGTTCTCTCTCTCTCTCTCCCTCCCTTGCTTTTAGACACATTCACGTGAGGACGCACAACTCAGTGTTTTCTTCTTCACCCTGTGACCATGTTGGGGAAGCATGACTGGCACTTTTTTTTTTTTAATTTAAAGATTTATTTAATCATACAAGCACTGGGGTACAGGCCAGAGGTGTAGGGGGCTGAAAGAGTCCACCAGAGACAGAGTGAGGAACAGAACAGGCAGACTGAGTGAAATACACTGCTGAGGGAAGCAGCAGGCTAGACTCTGCTGCACCATATGGGTCACCTCCCCAGCCAGGGACAGGGATCGAACTTGTGCTACAGTGACTGCAGATAGCTTCATAGTGCATTGCTTAACCCACTGTGCCACCAGGGAGGCCCCTGGCTGGCACTTCTTAATGCCATCCTGAGCTTTAGGGTCAAGCCTGAAACAGACCCCTTTGAGATGATAATAAAATTATATATATATTTATATATACTATATATAAAAATAATAAAATTATTTAAAAATAATAAAATTGTCCTTGGAATCTAAGCTACTTTGATGGGGCATTCTACTATTTGTAGCCAAAAGCTTCCCAAGAGATTGGTGTGCTCATTCAGTAACATCTCAAGGCAAATTTGAGAAAGAATAATGGGTTTCTGATTGTGCTGGTAGGTCTCTTTGAATTTACAAAGGTACTTCAGAGTGATTCAAGATGAAGGTATTTGAGGTGAAGTTGGTAGCATGGCTATACAAACTCAGTTCCTGAAAACTATAGTCTTATCCCCTCCAAGGAAACATTAGGTAGTTAGAGTCTTTATAATCACTGGCCACTAAGGGACTCTTATTCTTTAGCATCCCTAGCGGTGACTGTTCCGTGGAGGTTGTGGTGGAGATGCTGTGATAGGGACAATATGTTTAAAGGCAATGTGTTAAAGGATGTATAGGGAGTAGTTGAACCCCACTAGACAGAGAATTTCCATGGTTTGTTGTTTTGGTTTTTTTTTTTTTTCAGCAGATAAGTGTTAGGACCATTCTATGGTCTTGTGTCTGTCCAGTTCCATGAAGTTAGTTTATTTTCGAGGCATGTGTGATCTAAGCTGTAATAGAAACTATAAAATATAAAAAACTATAAAAAAATCGCTAGTCTGTGGATGAAAGTATCTATGCCTTCATAAATGCACTTTTTCATCTTAGATTGTATATTACTCAGTCAACCACCAATATAATTTTTACCTTAACTCAAAATCCATAAATTCAAGAGTCATTTTCAAATAAATGTAAAAATTCTTAAATTCTTCTTGCTCCTGGTAGCCCGCACAGGTTAGACTCTGAGGTAAGTGAGAGGAGAAAATAAAGAGCATATCATAACAGTTTCCGCAGCTAGGAAGTGCTTTTAATGCTGTGAAGGAAAGGCCTCAGCCTGAAAAACTACACTTATGCTTGTACAAGGCAGGTGTCACACTGGACATGGCGTTAAGAACACCGGTCTCAGACCGCTTTATAGCTGTGTGACTATGGACAGATTGCTTCTCTGAATCTTAGTTTACTCTCACTGGGGTAATAACCCCTAAGCTAGCTACCCTTTGGCTCATTTTTTTAAAATATTGATTTATTTATGCATACAGAGCTGGGGTACAGGCCAAAGGTGTGGGGGTGAGAGGACTCACCAGAGACAGAGTGGGGAACAGAACAGGCAGAACAACTGAAACACACTGCTGAGGGGAGCAGTGGGCGAGTTAGGAGAGGTCTGCTGCGCCATGTGGGTCCCCTCCCTGGTTGGAGGCAGGGATCGAACTAGTACTGCAGTGGCTGTGGTTGGCTTCATTGTGTGGTGTTTAACCCACTGCGCCACCGGGGAGTCCCTTCCCCTTGGCTTATTTAGGCTCTAAATAAAGCAAAAGTCCATATGAAAATAATTTGGAAACTACAAACTACTTTAAAAATATAAATATATATTATAAATGTGTGTGATGTTATATTAGAATACGTATGATGCTATATTAAATATATAGATGCTTTATAAATGTTACATTTTATTTTCCTCTTCAATCTCTCCAAGGTATGTATAATGTCAATCATTTTGTTTCTAAAATAATTTCACTTACAAAGCTTAACTATGTAAAATTCTGTTAAATAGCTATCAGGTAACCATAGAGCAACACTCCTGTCAGTACAATAGTCACTGATTTGGTAGTCTTAATTTTCCCCCATATTGTGTCCTTCAGTGAAGTAAACCAGGCAGCTTTATTGCTTTAAATAATTGCTTCCTATAAGCCTGCCCTTGTCAGTCTTTTCAGTGGTTCTAACTGGCCTGGCTGACAGTTCCTAGATGACTGAGCTGGCTGACTTCAGGTTCCAACTGTGGACTTATGAGGCCTATTCGAGATCAAGATCCTAGGGTGCAAGACCATAGTCAATAACTGGCTCTCTTATAGGTTTTTAAAATGAAATTTCAACTGAGATGGTAACAGTATAATCAATTCCAATGTGAGTCCATGTATCCCCAGCTCAAGTTAACAAACATACAGACACCCCAGATTTAGGGTCCAAGACTGAGGCTAAAAATCAGAGAGCTTTGGGGAAAGGTGTGTAAGGAAATTACTTTGCAGAGGAGTGTGGAATGCCTCTTCCTTCACCTCAAATCCAGAGAGAGATGCTTCTCAGAGGGCCTGCCAGAGGCTGCAGTTACATGGTCCTGAGGACTAGAACCAAGACTCACTCCTGGGAAAGCTAAGGGTCCATCCTGTGACAGTCTGGAGGGCATGCATGGGAATGGACCTGCGTTCTGAGTCACTTGGACAAGCTAAGTGAGGGTTTCCCTTGGACAAGGGGAGGTCAGAGTAAACTAGATTTCTAGAGACTGTGAAGGAGCAGCAAGTGATCAGTTGAATAGCCATGAGTGGTCCCCATTAATCAGAAACTCCCAAGGACCCAGGAAAAATCCAGAAGTTGCTTTACTCATAGCCAGACACGGGAGGCTCAAAGTCAATCAATTTTAGAATTAAGTGCTCTGTCTCCTTGCTTCAACCAGGTTGGGTCTAAGTAGCAGGTCTAGTGACTGCGGCAAGCTTCAGTCAACTGCATCCCAGCGGGAAAAGCCAACCATAGAACTTGAGTCCGAGCAGAGGTGTGGGGGATGATGTCTTACTTTCAAGTGAAGTTTTTGAAGCATTTGTTTATATCTTGCACCCAACATTTTAACTTTGGAATGAAGTTTCAGTTAAGACTGAGTTACCATAGGAATATCAGTTATCTACAAAAGAGCAGAAAATATAAGGTCTTTCCATCCAGGCACAGGGAAGACAACCCACACTGAATATATTTTTAAAAGGCAATGACAGACAAAAATAAAGTTGCATTTTGATTATAAATTGTGATTTCAAAATGCTAATTATTTTATGTTAAATGGGCAAAGATCCCACAATGGAGTCCAGTGGCCAATAAAAGGAACTTGATGGGATAATTAATGTTCAGTCACAAGGAAAGATTTTGACCCTGAAAGAGCTACATTGTTTCAGTGCACAAAATTATCAAATCAACTAATAAATATTTATTGCCTGTTTAGTGCAAAATCTAGTGGGGGCACTCTCAAGAATACTTATATGCTCTTTGTTCTGGTATTATTTTCCCTCTAACGTGATGCCTTCTGCATAGTATGAACTAAGAAATATTTTTAATTATTCTTTTCAAGACACTTAACACCAAGAAATGTGACATTTTCCCAATGTTCACAACATTCAGTTGAAAAATCCCCATATTTATAAAACGTGGTGCAAACCTTGAAAGGAGAGTGATTATGGTCTCACTTGTATTTAACACTGTAAAGTGTTGCTGAACGGTCTAGTAGAACAGAATTTAAACCTGAAACATGTAAGTGGGGTTCTTTTTAACCAACCAATAGCGATAACACATTAAAAACAAAAAAATGATTGAATCAAGTTCTGTCACTTAGTAGACTGAGACCCTTTTTCCTTTGCTGTGAAGGAGCACACCACTATCTCAGAGCAGCAGGGAAGTGAACAATAAATACATAATAATAATAATAATATACTTGACAATAAATACATAATAATAATATACTTGAAAGATTCTTGTAAAGTCAAACATTGCTCAAATGCAAGAGCTTAGTAACAGACAACTGTTTAACAATTACTTACTGGGACGAGTGCTTTATATCTATTTTCTCAATCTTCATAACTATAAGACCTGGCTGGATTTTAGCTTGCCCTCCATTTTACAAGTGAGGAAACAGAAAGGTTAAGAACAAATTCAAGGTTATACACAGCCACAACTTGACCCAGGAAATCCGGGTTCACCCTATGCACTGAGCTACTTTTCTGCTTAATGGTATTAAAAAGAGGCGCTGAAATCTCACTAGGGCTTAGAAGATGTGACTCCATAAACTGCTAATTTAAAAGTCAGTCTTCCCCCCACCCCAAGATCCGCCCTCCCCAATCTCGCCGCGTCGTGGCTTCATTGCACAACCCCGGCCACCGGCCTTGCTCTCCTAAGCCCCGCTCGCAGCACGCCAGCTCTCGCCCGGCTCCTCCCACGGCCCCACGGGCGGCGCCCACCGCCCGACATTTCTACGCATGCGTTCTGCGACTCGGCGCAGGCTCAGTGGCGGAGCTGCTCCCTGGGGGCGCTCCTAACGCGGCCAAGCCTGGCCCCGCCCTACTCGGCCCCGCCCCACCTGCTCCACAGCCGCGGCCGCTGCCTCGGAAAAGCTGAAGGATGAGCTGAATCTTCGCAGCTGTTACTATTCCCAGCGCTACTCACAGGTGCTTTGGGTCTGGTCGGAAGCCCCCTTTCCTGCTCCCACTCCCAATTCATAACCTGGCCCTTTCCACCCGCTCAGCAGTGACCAGGCTTTGCAGGCAGGCAACCCGGGCGGCCAGGGTAGGTAGCTTGTGTACAGTTACCATGGAGACGCGGGCTGGCCAGGCGGAGCGGGCGAGCGGGAGAGCGGGCGAGCCGGCTAGCGGGCAGGCAGGCTGGGTGAAGATGCTGTGCTCTGTCTGCCCTGGCCTGGACCCTTGGCGAGGCGGGCTGTGCCGGGAGGGGGAGCCGCAGTCCGCGCGGGAGGTGAGGGGTCCCCCGCCACTTTACCGGGGGACTCCTTCTGTAGTCAGCCTCTCTGTAGCCCGGTGGGGTAAAGAGGTGATGAGTGTCCTGTGCATACTCTAGGATTGGACCATGCTTGTCTTTATTTCTATACCTTTAGCTAAGAGCGTGGTGTTTAATAGAAAAATAATTGTTGAATGAGAGAGTGGTCTATATGGAGCTTTGTCTAGGCAAGCAGTGACCAGGCTAAGGTCACACACGTATCTTAACTCTTCTAGGCAACATACAGAGCCTCAATAAACAAATAAGCTGTGTGTAACAATATACATTAAAATATATTGTATTACATATATTTTATCATCTATTCCACAGGCATCACATCAGGCCTTCCATTTCAGTCAATTTTGAATTATTTTAACTTAGTAGAGAAGCAGTTAGCACTTGTGTGCTAGTTTGTGAATCTATAAAACTTGGATTATTTGCTGATTTGGTATAGCTGATATCCAGTGGAATACTTAATCAAATAATTTGTTTTCGTAAAGGAACCCTCCCATTTAAGCTTTTACTTAAAATGCATGAAAACATCCCCTTTCTTCTTGCAATTTCTTTTTTTAAATGCAGTTTTTTCATTCATCAGCGATATTTTTAGTGTATGCTTTTATCAGTTAGAGCTTGAGCAGTAATTAATACTTTTTAGCCCTGACTTAAATTATGTCATTTAATTATTAAAACAACCCTATGAGGCAATTATTATTAATATCCACATTTTATAGGTGAGGAAACTGAAACTTAGAGGTATTAGAAACCTTGCCCAGATCATAGAATTGTGAATTGTCAGAATATTTGAACTCCTGCTTTACCATCTAAGCACTTAAACCCTGGTTCTTTGGATGTTCATATTAATACAAAAGTAATTCAAAATTATGGTAAAGGTCTTGAGTATTTGATTTGTAGTATTTGATTTGAGTATAGAAATGCAAATGTCCTCCTAGTACAGTAATGCATTTGGCATTTGGCTCTGGTTCAGGTGACAGTTACCAAAAGTGAGGACAGGTCCTTATAATTAGGCATAAACTTTTATAAATGCAATTCCAGTTCCTCCTCTAGAGGTCTGTGGACAGTGTAAACTCAGGACAGTGATATAAGACAGAACTCTTCTTACCTTTCAAACTCTGTGCCTCCTGTTTCTCTTAAAAGTCCCCTTCCTCTCCAGTCCCTCTAGTTTTCACACCCACTGTCAGTCTTTCTGTCTCAGATGCTAAGTCTCCTTGGTTCTTCTTTCTTGGTGAACCTCACTTGTTCGCATAGCTCTTCTTACCTCTATTTCTTTTTTTGTTTTGTTTTCTTTCTTAACTTTAGGGCTGCAAAGGCCTTCATTTTATCTATCATCTCTCTGAGGTAACATTGGCTTACAACATTGCTTGTGTTTTAGAGGTATAGGATCTCCCCCTTCAGGTGCTGTTACCACACCACACCTACTACCAAAGCATCCACAACCCATCCCCAGAGGCCACTTACTTTTATTTCATCTTCACTCCCATATCTCAGACTCCCAGTGTCTTATTCACTGATTCCAACATTTATCAACTCTTACTCCTTGCAGGCAACTCAAAGTAAAGCCAAGAAAGGAAAAAGGGGCTGATTAGATCAGGACTCATGATGCCATTTGAAGTAAGATCCAATATGCTTACCTAATCTACTGTGACAGGTGTCTCCAATTAAAGAAACCGTGCTGCCTTCACTTCACCTGGAGCTCAGTGGTTATAGGTGTTGACCTTCAGTCATGCCTTACGTGCAGAACTGGACCTCTGAGTCTGGTGTAGCACGCACTTCTGACCTGGTAGGAGAGTGTCATGACAAAGGCCAACTGGGAACCTTGTGGCTTTTGGAGGAGCAAAATCTAACTGAGGCTAGGAAGAAGGAGAGGCATGTCTAGGAAAGTTTCCTCGAGGCCCTTCGTTAGCTGCTGGTTTTGTCCCTTGTAGAGTCTTTTCCTTTCCAGCCTGCTTGCCCCCACCAGATCATAGCATGCCTCAAAATCTTTCAGTTGCTCATCAGCTTTTATTTAATATCTTGACCTACAATTCTTTCTCTTTGGCCCAATGCCTGTCTTCATTTCCAGAATTTCTTGTGTCCAGCACATACACCATGTGTTTTTGACACTTTGCCTTGGCTCACTCAATGAACTAGCTGGAAAATCCTTTCCTATTCCAGTCCCAATTCCAGCTATTGCCCTGAGCTCAAATTCAGCTCATTTCCTAGAGTTCAACTCAAGTATCACCTCTTCCAGGAAGTCTACCTCATACCTCCCAACCCAGATTCCTTCTTTTGTAATCATATGGAAATTTCTCTCAGTCCCTTTCTTTTTTATCAGTTCTATCTTGTATTAAATACATCTGAGTACAAACAGAACTGATACTCAGCACACACTAAGAAGGCAGTTCCAATTGTGAAATAGTGATGTGTCTCTATAGTGCTGGAGTAAATAGCTGTACCCCAAAACATCTGAGTGCCCCACCTCCCATCACTCATTGAGTGAATAATAGTTTGAATATCATCTCTGGGCACACATCATAGCTATTTTTGCTATTGCTTAAGACTGTCCACCTCAAAATTATAGGAACTGATAGAGATGAGGTACTTAAGTCTCCTTAGTTTACAGTGCTCAGAATTCAAGTATGTGTTTGACTAGTGTGTGTTAGTTGTCCTTCTTGCCTGAGAATAGAGACAGTGCTTGTTGTTATCTGTGTTTCTAGATATCAAGCAGAGGACTTGCACTTGGGAAACAGTTAATACCAGCTGATCCAGTTTTTCAGGAGAATTTATGTAAAGTGAAAATTTAAGTTATACTACTGTATTATTCAGGTACACTTTCCCTCATAAATAGATAAAACAACAATATATAAACTTTACTGTAAACTCATTAATAAGAATTTATAATTTAAAAAATATTTTAAAAACCTCACTTCTAATTCAGCTAACTTGAATTAGTGAATCTTTTCATGTTTGATTTAGTTAGCAATAATATGAATAACAGATTAATTGTGAGGATCTCCCATTATTGAAATAGTTTCTCACAATATAACTGTTAAAGTAAGATGGGTGTGGGGGGAAACAAAGGAAGGGGAAAGTTGAGTTTGTGATAAAAATTTATAGAGAGATTTTGAAGCCCATTATCTACATTGTTCCACAGTATTTGATCAGTCTGTTTCCTGGAATACAAAATAATTTAAAGAATTTTTAGCATTTGAGAGAAAATGTTCCTGCTTTGTTACTCTATGAAAGAATATAATTTTCAGTGCAAACTGAGATATAGTCTAGGAGAACCTTCGTCAGGAGTGAGAGTCTATTATTACTTGCCCACAGCACTGCTTCTCATCTTTATTAGGTTTGCCAGATCACCTTTGGACTTTGCTAGACTTATTAGTGCCACATAAGGCCAAAGAAGTCACAAACCTGATTTGGTCTCTGGAAGAAGCCAGTTTTTTTTATATAGAAACTTCTTCTCACTGAGTGGTGTAATTCCTACTGTGGTAGACTTTTCTTTTTTCAAAATAAGTATAATTGGCATGACCACTTAAGTTAGGTGTTTGAATTTATATTATAATGAATCCTAAAATATGTATGTATGTATGCTTTATTCAGGTTTTCAATAGTTAGCTTTTAATGTGCTTTTAAGTAATCAATCGTATCAGAAGCATTAGAAGTAAAGTGTATTGTCTGCCAGTTTTTGTCAGTTGAATTAAATTAGTTCATTAGTCTGGAGACCTTGCTTAAATTTAAAATCTTAAATCAAAAATTCCTAGAACAGTATTGCTTATCTAGTAATATTCTTACTGTTATGTCTCAACACCTGGTCGTTCCCTATGAAAGGAAATGACATATTGTTTGCAGTTTTCAATTATACTCTTTTCCTCAAAAATTCTTGGGGTGGGGCCTGCGTAAAAGGAAACAAATGTTCTTGTTGTCTGTTGTTATGTAACAACTTAATGTGTAGAACATGCTATAGTAAGTCCTCTATTTATCTAAGCAATCATTTGTTGATTCTACTTGTGGAAATGAAGTCTTTTTCCGTTCCTTGGGCTTATGTCACCAAAAAAAATTTCTTTTTGTTGAAGCTTTCCTAAAGTTAGGTAGGTAAAATATGTAAATAATTTCCAGACTCTGTCACCCTACAGATACAACATTTTCAGGCGATTAGAGTTTTGTTTGTAAGTGAATACCTAGTACCATATACTAATTAGAATTAAGCTTTTTAAATCTCAGAAGTTGAGAGCTGTCAGAGATGTCTTTCTAAGTTAGCCAGATCTCCATGGGGCACACGAGCATTTAAGGCGATGCAATCTCATGGCTCTTGCGTGGCTTTAACTTACTAATTGAGGGAGGCAACTTGGGAAGGAACAGGTTATTGTTAATACTTGTTTATTCCTTTAGGACTATCTCAGAACTGAAGGTGGTTTGACTCAATACATTCCAGTGCATCATGGACAAATGTGTGGTTGAACCTTCCTATGAGTTTGCAAACTACATTTATGAAAGCCAATATAACTTAGACTCCATCTCTCTAAATTTAGCATTTTTATGGAGAGCAGTGGGAAAGGAAACTTCGGTAAAGCATTTTACAAGAAACTCCCCACCCCAGTGTTTTTCTATAGATGAGAGAATATGGGATAATTTTCCTAGCCTGTTATCTTTCAAGCTCTCCACGGTTAGCTTTTACTCTGGGTCCACTCCACACATCTTTCCTTCCCTCTTCCCCTCCATCACATATACTCCCGTTGGCATAACCGGGTATTTTTGAGATCTATTCTCCCAGCTGTAACTGACTAGTAGATTTTTTTTAAAGACTTATTTATTTATGCATATAAGACTGGGGTACAGGCCAGAGTTGTGAGGGTGAGAAGATTCACTAGCCACAGAGTGGGGCCACAGAACAGGCAGATGGACTGAAATACACTGCTGAGGGGAGCAGTGGGCGAGGCAGGAGAGGTCTGCTGTGCTATGTGGGTCCCCTCTCTGGCCAGGGATTGAACTCATACTGCAGTGACTGCAGGTGTTTCAAAGTGCATTGCTTAATGCGATGCACCATCAAGGAGGTCCTAGATTTTTTTAAATGAAGATTAGCTTTTTTTTTTTCAAGTTTAATGTTAGAAGAATGTTTCATGCACACATGGAGGGGTTTAAGCACTCCTTTGTGAACTACTGGATGAAAATAATTTTTATTTTGTGTCATACATTTGCAGGGTGTGGTGTCTACCTAAAGAACATCTACTTTAAAAGGGAAGATGCTGTCTTCAAGTGATAAAAAGCTAGAAAAGCTGGATCCGTTTTATCGACCTTCAGTGTCCAAACAGAAGACCAGTGCAGAAATCATTAGTGAAGCACGAAATTCTTTGCGAGAAATTAGGACTCAAAGACCATTTACCCCACAAGAAGACCAAAGAAAACTATTTGGACCTTCGTCTTCAAGAACACCAGAAAATAGACCTCCTTCTTCCTTCAGGTAAATGACATTGCTCTTTCCTGTACCTTCGGGTATTTAAGTACTAAGATGACATTTTTCCTTAATTCTGGTTATGAATAGTTACATTTTAAGTTTCACTTCTGTTAATTACACGACTTGTGTGTGTTCAAGAGTCCTAAAGATGATTCCAGATCTTGAGTCCAAGAAGTTTCTTTGGTATGAAATGATAGTGGTATGAAATTAATAGTGGTTGTCATACCAACCTTATAAAGTGATATTAACAAAGCTTATTTTAAAAATCATTGTGTATATTTCTTTTGATTATTTATTATTTTTGAATTTTCCTAGAAAGAAATGAAAGGATTTCTTCATATTTTAAGCACTATATTTTTAAAATTGCTTCTTCCTCAAGGCTTATGTACTGAACACTTTTGCTTGTCTTGGGGGCTAAAGGTAATTCTTCACAAACTAATACCTCGGCTCCTTCTCTTGTTCTAGCCTCCATGCGTCCAGTTTTGAGTCATCCGATTCCAAGCCCATCTCTGGCGCACGTCTCAGTCCACTAGAACTTGTAAGTACTTGATATTTCCACCAGGACCTGTGAAGTGGGATTCCAAATACATGGAATCAGCACTTAATATGATAAGGAAGTAATCATATAGGTCTAAATATACTAACAATTGAAAAAAAGTTCTTTTATACTTCTTCAATTGTAATGGTTAGTATTTCATGAAACACTTCTATTACTTACCAATAGCTTGATAATAAAGAATTTTAGAAATGTGTAGTAACCTAGTAGACTGTTTCACAAATGTTTCCCTATTTTTAAACAGTTATACACATATATTACTTTATTTTTAATAGCTATATATGGAAATTATATATACATGTACATAAAAGAGCCCAAGATTCATTACCAAAGAAAAGTTCCAGCAGTCTCCTGTCCCCTTGTTCTTCATTCTTCTTTCCCTAGTGGTTTCACTTGAAATGTTTTTGGCACGATATTTTTTTAAAAATTTTTTAAAGATTTATTTATTTATGCATACAAGCACTGGGGGGGTGAGAGGATTCACCACAGAGATCGGGGAGCAGAACAGGCAGATCAATGGAAGTACACTGCTGAGGGGAGCAGCGGGCACAGCAGGAGAGGTCTGCCACACCATGTGGGTCCCCCGCCTGGCAGGCAGCAGGGATTGAATTCGTGCTGCAGTGGCTGCCGTCTGCTTCATAGTGCGTTGCTTAACCCACTGCGCCACCAGGGAGGCCTGGCACAATATTTTGATATTTAGATCCAAATTCCTAATTAACACATTGCCTTGCTGGTCGCTGATTAGTGAACACGGTGACTTATCTAATGACTAAGGAAAAGAAAGATTAACTCTTGCCTGTCCTACCAGGTCCTCTCATGTCCCTGTCATTTTCTCTGTCCTTTCTACTCCCAGGGTAGATCTATCATAATTTTAGTTACATCTCTCTTCTCTGATTATATGATGATTATATAAACCCAGCCGAACCTTAAATGATGAATAATGCTGATTACTTCTTCTCTGCATCAATTTTTATTTTCCTAGTATTAACAATTACCTTGTTTTTAAAGTTTTTTATTACTGTTATTACTATTTCAATCTTGTATTCTCTCCATTCATCTCCTTGGAGAACCCACTCCTCTCCCTTCATCCTTGACGTGGTGCAAAGCTTGCTCCTCCTGTCGTACGAGCCTTCCTGTTCCCGTATCTCAGGTTCTCCTCTTTCTTGACCTGCTCTTGTTTTGGCAGAGCATTCCGTCCAGTAACTTCTTGAAGAAGGGGTGTAGGAAATAAATTATTTGAGAACTTGACTCCTGTTTTTCTCTCTGGAAGTTTGTAGAATTTTTCTCTTTGTTCCCAGTGTTTTGAAATTTCACAATAAACCTTTGTGTTCATGCATTTTTATCCATCATGTTGAGCACTTTGTAGGATTTCTTGCCTTTCAGCCCTGAGAAATGTCCTTGAATTATCTTGATGTGTCTATATTTGCTCTTTCTGATATTTCTATTCAGATGTACTATCCCCTGGGCTGGTACTTCAATTTTCTCTTTTTTTTTTTTTGGAAGAATTTTATCTTCTGATCTCTTTATTGAGTTCTCTTTATGCCTGCGATTTATAATTTCCAAGAATTCTTTTTTTCCCTCCAAATTATCTCTCCTTAATGTATGGTATTCTGTTTTTGCTTCATGTTAGTAACATCTTTATCTGAGTTTACTAGTAATAGCTTTGATTTTTAAAGTTTTCTTTTCCCTTTAAAATCACTGTTGCTTTGTGTGTGTGGCATAAACAATGGGACTTTATTTTCTCACATTTCTGGAGATTAGAGATCTGAGATCAAGGCAGGGTTGGCTTCTTCTGTGGCCTCTCTCCTTTGCTTGTGGGTGGCTGACTGTTCTGTGATTTCCTATGGTCTCCCCCGGGTCTCTGGTATTTGGGTTTGTTTCCGTGTTTTTCATATGAGAGTCTCTCGTCTGCTAGTTCAAGCCATTTGTTCTGCTGCTCTTATTTAAGAGTGGGAGCATGTAAACGGGGTTGGTCACCCTTCAGTGATGCCTTCCCACACCTATGGGGGATCTGGCTGGGTTGTATTGTTGGTGAAATTCCTGCTTCTCCCATTCAGTGGCTTTTCTTGTGTACTAGTTTATGCTCTATAGAAGTCCCTTCTAAGCTCTTGTCTGAAGGATAAACCTTCTGGGACAGGTGGAGGAAGAAGGTAGGTGTGCCTAGCATTCAGTAGATAAATATTCAGCTCCTATATGTGTTTACAGTCCTTGACCCTCAACTGTGCCTACTTACTCGTTCAGAGACCCTCTGTTTTATTCTCTCTGGAGAACAAACTTCCCAGCTCCTGGGTTCAGTAGCCTTTTTACATGGGAGTTTGGAAGGAGGGAGTTACACAGACTTTCAGTTCTTCCTCCTTATTTTAACACCTTTTCTCATATGCCTTTACTCATACAGGTATCTGTTGATTTCAGATCCCTTGGTATCAATCACCTTTGGTGATTTCATGGAGTTGAAGTGTCAGTCAATCTGCTCCTCATTTTTTCTTACTGTATAGGTGGTGTGCATGCTTTTGTAAGTTTGTTTTTGGTGAACTATTTAAAAGTAGTTGCAGATATAAAACTTTGTCATAGAAAATTAACTGTGCAGCAGCCGTCCTTCTGCCTACCTGTACCTATTCAGATGCTTCTCTTCAACATTCTCCTCTGCAGGGCAGCAGCCTCCTGCCTGCCCGTGACCTGTACCATGCTGGGGCTTCTCTGCACTGACCTCCCTCAGTTGAGGCAGCTCTCCTCAAGGCCGCCTGCCTGTGACCGTGCAGGCCTCAGCAAACCTGTCCCTTTTGGGGCAGCTCTTCCTGCCTGTTTGTCTCTATGCAAGTGTCCTTTATTCTGTTGCCCCTTTCCCTAATAAACCTGCTCTTTAAAAGAAAAAAGAAAAACATTAACTGTGCATCTCATGTGAACAAAGAGTCTCCCATATAACCGTAACACTATCATCACAGGCCAGTGTATCATTTAATGTATATAGTCCTTGTGCAAATAGACAAGGTCTTAGGTGTGTTTCATTTTAAACAAAAATATATCTTTTATTCTTAAAGTACTTATCAGAATGCCTCTGTGCAGAAGATTACACTAGTCCTTATATTGCGGATGATAAAAATGAATCCCGAGATATCAATAGTAAGCATGAACCAAAATGAAAAAAAAAAAATACTTTGCCAGCCAATGTTGACAGGTGGCTGTTGCATTTACAGCTTTGGAAGTCACTGTGTTTTGAACTGGCCACAGCAAGAGGGGCCTGGGTTTGACAGCCTGGAGGGTGACCTTGTTGTAGAGTGGCTCTTCACAATGCAGTTGTGGGACTCCTGTTTCTAGTATTGCTGTCATTTGGGGAGAACTCACTCAACTCAGGCTTACTCCTCCCCAAAAAGTCTCTACTTCTAGAGTAAACCTGGTCTTTGTTGAATTGGTACAGTTCTTGGGCTGCAGGGTTAAGTGTTAGGCAAAGATAATGTTGGCATTCTCCTCTGTTTAGGGTCATTGAAATTAAATTTCCTTTCTGAAGAATGGTTGGTTGCTGTATGTTCAAGGCAAAAGTAGGCCCAGCACTCCTTATATTAAGTAAAATATCTTTTTTTGTTTGAAAATTTTATTTGTTATATGTATTATGTAAAGATCATAAGTACATTTCATTTTACACAATAAAGTTGAGGCTCTCACTGAAAAAATTCTGCAAGGGGCTTCATGCTATCTCATGTTACCTTCTGCCTTCCACCTCCTTTCCTTTCTTCCACTTTACCTGTAAAGAACCCTTTACCTCCAGTCATCATTCAGTTCGGACTAGGATGAAATCAGAGGAAAAAGGAGTGACAGGGGAGGGAGCAGGGACAAAAAGATAAGGGAGAGTAGGTATGGCATAGTTAAGGGGCACTCTTGCTGAAAGAATCTATGTTGACCTAACTAAACTGAACTTCAGCACTTTTTGGGTTTAAGACACTTTCTCAGATAAGTTTGCCTTTAAATAATTCCTCAACCAGCAATCAGTTAGGGAAGAGGGGCACAGAAAGTAGTCCAATCCAGCTCTCATTTAATAAATCAGTTCATCTCTTATGCCTTTGTGATGCCCCTTTTCTCTGTTTCTCTCTTCCGCATCAGGCCTTTCCCCCTCCTTTTCCCCCCAGTTGCCTACACTCAAGAATGCCCTGGACTTCCCAGAATGATAAACAATGGTGGTGGCCGGAGAAGCTCACCAGATTCTAATTATCTGCTGCCTCAGCTGACATTCATATGTACCTGCTCCGTAGGTGCACCCATGCCCCACATCCGGTGCCCTGTCCTCTCCAGCCTTGTCTTCATAGCTCCTCTCCCCGTGGCAGGTGTGAGATGTGGGGCTGTGGGCTGGTAGTTATTTCTGTTTTCACTCTGCTGTTCTGGGTAACCAGTATTCAGATTTATATACACAGGAACAGCTACTCTCTTTGGATTGGAAAGTAGGAAAAGAGTTGTGACCGTGTGAATAAATAGGAAATTTTGCCTCCCATTGCTATCATTATCAAAACAAAGTCCTTCCTGTGTTTCCTAAATGTTCAAAGCCTCCTCTTTTAAGCTCCAAGCATTTTTATTAAACATTTTATTGACATATAGAACAGTCACAGATCATAAAAGTACAGCTTAATAAATTTACACTAACTGAACACATTTACTAATCAGCATTCAAAAAGAAAAAAAACCAGGCCCTTATTAGTACCCAGAAACCACCCCAGAAAAGTGCTGTCCTGACTCTCTGTAATACAGACCTAGAGTGTTTCTTATCTTTTATAGGAACGGAGCTACAAGTGACAATTAAAACAAAATTTTATATATGTATATATTTTTTTAACATTGCTGAGCGGAGCAGCAGGCGAGACACGAGTGGTCTGCTGCACCATGTGGGTCCCCTCCCTGGCCGGGATCGAATCCACGCTGCAGTGGCTGCAGAAGCCCTGTAGTGTGGCATTACACCCCTTACGCCACCAGGGAGGCCCAACATTTAATACATTTTTTAAAGGAAAGGGACTTAGACTGTCATAGAGACCTTTGGGGGGTGGGAGATCCAAGGTGAGAAAGCAGAGTATGAATGTCAAAGCAGTGTTTTTTTCTTTCACTGTTTCCTAAAGGAATGATGACATTAAGCCTTGAGTCACCTGCTGAGAATGACAGGGAGCCCAGGATACCTCTGGAGAAGATCATAGCAATAGATGCACATACAGTGGTCACATCCAAGGGTGTGGGCTTGGGAGAATTTTTAATATTTGCTTTCAAACTTCCAAGAGGTCTTTGGTGTGTGTGAGCATACAGTGTGTCTATCATGGTGCTTTATCAATTAAATGGTGACTTCTTTCTGAGGTGGGGTGTCATGGACTCCCTCTTCTTGTCTCCATGTAGAATGGGGGTGCCCCTGGTCTCCCCATCTGGCAACCACAGGAGATTGTCAGAAGCTGGTCAAGGGCAGCCATGCTGGGATGAGAGTCCAGGCCAAGCAGATCCCTTAAAATTTATTCTACAAATTTTGTCTTCCTTGGTCGAGTTGTTCTATGAAAATAGTCTTTCTGTCTTCAACTGACTTTCCCAGTTTCATCAACCAGAAAAAACTCGAAACCTGACTTTCCTGGTGTCCTGGATTGCACTCAAGTTATTGCCCAATGTCCATGACACAATGCATGAGAGAGGTGGGGTTCTCGGTGAAGATTTGAACCTGCTTGCAACATTCTTTGAATTCTAAAATGAAGTAAATGTTATTGTTTTGCTTCATAAAAACCACTTTGTTTCACAAAGTGGAATAACATTTGTAGAACCTGGCAAGATAGACACGAATGTCTTGTTTAGTAATTTTCCCTGGAAGAATTAAAAATCCTTCCTTTGTACCATTTTTATATTTTAAATAGTCCAGTGAGATGTGTCTTTAAGTGGGATAAATCATGTTGTAAAGGTCAGTGGTAAAAGGGAACTAATTTTTCATTATGCAAACAATGACTAACTTAGTATTTGGAGGAAAATGCATTTTACCAAGGCACAGTTAAGGGGCCTTATCTTGCTGTCCAGAGATAATTCAGTTATTCTCTTCAAGGTAGAAATTAGTTTTAGCAAAGCCATATATTCTCTTTTTATAAGACCTTTAATTTAGTATCTGAAGCATTTGTGAATAGTTAATACATCTGTAAAAGAAGCCATTTGCCTTATCTGTATTATTATTATTTGGCAGACATCTTTTGCTTTGTTCCAGATTCAGGGTACTGGCAGAGTACAGACATTTTGAGATAAGAAATTCTCATATCTGCATTCAATTTGGAGATTATCCTTATGTGTTCCCTCTTTCATAATTATATCTAAAGCATTTATTTTCCTGTATTATAAAATTCTTAGCTTTTTTTTGGCTACTATTAGTTTCATGGCCTAATCATGATCTTATGCATATTATGCAAGAAGTTCAGGAAACTTAAAAGCAAAGTGACTGTTAAACAGATACAGCATAATTTTTATAGATAAATGAATGTTGCTTTCGTTCAAAATAGACCCCTCTGAATCCAGCAAGTTTGTGTCAGAGGCTAGGGTCTGCACTTTATGAGACTTAACTTTGCAACAAATCTGTTAAAAAAATAATGAGCCACTGACTTAGGGAAGGAAGCTTTCAGGCACTTCTTGAACCTTCCTAGTATATGTACAGAAGTCATTGTTCCTACTATAGAGTGGATCACTCCAGATCAGTTCAACCTCAAAGTCATTCATTTTTTCTCTATATTGTGCAAATTATTTTATTCTTTTTTAATTGTGTTTAGAAAATAAATTCTCTAAAATCATGAAACCACTTTCTTGGTCTAGTTTATAAATCAATTTTAGATGCAAATAAACAAAAGAATATTTAAAAAAAACAGAAACAAAAGAATATAAAATATTCTGAAAAATGTCATCATTGAAATTAGCAGCTTCTTGGAAGGAGAACTCTGACATAGATGTCAATGTTCTATCAATATATAGAGAAAATGTGTGTTTGAAATTATGAGTCCTATGTGATAGATGGCCTCACCCATTTTTCAAATTTTCCGACTTGAGCTTCACTCTGAGTTTTAAAAGATTTTGTTGATAAACCTATTCGATGGTGAGTCACTCATTTCACATGTTATGACAGTGACTTTTGACTTGAACTTGATTGTTTTTTATTCAAGGGCTGTACACATTTGCTGCCATTAGTTTGTTCTATCACAGACAGATTAGGCTGCTAAAGTAGGAAGGAAGAACAGACCACTGAGCACCCTGAAAGCAAACCAGAAGCTTTGGTCTGGGTGAGATTCTGGCCCTGGGTCAGAAGCCATTGTCACCTAGAGTGCAGAGTAGAGAGCTCTGGGTAGCATATGCTCGGTGCAGGGATTTTGTTGTTTTTTAATTGAAATATAATTGACGTATACCACTGTATTAGTTTTATGCGTGCAGCACAATATGTATATACTGTGAAATCATCACCATACAAAGTCACAAGATTTTAATTTTTTTTTTTTGTCATGAGAACTTTGTAAGTTTTACTCTCTTGGCAGCTTTCAAGTAAGCATTACAGTATTATTGCCTACTGTATATTACCGTCCCATGATTTACTTATTTTAGAACTGCAGGTTTATACCTCTTGACCCCTTCTCCCATTTCCTCCTCTGGCAAAACTAATCTGTTCTCTGTATGAGTTTTCGTTTGTAGATTCCACATATCACTGATATTATATGGTCTTTGTGTTTCTCTATCTTACTTATTCTACTTACCAGAATACTCTCAAGGTCCATCCATCTTGTTGTAAATGGCAAGATTCCATTCTGGGGTTTTTTTTGACTGAGTAGCATTCCATTTTATACACACACATACACATACGATATCTTGATCTACTTATTCGTCAGTTTACACTTGGATTGTTTCCATATCTTTGCTGTTATAAATAATGGTGTAATGAACACAGGGGTGCATATATCTTTTTGAATTAGCATTTTTGGTCTCTTTGAATAAATGTCCAGGAAAAGAATGGTAGTTTTATTGTTAGTAAGTGAATTCTTATAGTGGTTCCTTTTTTGACTTTTTGAGGAGCCTCCATGTAGTTATCTTCAAGTCTGTACCAATTTACATTCCCATCAACAGTACATGAGGGTTCCCTTTTCTCTACCTCCTTTCCAGCACTTGCTACTTGTTGTCTTTGTGATACTAGCCATTCTAACAGTATAATGTGACATCTGACAGTGGGTTTGATTTGTATTTCCCTGGTGCTTAGTGATGTTGGTGCATCCTTTCATGTGTCTGTTGGCCATTTATATGTCTTATGGGGAAAGAAGTTTCTTCAGCTCCTTTGTCCATTTCAAATGGATTGTTTGGGGTTTTTTACTATTAAGTTGCATGAATTCTTTAAATATATTGGATACTAACCCCTTGGAGGGTATGTATGATTTGCAACTATTTTTTTTCCATTCTGTAAGCTGCCTTTTCATTTTATTGATAGTTTGCTGCACAGAGACACTAGCTTGATGTAGCCCCACGTGCTTACTTTTGCTTGCATTGCCTTTACTTTTCAAATTGGGTCCAAAAAATCGTAATCAAGTCTGAGTCAGACCTATGTTTTCTTCTAGGAGTTTTGTGGTTTCAAGTCCTTAATCCATTATGAGTTATGGTATAAGATGTTTCATTCTTTCACATGTGGATAGCCAGTTTTTCCAACACAATAAAATTGTCCAATTGTATATTCTTGCCTCCATTGTGATAAATTAAGTGACTATATATGTGTGCATTTATTTCTGGGCTCTGTTCTCTGTTTCATTGATATATGTGTTTGTTTTTATGCCGGTACCATTTTGTTTTGATTACTGTAGCTTCATAATATAGTTTGAAATCAAGGCATGTGATGTCTCTGTTGAACCATTGAAACATGTTTCGTGTTGCAAATAATGACAGTTTTATGTCTTCTGTTCCAATTTGAATGCCTTTCTTTTTTTTTTTTCATAATTGTTCTGGCTAGGATTTCTGTTGCTGTCATCTCCGGAGTTGATTTAAGTGTTGATGTTGTGCTGTGTGTTTGGTGACGCAGAGATGAGTCTAGCAGACAAGATGTCAGTATGGAGATGGAGGGCTATTGCTCTCCTAGGCAAATAGCAATCCTCCCAACCTCTTCATGACCTTAAATTGAGCATGAGAACAGTTAACAAGCATATGTTACTTGCTACAAGAAGCCTTGCCCAAAAGTACAAGGTCACATAGTTGTGTGCCAACCCCACCTGCATGTAATTAGCCACTACTATTATCTAGCAACTTTTTTGTTTCCTTCTTATCTTCTTCTAGACTGAAAGTGTATGCCTCTATCCTGAGAGCAGTTTGCATCTCTTATTAGCATGGCCTTGTTTGCAAGCCTCACAAGGATCTCAGCATAATACTCCCTTCTGTCCTTGACCGTTGCTCACAGCTCTTGCAGCCTCTGGCTTCCCCCAACAGATTTCCAATACTATGTTGAATGAAAGTTGTGAGACTGTGCATCCCTGTCTTGGAAAAACTTTAAGCTTGCACTGTTGGGTATGATAATAGCTGTGGGCCTTTATTATGTTGACATTTGCTCCCTCTTCACTTACTTTACTGAGTGAGTTTTTAATTCTAAATGGGTGTTGAATTTTTTCATCTGCTTGTTATGTATCTTATGATTTTTATCTTTCATTTTTTTTTAAAGATTTATTTATTTATGCATACAGGCACTGGGGTACAGGCCAGAGGTGTGGGGGGGGGGTGAGAGGATTCACCACAGAGAGCTGGGAGCAGAACAGGCAGAGCAACTGAAGTACACTGCTGAGGGGAGCAGCGGGCACAGCAGGAGAGGTCTGCTGCGCCATGTCGGTCCCCTCCCTGGCCGGCAGCAGGGATCGAACTTGTGCTGCAGTGGCTGCTGTTTGCTTCATAGTGTGTTGCTTAACCCACTGCGCCACCAGGGAGGCCCTATCTTTCATTTTTTAATGTGACATGTCACATTGGTTGCAACGATGTTGAACCATCTTTGTATCCCTGAAAATAAATTTCAATGCAGGTGGTCCTTCTTAATATATTTTTAAATATTAAAAATATTATTGCTAACACTTTGTTGAGGGTTTTTGCATCTGTGTTCCACAGGGATATTGGCCTGTAATTTTATGCAGTGTCTTTGTCTGGTTTTGATATCACAGTAATGCTGATCATGTATAATGAGTTTGAAAGCATTCTCTATTTCTCAATTTTGGGGATTTTGAAACTAGGTATTAAGTTTTCTTTCACTGTTTGGTCTACACCTGTGAAGCTGTCTGGTCCTAGACTTTTGTGGATTGAGAGGTTTTTGATTGCTTATTCAATATTCTTACTAGCAATTGCTTTGTTCAGATTTTCTATTTCTGCATGATTCAGTCTTGGAAAATTGTATGTTTCAAAGAATGTATCTATTTTTTCTAATTTTCCAATTTGTAGGCATTTAATTGCCTACTTCAAAAAGTAGTCTTTTCTTATCCTTTATCTTTCTTTGGCATCAGTTGTAACATCTCCTCCTTTATTTTCTGATTTTTTTGGAGACTTCTATTTTTTACTTGGTGATTCTAGCCAAAGTTCTGACAATTTGGTTTGTCTTTTCAAAGAACTAGCTTATTTTCATTCATCTTTTCTATTTTGTTTTTTGTTTTCTCTATTTTTAATTTTTCTAGTTCATTAGGTGTAATGCCAAACTGTTTATTTGTAATTTTTCTTGTTCCTTGAGGTAGATCCATTTTGTTACGAACTTCTCTGTTAGAACTGCTCTTGCTGTCTCCATTGATTTTGGTATGTTGTATTTTCTTTTGTCTCAAGGTGTTTTTTTTAATTTATCCTTTGCTTTCTTTGTTGATCCATGGGTTGTTAAGTAGCTGGCTGTTTAATATTTGCACATTTATGTTTCAGTTTTCTTCTTGTAATTGATTTCTAGTTTCAGAGAAGATTGATTTTACTTTTCTTAAATTTATTGAGACTTGTCTTGTGACCTAAGATATGACCTATCCTGGAGAATGTTGCTCATGCACTTGAGCAGAATATGTATTCTGCTCTTTTTGAATGGAATGTTCTATAGATATCTATTAAATACATATAGGCCAGGTGAATTATTTTTAAAACTCTTTAAAGAATTGGAATTTTGCCATCAGTGTTCCTTTTCTAAAAGGTTCTAGTATAGAATTCTTGATATATATAAAGTAAAACATTTTTATGTAGTAAGCCCAAGACAACTATTTGCTGTTATGTTTTGTAGTTTTATAGTCTTAATTATTAATTTTCTTTATCATTAAAAAATGTTTTTGTGGAACCCAACCTGTAATGGTAGTATTTATATTTCACCTACTTCTTGATCCATGTGGGGGCCCAATAAATATTTTCTGAGCTGAATTGAATGCAGAAATTCATAAAGCATGGTTAATCTACATCTGATCTTATAGTCTTGTGTACAAATATATGTCTGTAAGCATAGGTTAAACTTTTTTCAGGTACACTAGCAGGGTATCAAAGTTTTTAATACAATATAATTGACAAGAAGCCAATAGAGCATTATATTTATAACACTGAGTAAGATGGGCCAGTAAGACATGGAATTATGGGGTAAACCAAGCAGAAATACCTGTACTCCTGGAAGCGTCAGGGCTGAATCTTACTTGAGACATAGAAACTCATACCAATCATTTGAAAAATCTCTTTCCAGAAACCGAAAGCTCCGGCATCTCCCACCACAGAAGAGGGCCCCTGCCCTTCCTTTCCTAAACCCCCAGTGGACCCTGTGAAGATTAGAAAAATAAGCAGTGCCCGGGCACGCTTATTCAGGGCAGCCTCCCAGGGGACTCTTCTGCCGGACAGGACCCTTCCTCCTCCTGAACGTAAGGCTGTGTAACATCCTCTAAAACCTGGGGCAGGTGTGCTTCTTGAATTTGCACACAAAAGCTATTTCTATATAACATTTTCTAACCCTACATGATTGTAACATTGACTCAGACCAGTTAACATGATGTAAAATTCTGACTATGAAACATTGTACCTATATTTTTCTGGTTGTTTATAAAGGAGCCTAAATATTATAGCTTAAAAAAAAGTCTTACTTGGTAGGGAAGAGTATTTGGACAAGTGTTTTCTAATGAATGGGTTTCTTTATGTTGGAAAAAATTTTTAAGTTAGAACTCAAAAGTCATTAATTTCATTAGGTATATTTAAGATTCATGTAATATAGACTAAGCTTAGATCTTTGAAGATATCTTTCTGATCCCATGTGAACAAATAAGCAAAAGTTACTTTGAACTTCCTACTGCCACAGAATTACTAGCAGGGATCTAAACCAGGGAACAGAGAGGTTAAAAATATGAAATTCTAAGTCCAATGCATACTAAGGTTGTTCAAACTAACCCGTTGATTATATGACAGTCAAGTCAGTGGATTGCATCAGCATTTTTAAAAAATGGAGGGAGATAGAATGAATATTAGGGTGTAATATAGACAGTAAAGGTTAAATATGGCTTCAGTCATGTACTTGTGTGTTCCAGGTCATATTATAAGTTTATTTCTACTTGTATGTAGCCCCAAAAGTTAAAAAACTACATCACTAACAGTACTGACCTTTCTTCAACCAATAAGGACTGATGAAGAGGGATAGTTTAGTCACAGAAAGGAGATCATGTGAAGATGGATTCTAGTGGTTACAAGCTGCCACCTGAGGATCCTACTTATATGGCATCCTACTTAGATGGCATACAAGCATTGTCTTCTACTTAGGTGCCAACATTTAAATGTGGAAGTTCTCATGGAAGAATCCAAATTTATGACCTGGAAGTTCTGGCTACACGGGGCCAGAACTATATTCTCTATAGTTGCCTATGAAATGACTGGAGCTGAGTGGTACTCACTCCACTGGCCCGGGTGTGATCCACAGCTCCCCGTGCCTTCCCACCCATGTCACTCACTTTCTTTTCTGGTCCTTGTGGCCCCTAGTGGTCCCTGACATAGATAAAGAGGCAGAATCAAGGAGAAAGAAAAGGCACAGAGTTGGCACACGATATGCATGTCACCTGTTATGCCATGACAGAATGAATATTTAGTCAACTTGCTTTACCTCCATGCCCCATGTGTATCTTTTCTAACAGTCAGTCAGTCATTCAGTAAGTCAATCAAATCCCCACTAAGTACCAGGCACCATTGTAGGCCTACCAAGTCCTGTTCTCAAAGGGTAGATAGTTAATAAATAAGAAAACAACAAAACAAGTCAACCTAGGTTCTGCCAAGTGCTATGAAGATGAGAAACAAGAGAACAGCATAGAAAATGATTGTGTAGGAGGCATTTGCCTTAGCTCAGGTTGCTCTAGAAGGTGTCCATGAGGAGATGGCATCTGAGCTGAAATGTAAGTAATGAGTAGGTGGTCATTAGAAAGTGCCCATGCTGAAGAGACTGCAAGACCCAAGATGGGAGCAAGCTCGGGTGGTGAGCCTGAAGTTCAGTGGCTGAATGGTGGCTAACCAAGGGCAAGGTGGAGGGAGCCAAGGCCACAGGGCCATGTGGGACCAAGGCCAAGGTGAATGGGCCTGAGCATGGTGTGCTTGTTTTTTCTTGCCTTGGTTTGTTCTCTGGGAGATGCCGAGGTGTCATATGCTAGCACCAGGGCCCGTTCACATGTCAAGCTGCGCTGAAGCATGTCTTTGTTACAGTTCTTTTATCCACCCTGTTTGCATTTTTCCCACTTCACCATTCTCATCATCCCTGAGGTCTGTGTCAGCACTCAGGACATAATGGCAGTAAAAGTCATTGTCATTTTAAAAGCACATCGCTCAATTAAACAAATATAAATTTTAGCGTGCCAGCCTTGCAATCATTGTCATCTGTACCAGCAACTCCCTGGTACATTTCATTGTCTCTATTGTTTAGAAAAGGTTCCCTTTGTTAGGTAACTGAGGTGGTAAAGGCAGGTGTGCTTGGAGACAGAGGGCGAGTCCCTTCCTTTGTTGTGAAGTCATTTGTGACTGACACAGCCACAGGCAGAACTCATGATGTGGTGGCACTTTTGAAATTCCTGATGTAGGGAAATGACAGGGAAGCACTGTAGTCACCTCCTAGGGCTAGTAGTTTACTTGCTGTGTGATCAAACAGGGGTTTTGCTGGAGGTGACGTGCTGCTGATATGTCTCCTGTTATTCAAGCCAGACAGAGACCAGTGCAGTGTCGACCTCCTCCCAGTCCCCTGACAGTCCTGCCATCTGGGGGCCTCCAGGGCTCCCTGAATATCTCATGGGTCTGTATTCTCTTTTCCTGACACTATCTCCCGGTCATCACCTCTTGCCTGGTCCGGGTCTCCCAGCTCTTCTGCCTTGCTCTGCCCTCAGCTCTCTGGGGGGACACAAGGACCCTCCATCCTCAAAGCAGTGAGCAGTGCCAGGGCAAGCAAGCTCCCAGCTCGACATGGCTGTGAGCAGCGGCCTCCTCCCCTTCTCCCCACATACCGTGAAAAATGACCATTTTCTGTGTATGCCATAAGGGTCAGGGGTCAGGACACACAAAAAAATCTTGCTAAAAACCCTCTGAGGCCCCCTGGGCCTAGAAGAGTATTTGCCAAACTGAGTTCCAGGGAATACGTTTGGCAAACTATTAATAGCTTTTCCTTGGAAAAAGAGTTCAGCACTCAGTAAGTCTGCCCACTCCCTGTCCGTCTTCCACATTCACAGAGCATAGGGGCACAGAAAAGTCGTCTGTCTGGTAAAGAAACCTGCTTCATTTCAATTCCATCCAGTATTTCACAATCTGCTTGACTGTGAAATCAGTTTGGGAAATACTGACCTAGCACAGAAGTCAGCAAACTTTTTCTATAAAGGGCCAGAATAAATATCTTAGACTTGCCGGGCCATATAGTTCCTCAATTCTGCTGTTGTAGTGGGAAAGTAACTGGAGGCTGACTTAATGGCCAGTGAAATTTGAATTTCGTGTCATTTTCGCATTATGAAATATTTTTCTTTTGATCTTTTTCCCCCAACCATTTAAAAATATAAATTTCATTCTTAGCAGTGGGTGTACCAAGACAGGAGGCTGATCTAGTTGGGCAGGGCTGTGCTTTGCTGACCCCTGGTCCAGGGGATACAGCCCCTGCCCAGCATGCACAGGCCTCTGGCAACTGGCCCCCAGCCTGACATTTTAGGCCTTTCTCTCACCTCTCCTGGCCCTCCTGCACCCGGCCCTACTACTGTACTGGAGTCTGTGCTGAGCCCACCTCCGATGCAGTGCAAAGGCCGGTGCACCTTCCACCTCACAGTCTTGGCGCTCCCTGAACTTGCTCTGTGACCACAGACTGGTCACTTAATCTTTGGGGTTCTCCATTTCTCATCTCAAAAATGAGGCTAAGAAAGTTATAAATAAACAAGGAAAAGAATTTAAAAACACAAGTATGAAGGTTAGACTCGCCAATCTCTTAAGGTTTCAGCTTGAAAAGCCAGTATTTTGAAAGCAGGGAGCTTGTTTAGAGGAGTCGATGGAGTGTTTTTGTTGTTGTTGCTTTTTTTCTTGTTTTGTTGGTTCAAGCACAGTCAGGGAACCCTAAGTTGAAAAAGCTTGCAAAACAGTATTTTTCTGTATGAAACTCATTCTCCTTTCCCCTTTGGCAAAATATTTTATCTTAGACTACAGTGTAGTAGCAGCATTGTGGACACAGTAATCTTGATGCTGATAAAGAACAATGGATTGTAAATCCAAGAATCTGCAGGCATAAATACAATAGATGTTTTAGTTCAGAGCCTGCTTGCCTTTTTACAGCTCTATCTCATTCCTCTTTAGAAGGCATCCTCAGTGTTGCAGTGCCTCCCTCTGTCTGCTCTCTGCTAGTGAGGGACTCCTCTCCCTCCCGCTGGTCTACTGCTCCCCTCCCTCAACACTTCGGCCATTTCTTAAGCACGCCAGGCACATTCGTGCCTTAAGACTGCCACACCAACTGTCCCCTCTGCTGGAAGTCCTGTCCCTTGTCGTCTACTGGCTACATGCCTCGCCGCCATTAAGGGTTTGCTCAAGGTGCTCAACCCACTCAACATTGCCACCTACCCTCATTCCCAGTTCCTATTGTACATCTCCACTGTTCTAATTTTGTACTTTTTTCATAGCCTTTATTATCCTTTGGACCTCTTTCTTGTGGCATATTACTTATTATCTGTTTATGCCCATTAGAATGTAATCCCTATGAGGTCAAGCATCTTTGTTTTGTCACTGATGTACCCCAAGTGCCTAGGACAGTGACATTGGGGAGAGTCTCAACAAGTATTTTCTGACTGAAAAATTACTGACATAATTAAATTCAGGGAGAGTCATCATTTATGTGGACTAACCCTCCGGGTTAGTTCACTGTTGTTAATGTTGCAAAAGAACTCAAAAACCTATATTTGGTTCTTTTTATTATTATTAAGATTTATTTAATTATGTTTGGCATCACTTGTAGTCCCCAGGGAGTTCCCACCACCATTTCACCCGTGCGCCATCACCTCAGACGCTTGTGCTCTTTCTGCCCTCATCCCGGTATCTACCCCTCGCCCCCCACACCCCCCCACAACAATCCCTTTGGTTTGTCTTTGTCCTTTTGTTCTTGTTATGTTTTTTGCAAAAACCTAAATTTGAGTGTTTGCCTTTAGATCAAGCTAAGATAATAAACTTAAGATCCTAATCATTTTTACCTACCGAGTTGATGATGATGAGCCCCAAATTATGGGAGGCCTTGTGTATGTTCTAGGAGGTTTTGGCCATACCCTCAGACTTGATAATCCGTCACATGATTTTCAAATTGTACAAATTCTTAGGTTGAAAAAAGTACTGAAAGATTACGATTCCCAAAATAAATGCTTTGACCAAACATTTCCTTGGTTATTACAGCAAAGAAGACAGTGGAATCCAAAGATACAATTATGATGGGGAACTCTATGGTGAAAATAAATGGAATTTACTTAACAGAACCACATGCAACTGACCTCTTAAAGAGTCATCCCCTTCAGCTAACTTGTGACAGCCGCTTCAATGAAATCAAGGAACAAGGGATGTTCAAAGGGGCAGCACCCTTGCCATCTCATCTCAGGAGTGGAGGGTCAGTATTTTTTTTTTTTTTAATTTAATTTTCTGCTCAGGACACTATGTCATTTACCAGTTTGTTCTTATGTGGATCACTTTCCCCTTTTACAAACACATTTTAAGTTAATGAAGTGTGGTAGGAGATGAATGGAGGTGATTTTACATTGTCCTCTGTTTAGTTCTCAGGAAAATGTTTATTCCTACCTGCCAAACTGCTGCTTTGCTAAGACTGTCAGAACTAAGCCTGTGCTTTTGATGGACAGCTGTGGCCGACCCTTGAGTGAGGGCTGGTCATCCGTGAGGGGGATTCCTGTCTGGCCTGGAGTCTCCAGTTACCTCCCTTTGGGTTAGTTCAGTGTTGTTAACTTCACACAAAAAAAGTAGACACTGAATTAAGTTTATTCTCCTGTAGAAATCTGAATTAAAATATTTACTTTGCAAACATAGATAAAACAGGAGAGTGCTATGATTTTCTGTTATCTGTGATATTCCTGCTTGAAGGTGAATGGTTGGGGATTCTTTTAGTTCATGCCATGGTCCTAGATAGGGCTTCCTTGAGAAGCAGCTTTCCCATTATGGATTTGTGGAGAAATGTTCATTGCTGGGGACCACGTGAATTCTTCCTTGTGTTCTCCTCAAGAAACCTTGAATAGCCAGCCCTGGGGGGCTGGGGCAGGGGTGGAGCAGGGAGACTGGGCTCTGTTTTCCAGGCCCAGCCAGTGGTAATGCTAAGAAGGCAGAGGTCTTGGACTGGACAGGGTCACTCAGTCAAGGATATTTTTCTACAAGTTTCCATTGGATCATTATGGACAACTGCCCAGTATGAATTTGCTTAACGAGATTAAATTCCAAAGGCCATTTTAAGACCAAGTACTTGTTACCCTCACTTTAGATCTTGAGTCTGACTTTGACTTGTACACATGGAGCATGCTGAAAACTTCTCCCCCAAACTAACTCCTGGCAGCTGTGAGTTTAGCTGAACTGACCTTGTCTGTTAACACAGTCTGAAGAGTGTTGCACATGCAGAATTTATATTAGGCAACCTCCTGGTCCTTGTAATGTTGCTTTGCATTCAGAACATTTTTCAAATTAAAGGAAAAATGAAATGTCTCCTTAAGTGGAAGAGAACGACTTCAAATTGGGACTTTGGGAGTTGAGCACAAAACATCAAACTGGCCACTGCGACAAATCTTTTCCAGTTGGTGAATAAGAATAGGCTGCGGACCTCAGAGCTTAAACATAAAAGGCAGCAGGAAAACTGGTGTTTCTCTCAGCATTGAAGAGTAAAGGAAACATTTATCTTGCTGCACCCATCCTTACCGTAATTAAAGTTGACTAGGAAAAACCAGATACAAGAGTTGTCTATTTTATTATTTTTTTGAAAACCTTCAGAGGTTGCAAAATAATCTGGCAAGCCAGAGCTCATTATGTTTTCCTTAGTCTGGGACAGCAAAGGTATTTCTAGTTACATGTTTTATCCCACAAACAGCAAAGGAGAAATCAATTAGGGACTGGAGGCACTTCTGACTGTCCAAAATTATGAGGCGTTGGCAGCAACACTAATTGTTTTCTCTTTGTTTTGTTAGGACAGCTTTTGTATTGTCTAATGATCATGTCTGAGTTGGGTTTGCAATACACCCTGGCAAGTTGGACTCCCAGTAACATTTTTGTAGTGTGAATCTTTACCTCCTTTAATCACTGGATGGGATTTTGTTGACATGGTGCCAGAAAATAGAAGTTTATACAGTAGGGTTAAAACAAACCAGAAAATGGAAACTATTAGCAAGTCTTTCATTAATTATATTTGTGAATCAGTCTGGGACACTTGATAATTGTTTCTTGTAAACATTAAGTGAATAATTCCAAGAAATGATCTTTGCTATGCAGTGGAGTATTCCCAGTTTTGATGCTGAAGCCCTACCCTCAATTAACATTTTTTTATCTTTAGACCATAAAGTGGAAAGTGAGGACTTGTCAGGGAGCTGGGAGTCAGGGGAATGAATGCAGAAGAGGAAGGCATGAGATGACAGAAGGTTGAGGAGAAGAAGATTGTGTGAAGGGGACAGAGGAAGTGGGGACATGCTCCCCACACACGCTGTGTAGTAGGAGAGCAGCCAGCTCACACCGAGTGCCTCTCTGCTGGACACAGAAAGCATAGTCACAAGTCGCTTAAGAGCATTCTGAGAAAAGTGATGCATGGCAATTTTTTGCCATTGTATGAACAAATGTGCATGACGTGGCCATGATGTATACCTAGGCAAGACGGTGCAGGCTATTGGGGTGACCATCGTATGTGTTCCATTGTTGGCAGAACGCTTGTTAAGTGTCACATCGCTGTAGTTGATTTCGGTGAAGCCACACTCATTTGTATGCCATTCATTTAGAATATGGGCAACTCAGACAGGGGATGGACTGGAGTTTAACTCTGTGCTGGTTGTGGTGGGACGAGAATTTGCTGAGCAGTATATCATTGCCCAACAGATCTTGCGGGAGGGAGGAACTATTAACTTTCCAAAAGGTAACACATTCTGAAGCACTTCTCAGAGAAACAGCTTCCAAATGTGTGCCGGTTATAACAGCCTCTGTGTGTCCACTTAAGGGTTTATTTAAGGTTTGGCAGCTCTGCCCCTAGTAGCACTCCATTTCCTCTTACTCTGTGTTCCCATATGGATCGAGAACAATGTCCATTAAAATATATATGTGTTTTTATCTCCGTTCCTCCACCCAGTGGTTCAGTGTGATGATCCCCTTTATGTATCTGTTTAAAATCCTTCTAGGACTTTCTGGGGAAAAAAAGTTTAAATTTTAAAAAATAAGGCAAATATTATTCAAACTGTTGTGGTTTAAAAATGTGATCTTTGGAAAGAAAGTGGAAAAGTAGTCAATTGTAGAGCCAGGATCCCTAGATTTAGGTTTTGTTTTGTTTTCTCAGTCACTTGATTTAGATAGATGATCTTTGAAAAATCTCAACATTTTCAGAGGTTCAGTTTTTTATTCCGTACAATGGAAATAAGCATATTACTTCATTCTCCTCTCCTCCCAGTCCTCATGTTACCATAGCTGTGGAAGCAATAATAAGGCTTGAAAGCCTTATTTGTAAGCCTTATGTGCTATTAGTATTGTTGGAATAAAAAAAATAGCCAAAAGAAGATTTCTAGTTAAAGATGGTAAAATAAAGGCATTCTCCAGCAGCCCAATGATGGAAATGTAAAATAGAGTAGCCATTTTTGAAGGCAATCTGGATCTTTCTTTAAAAAAACTAAAAATGGAAAGACAGATCCCACGTCTGGGTATCTGTTCAAAGAGCACAAAACCATACATTTGAAAATTTATGTGTTCTGCAGTGTTTATTATGGCATCATTTACAATAGCTAAGACGTGGAAGCAACTGGAATGCCTACTGATAGATGACTGGATTAAGAAGATACAGCATATCCACAAAATGGAATTCCATTCAACTATAAGGACAGATGAAATTTTGCCATTTGCAGCAAGCTAGAAGGACCTTGAAGGGATTATGTGACACAAAATCAGCCACAAATATAAAAAGAAATGTTGGATGACTTCACATATATGGGAAATATAAGGAAGCTGAGTGGATGAACTGACAAGACAAAATAAGCTAGCAGACATTGATGATTGAATTGAAGTTGTAGAGTTACAAAAGTGGGGTATGGGAAAAAGAGTGAAGAGGGCATAAGGGATCATAGTGGGTAATTTAATTTGTTGTTGCCATTCTAATTGCTTTTTTAAAAAAAATGTTTCCTTCAAAAATTAAAAAAAAAAAAAAGCAACAAAGAAGGAAAAATAGGCAAATGTCACCAGTAAAACAGAAAAATAGCTTCAACCCCAAACTACAAAACAGAAAGCAAACTTTACACTGCAGTATGAGCTTGGTGTTAGCTTTTTGGGTTCTTGGTTTTTGTTTATTTTTTTCCTTCCCTATCTAGCAGACTAGCCTGTGGAGTGTAAGTCCTCTCCAATTATATAATAGGCCATGATCAGTCCATGTTTAGAGAAGGACTTACTCGCTCCCCTAGCCCTGTCCCCAAAGGGTTGCTTGACCCAGGGCTGGCTGGTCAGAATTTTCCAGTCCACCTGCCACAGCAGTTGGTTCAGTGGCAGCACATGTTCCAAGCCAGGCCTCTTGAATTCCTCCCTGGGACTTTTGCCTGAGCCTTTGGGGATAGTGTTCTTCCTCCAAGTTCAGAAGATCTGGAGTTGCTGACAGTAGCTATGTCATTGCCTTGTGGAGTCATCCTGCCAGGGAATATATAAACAAACAGGACCAATGACTGGAGTTAGTGACCAACTTTGAGAATGATATATAAACCCTGGAGCCAGCTGTGCCTGAGGCCTCTGCATCCATGCTATGGGTTGCTCTGTTTTATGAGCTAATATGTGTTCCTTTTTCTTTCACTCATCCTTCCTTTCCCTTTCTCTTCGTACCTCTCGTACCTTTCTTTCACTTCTTTCTTCTTTCCTATGTATGTACATACATACATTTGATAGGGACAGCTCATGGTATACTGGATTAGACTTTTGTCGCTTGGAATGTTATAACTAAAAGAATCTGGTTGACCAGCCCAGACTCTGTGAAGTATAGATGAAAACAAGGGGTAATTTGAGAGCAGATTTATCTCCTCAGACCAAGAGCAAGAAACAGATTTCATGAAAAGTAAGTCTGTTCGTTCAGAACAGTACATCAAATCACCTTTCCAAAGAGATGATTCCGAAGGATGTGGGCAGGCCACAGGAGAAATGAAGACCCCATTCAAGATTCACATGGTGCAGTGTTGGGGAATGGTGCCCAGGGCGACTCTCTCCTCCACTCCTGGGAGCTAGGTAGTTTCTGCGCACAGGTGGGGGAAGCCGTTTGCGGGATTAGAGGTTCAGGCACCCGACAAGTGGCCCTGCCCTTCTGCGAGTCGCTACAACTGCTGTCCACAGCGAAGGCACACACTCCCTGTGGAGAGAAAAGACACAAAAGATTTGTGTCTTTTGAAACTACAGAATCCCCTGGACCTCTCCTTCTGTGGATCCTTTCCATTTTTTCAACAAATAAATGTCTCTGCCTGAAGATAAAGCACATTGGAGCGAGTGCATGAACATGGGGCTGGAGCACAGACATGTACAGAACACAGGTGAAGACAATGAAGCACAAAAGGAATCACCCTCCAAAAACAAGCCAAGAGTTAAAATGACTTTTTATGGTGTCAAAGAAATGATAATGTGATTGTTCTTTATACAATGGAAAAAAAGATTATGCTAAATAAAGTAAGTCAGAAGGAGAAAGAGAATGCTGGATGATTTCACTCATGTGGAATATAGAGAAACAAAACAAACCCTAGTAATCTCACTGCAGGATTGAAGCAGGGAGCATGGGGACCTGGGTCAGTGGTGGAGGACTGTGGTGGTGGAGGACTGTGCATGCTTTGGGGATGACCTGGTGTGCTGACATACATCTGAGAAGGTGTGAAACTTTAACCCTAAATCATGGACAGTGTGATAAGCCCACAGAACTAAAAAGGAAAAGACCTCTTCTTTGGTTTATAAGAATTCAAATTATAATCCAACAAAAATTTAGAGATTATAAACCCACAGAAATTAGATGAAAAAACATGCTGTAGTTCTCAAAAAAGGAAGTGTTTAAATATAGAGGAAAGCCACATTAGTAATTAAAAATTAGGATAAAAAGAGTTGAAAATTCAGTGAGACCTGGTGGACAGGTTAGAGGATATCTTAAAAGTTAAGATGTGAAAATGGTTAGAGAGATTGAGGCAGATACAGAAGACATAATGCATGTATTTCTGAAAGAGCAAATCCTTCTCCTCTTCTACCTCTCTTCATAGTACTATTTTACTTTGAACTGAGTAAGTACCAGGCACTCTTCCAAGTGATTTACTTAGAGTCACTCCTTTGCTATTTCCAACAACCCCCCAAGAATGAGAGAAGAGCAAAAGGATCAAGAAAAACATTAGCACAGAACAGAAGAAAACTTTCTGAAATAAATATTTGAATCTAAAGCTAAAATGGATGCATCCTCTCCCATCAGAATATAACGTGAAATAATCCATGCTGAAACACCTCCAGTACACTCAGCACCAGAACACTGCTATAATATAGCCCACACCCAAGTGGTGATTGCTGACAGGGCGGATAAATGGAAGAAAGTATCCTGTGGTCCTCTAGGTGAACAAACAATTCTGTGAAGTCTGAAGCCTAAAGGGATAATCCAAGAAATGTGTTGACAGCCAAGCTGTCCTTGAGTAAAAAGGCAACAGGCAGACATTTTCAAATGTGGATGAATTTGGGGAATATGCACTTTCTAGAAAACTCTTAGACAACAAAATGATGAGTCAGACTTCAAAATGCAGAAATGAAGCAGCTATGGTTAAAAAACTGGTGGTGAGTATTTGTTTTCATATTGAGTTAAAACTAAACAACTCTGAAAATGATGGTTATGGAACAGAAACCTTGACAATATAATAGTGATATAAATAACCAAAACTGGCACTTGAGGGGGAGTGTGAGCACTAATTACTTCACTTCGTAATAGGGAGTGGATTTGTCAGAAGCCACAGTCTGAAACTGAAATATAGAGTTAAAAAAAGGATAATTTCAGCATCCTAATGTTTTGTTATTATTTTTTTTCTTAACTTTAGAGAAATCTTTTAGAAACTAATATCTCTTGTGAAGACCCTTTCATCTGAAGTTCTACAATTCCTTCAGTTTCACCTCAGTTTGTTTCTCTGTTAAATTCAAGTAAAATTTATATTTAATACTTTTTGATGATAGTAACACATGTAGTATGACCCCATTTACATGTATCCACTTACCTGCCCTCCCTCCAAGTCACCCTTCTGTTCTTTTATGCCTTTATCTTTTCTTCTGTACATTTGTAAGCTATGTCTGGAATGATGTTTACTGCATATGACAATATTTATTTCCCAGTGGTGGGATCGTGTATGATTTTTTAAGAACATTGTACTTTCTTAATTGCCTGGCCGTAAAAGATAACAATAAATATATCATTTTTTTCAAAATTAATGAAGTCATTATTCTTTCAAGAAATTAAGGGTAATGTGACTCAGAAACTTTCTATGTGGAAAAGACAGAATTGGCCAGACTGATTTTGTAGAGTCCCACCTTATTGTTTTGATTTGATAAGTATTTTGTGATAACCCTGGGCTGGGAGATCAGAAGCTAGAAAATGGACTCGTCCATGAGTTGCTTACAAATGTGTCCAGCTTCGCTGCTCCCCTTTGGTCCCTGAAATAGTAGCATCAGCATCTCCTGGGAGCTGTCAGGCATGTAATCTCAGGACCCTCCCCAGACCTGCCACAATCTGCATTTTTATAAGATACCCAGGTGACCTGAAGGCACACACAAATCTTGGAAGCACTGCTGAGTGACAGCTGTTGCTGGAGGAATGGAAGGAGCCCTAACAGAAAGCATCCTGTGACATTAGAGATGAGAGCTCCTATTCTGACTTGAAGATCAGGGAAGTTTTCCTGGGATATATGGGGCATGGGGCACCCCTCGGTTGTTTTTCAATAAGTGGAGGCCTACTGTGTTCTTGGCTAAAGGGGTAGAGTTGATGTGGTGGCAAGTTCAAACCAAGGCAGATGGCCTGGTGTAGTGGGAATGCAGTGCTGAGGCTTTAGACTATCGGGAGCCACAGAGAGGTTTTCAGCAGAGGACATCAGCCCTGGCAGCAGTGTGAAAAAGTTGGAGAAGGGAGAGGGGGAACAGAGGAGACAGGGGAGGCAGCTACCGCAGTTCTGGTGAGAAATGACGGTGTGTGAGCTGGGGCACTCCGCTAGGGAGTTAGGGCTGGAAAGCAGAGACTGGAAATCTGAGTGCATCAGTTTCTGATGTGACACACTCTGTCAGGGGCCGCGACATCCCTTTGTTGAAGCAGTGAAAAGCTGCAGCAGTGAAAAGTTCCAAGGGCTTTGCACATGAAGTACCTTGAAATGGGGGCGTTGAAAGTTTAAGGAAAGCATAAAACTGTGGGCCTTTACCCTAAGGGTGGGAAGCTTCAATCAAACTGACATGATTAGCTAGGAAGCCATGTCTAACCACATTTACACAAATGGAAATTGAATAATCGCCAGTATATGATTATTGAAAAAGGTACTACAATTATTTGTATAATCGTTATGTATTTTATATATGCGTAGAGATACAGACATAAATATATAGGTATTTTTAAATTTTGGACCACTGTCCAATGCTATAGATATCCTGAAGTACTTTCTTAGATTTTTGATCTTATGAATGTTCCTTGAAAATCATTCTTTCAGTTTCATCGTGTTTGTATGTAAGTGTTGAAGCAGAATTTCATTTTTCAAGTTATTAAGAGAGAGTGTTAATATGTCTGGAAACTATGTATCTGGAGCTTCCTAATGGCTACAAAGACATGATTAAAGACACTCCTTGCAGCCTCATCCCCAAACCTCAGTTAAAGAATCAAAGAGACTATCATGCAGGGACTAGCCTGCTGGAGCCCACCATCAGGTTAAGTCTACTGCCTGCTTTTGTAAGTAATGTTTTACTGGATCACTGCCACACCCATCATTTAGCTATTGTCTGTGGCTGCTATTGTCGCACTACAGTGACACAGCAGGTACAGTTGGGACAGAGACTGTGTGGTGCCAAAGCCTAAATTATTTACCACTTGGCTTGAGTCTTTACAACTTGAGTCTAATTCTAAAACTAAAGTGTCATTTTCCTAGTAAAAGGAAAAGTTTAGCTCAAAATTCGCTGGATTTTCTTTTAACATACATCCTTTAAGAAGGTCTTTTCCATTTTATTACCTGTAATTTTTTCCCCAAAAGAAATAAATGTATTGGGTTGTTTTTTTTTTTTTTCCCCTAACTCCGAACTCTCCCATTTAGTCTACTATCTGATATCTTTTTAGTTGTTCAGCTTAGCGCTACAGTAAGAGTCTACAAACCACGAGCCAAATCTAGCCAGCCACCTGTTTTGTTTTGTTCGGTCCTTACAGCCTTGAGCTAAGAAGGGTTTATGCATTTTTAAATCATTGCATTTTATATGGTTACAAAAGTACCTACATAATAGCCTCAGTTTTGCCATTTGGCTCTCAAAGAGAGAAATATATACTGTCTTATGCTTTAAAAGGTTTCCGATCTCTGAAAAAAGCCCATCAGCCATAATAATTAGAAGAACTATCAAATGAATGGCAAAGTTTGACTTTTAGAAGAAATACACTCTATTTATTTGGTATATTATCTGGTCATTGTATGTTGCATTTACTTCTTCTGTGTGACCGACGCCTGGATGGATGGCAGCAGCTGTGTGTGGCGCTGTCTTGGCTACACAACCTGAGTCTTGGTGGTTCCCAGTACAATGTAAGACTCTTGTCAATGATTGTGAAGAGAAGGCCTTGATTTTGCTCTGAAACCTGTGGGCTGCAGATGAGAAGCCTCAGAATGCTGTGCCAATCTTGCTTTTCTCAGTTCTCCAACCCAGTTGCTGGCGGACCTGAAGGAAGGCCAGAGCTGAGAGAAGTGCCGAAGGATGGAGCCAAAGCCCGATCGCACCACATCTAAAACCCGCCCTCGTGTTCGACTTTCAATGAGCCAATAAATTTCATTTGTCTAAGTCTGTTAGAATTAGGCTTTTGTTATTTGTAGATGGAGATAGCTTAACTAATAAGATGGGGTGTTATTCTGCCTCTAAGAAGAATTTCACAGAAGTGCTTTAAGGAATAAGTTCTGGAATTGTTTTATATTGGGTACATCAAAAATCATTGTAAAGAATTTAATTATGGGCTTTAATAACATGGAACAGGAAGCTAGGAAGAAGAACAATTATACTGGATGACTGAATCAAGAAATAAAAGCATATGATAGGCAGGAATCCTCTGCCAAATATAACACTGTGAAATTTAATAAGAATGAATCCAACGTGGATGGAGCAATCTGCCTTAGCTACACGTGTGAGAAGAGGCAAGACTTAACGAGCACTGCTGTGAACCAAAACCACCCAGGCAGTTTCAGCCTGCATTATTTAGAACATCTCCTCTTTGTTCTTTTGGCCTTACTTTTAGCTCATTTCTAGGTTTCAGCTTTTCAAAGAGATTCAGACAGACAGACACTCAGTAGCAGAATAGGCTGGCAAAGGAATTTGAAACTGTACCACGTGAGGAACTGTTAAAGGGAGGGAGACATTTGTGATTGACATCAATGCTGACAGCCAGGATAATGGTAAGCACCAAGGAGACCCTACGACTAAGCAATTGCTCATTATTCCACGTGAGCCTCACAACCACTTACATGGAAAGATACTATTACCAGACTCTCACGGGGAAACCAAAGCTCTAGCAAACACCTTACCTGAGGTCACAAGTTTTTGAGTGGTAAACCCATGGAATTTCAACCACAGGAGATGATTTTAAGTGATGAACAAGACATCTTGAAGTATTTCAAGGATCATCAGGAGAAAGAAAGATAAAGATTTGTTTCAGTAGCTCTGGTTAGTAGAGCCGAGGCCAATGGGTAGGAGTTACCAGGACACTGATTTATGATGAACTTTAAGGCCATCTGCTCTTCTCTCTCTCTCTCTTTTTTTTTTTTCTTGAAAAACTTTTAATTTTTCATTTCTTTTCAATTTAATTGAATGCTTTTACTCTGGGATAATTACAGGGTGAACTTGATTTTGTATTTTATTTTTTCAGTAATACCTTATCAAATACTGTTTTCCATATCGTCTTCTGGCCCCATACATTTGCTTTTGGATTAGAATTGGAGTCTCCAAGCCTGTTAGGATGGTCTTTCTAAACCTTGCCAAAAACATAGTTTAGAGTACTCTGTCACCCTCTCTTTCTGTTCTTCTCTCTTCTTTAGCATTTTCTTGATGCTTCCACCCTCACTCATCTGCAGGACTTCAGCTGAACTGCCCCCAGAGAAATCCTGTTCCACTTAGCCTGGCCAGACAAGCAGTTCTTCCTCAGTCCTCACCTTCTTTGACCTGTTCACTGTGCCTGCTTGTTTAACAAGCCCAACACGCTTGGACTGCACAAGAGCACGTTCTGTTTCTCCTCCTCTGGGCTGCTTTCCCTCATCTGTCCTGGCCCCTGAGGTCCTGGTCCCACTCTTCTGGTGACTCCACTCCCCAAGTATGGCTTTGATCTTTAACAGAGCTTTCATCCTGGTTTCCACAGCTCCTTGCCAGTGATCCATTTCTCATCAGAAACTCAACATGGCCACTAAAACCAGATTTGCTTGGTCCCTCTGGTGGGTCTGTTCCCTAACCTCCCTCATTTCTATCGATGGCAGCCCTGCTGTCCTGGTTCTCCAGGTCCACCTTCTTCTTCCTCCTGCCCACAAGCTAGTTGTGGGTCCTATCAACTTTTCATTTATAGGATCTCTTGAATTCATGCTGGCCTCTCTGGCCTCAGTGCCTCCTTCATAGGGTTAGTCCTTGTTACTTGTCTCCAGGTTTCTAAACACTCTTGTCACTGTAATTCAAATCTCCTCATTCCTTGTATGAGAACCTGTGACTGCTCCTCATTACCCATCAAACTGGGTCCATTGACTCAACCCAGAGTTTCCAGCAGCTCTTCCCAGTAACTCCTAGGAGGAGCCTCTACCCATCTTGCTATTTTTAGGCAATTTTCCCCTGCCCTGAGGTCCAGCCTTCTTGTGCTGCTCTTTTCTTCACTCTTTTACTCCCCTTCTGAGAACAGTATTATTTTCTGGTTCAACTTTTATTCTTCTTGGGCCTACTCTGTGGCTCACTTCTCCTTTTCAGTAATCACTTCCTCCTCAGTACCCCTTTACTTTTAGTGCTCTGCTGAAGTTCACATTCTAGTACTGATTAGAGACTGTTCTAATTTCGCATTTTAAAAAGTTTCCTTTGTTCCTCAAAGTAGATTTAGATTCAGGGCGACACCTTATATGTTCCTTGTCACAATAATAGCCAGCACTGCACTGGTCAGATAGGTGCCTGTTGACTTAGAATGAAAGAGAAAAAATAATGTTGAGAATTTATTACATCCTTCAAATGTACCAATCTCTGTACTAAGTAGAAGCCTCGGCCTTATTTTGAGATAAGGAACCCAAGGTCAAGAGGTTACATCATTTTCCCAAGCTCACATGGCTGATAAGACATGGACCCAGGGTTTGAACCTAAGTTGCTTGGATCCAGGGTCAGCTTGTCCACTGCTGCGCCATGTGGGTCACAGAGAACATGAGTCAGCCCCAGTCCTGCATTCTTCTTGAGAACTGGTAGAATCCAGCATTTTCATGGGATAGGAAGTAGCCTTTGTTCCCTTTCCCCCAGCAGTAGGAATACCTGAATGTGATATTTCAGGATGCAGCCTCATCGTAACCTCAGGGAGGGTGGACCAATGAATTTCGAAGATCCTTAGTTGCAAGTATCTTGCTTGACATCGACAGTTTTAAGACGAAAAGAAGGCCTTGCCTCTTTTGTTCTCTGTTAGAATTTATAAGAGTGATTTAGATGGGGTTTCACAGCCTGCTGAACTTTGGTATTTAATACTTTTATAGGGTAAATTTTCTTTGAGACCTGCTCCATTTGAAGCTCAACTTCAGATGGAGAATGTTGATGAAGAGCATCTATCTCACTCTTCTTTGACTGGCCAGGGACATCTGGTTAAGAGTTCTGTTAATTTACTGTGTATAAAAATAAATCATTGTTTCAGACTATTAAATAATTTGTGAAAGATTAGCTTGATCTTCTCTTGTTTGTTTGGTAAAAAGAAGTGTTAAATCAAGTGTTTCGATTTTTTTTCTAAGACATGTTTATAGATAAATGCCATTTGGAGAACTTAATCCTTGGGACCACAGTAAAGGCCAAGGCCAAGAATCATAACTCACCAGTCATTGGGGTCTTATTTAGAACATGAAATACTTGTCACCTGGGAACTGTCTGAATTTATCTTCAATTTTATAACATTTCAAATACTTCAAAAAACAAATTTTCAGAGAGTGTACATTCAATCTTTAAATGGAAACAGAAAAAAAAAATAAATGGAAACAGGACACACTGATTTTGTAGAGAGTGGTGGATTGGAAATTATGAGATCTAGGTTCCAGATTTGCCCCTGCTGTATGAGCAATTTGGAAATCATATTCTTAGAGAGAGAGAGAGAGAGAGAGAGAGAGAGAGAGAGAGAGAGCGGAGGGGACGGGGGGAGACACACACGTTGGGCTCTCCTACATGTTAAAACTAGAATTTTTTGACTCCTGCAAACTGGAGTTCTATCTTATTGTAATAGTGACCTCTTGTGGTAGATAACCTTAATCAATGTTCTCATTTGCAGAGTAAACTTTGGTGCTTTTTTTTTTTTTTTCTTGTTTCTAGTAACTGTATCTCATATAGTTACTAACAAAGTTGCAGCAAATCTTACTTGTTTGGAACAGAGAAATCTTAGTTGGAGATCAGATGCTGATTCAAATGGGAAATGGAGCACCAGACCTATTTCATAACAATTCTCTGTGCTGTCTTCAGAAACTGTATGTAGAGAAAGAGAAATGCCTTGGTGTTTGTGCTGAGTGCCATGTCTTTCTCTTCCTCCTAGGGCCCAGGGAGAGAGGAGAGCGAGGGCCTCCTCCTGCCCCAGCGGCTCTGACCTGAGCAGGTGGGAACCCAAAGCAGGTAAGGCCTTGTGTTCTTAGGGCCCCCTCCCCCCCCGCCACCCTCCCCCCCTTTGATCTTCAGTATCTCCATTCATAGGAAAAACATTTGCACCGAAGATGTCTAATGTTGGCACAGTGAAAATTTCAGGAGCTTTGTCCACCTCAATCACACATTAACCTTTTTTTGTAAGTTTTCATGCTTTTCACAGCAGTCTTGCCATGGGCCAGCTCTAGGGCCTCTCTAGGGCACTGTCTTGGTGACCACACAGCTCATTTTGTGGTAGGCTTCTGGAAAGGTGCAAGACTGAACATCAACACAGCTCTTGAGTTTGAAACTTGAGTTCAAAGTCATTACTCACTTAAGAGAAACTAGATTAACTCCATGAAGACAGCCCTTTGGGGCTTTAAACTACTGCACTGAGAAAATGTACACTATCAGTACCAGGCTGGAAAAGATACAAGATGTTTCTTACAATGGAATGAATGTACCATAATGCTGAGTGGAGTGAATAGACTCATATGGAAAAGATGAAGTTGTGAAGGCAGTGACCTGTATTCTTTAGGGATACAGGTCTATGTGGCAAACATGTAAAATCAAGCCTGATAAAAATGACCACCCAATTTTGAACGGTGGCCACCCTTGGAAGGCGAGGGAGGGTGCATGGAGGGCATCAGCTCTATCTGTAATGTTTAAAATAAGGAAGACGGTGAAAATCCAGTCAATATCTGACCACGCTACTTGTGGGTGTACAGGTGTTTGTTCTAGTCTTCCAACTTCCTTTGTACACTTGAAATTTTATGAAACTAAATTAATATTAGAATCAAAGATATTATCTTCCAAACGATTTTCTTATCAATAAAAGAACTTTTGTAGCCAATGAGAATATTCTACAGCACTGAGGAAAATCTTAGATATGCAGATTTCGAAGTCTGCTGTTGTTGCTAAGGGCTCTACATTCACATGCTAAAAACATCAGCCAATAAACATTGTGTGAAGGTTTTGTGTCCAGAACCCAAAGCTGTGGTTAAGAACTATAACCACTGAGACAGCAAAATCTTCAAAAACATGCTGAAATTTCTGCTCGACTTACCCAGTTTCCTGTTGAATCATAATTTTTATATTTAGCAAACTGAACCTAGATGAAAGTGCTCTCTAAAATATCAGGTGGTTGGCCCCAGACTGAGACAAACTTTATTTACTTATTTTCTATGCATCTTAAAAAGAAATCATATGGTTCTGTGTTTCCGTTTTTAAAGCCACCCAGGATTAGGATATAAAATGGGATTTTTGTGGGGAACAGAGATGGGGAAGTTTCGCGGGTACAGATGTGAGAAGGTCCTACCCAGACACAGCTGCTTACTAGGGAGCAACACTGGGAGTGCCTGAGAGCAAGCCCTCATACAGGGTGCCTGGCCGGCTTCTGTTCAGAGAGGAAACTCACCTTCGAAACACGCAGACATGTTCTACGATTTCTGCTCTCAGTCAGCTCGTCTTCAGGACAGACGAAACACGATCAGCTTGGTCGACTGTCCTGAGAAGTAAGTTGATAATCACGGTTTCTCAGAGAGCTCATCTATTGGAAAGCACATTGCATAGAAGGGCCACATGCTGACTCGGACTTTTTGGACTTGATGTCTGTGTTTCTAGTAAAGTGAAGTGTCAGGAACATATGTGATTAAGTAGTCAAGTTTATTCTGACTTTTGGGCTCCCTTGCCCCTCCCCAGCCTGGTTCCACTGGCCTGGGAGTCCCACTTTATTTCTGTTCCTTCCCTTCTCAATAAACTTTTTCTTTAAAAAAAAAAGTTTATTCTCACTTTTCACTTGATGTAGGTTGACTTTATTCACATATGTTGTACTTTGGATATTTCAGATACCTGGGAATATGAGCAATTGTTTTTTATTTTGCTGCTTGAACATTCGTGCTTAATCTGAGAATCCATATCCCTAATTCATCAAAATTAGAGTTCATAAAAGTAGTGATTCAAAAGGTAGACTTGAGGGTCCACAATCCTGCAGTTCGAAATCCCAAAGCTCTGGCTCACTTAGTGACGTGGCCTGGCCTGAAGTGATGGGGACCAGTGAGCGTCTCTGAACCCGTGGTGTGAATACCCCCTATGTCCCTACGGGGTGCTGTTTGAGCACACTACTGGGTAGTCTGTAATCCAGTGTATGCCCCATATCACCTCAACAGAATTCATATTTTTCTGAATCCCAAACTACATTTGGCCTCACAGGCTTTGGAGTAGGACTGTCAATCTATACTGATACCGACTGACTTGGTCCTAAAGATAATTCAGCTGTTTGTTCTATGGTGAATTCTTACTAATGGGGTAGAAACCTTGAAAAATAAAAATAAAACTATTGACAGCACCCACAGTATATATTAGTCATTTGTTGGAAACACCTATTCATGCACAATATATTTCTTTTTCTCAATGGAAAGCACTTTTCATGCCCACTATGCTTCAGCCCCTCCCGGTACTAGGATTTGGATAAAAGACAAACCTAAACTCACTGTCCCTGGAGGCGGCTGCATCTGGCTTAGAGGTTCCCTTAGGGGAAGGCCTGTGTATTAGGAGGTAGGCGGACTGTGTTGCTTTCTCTCTTCTCTGTCATCACTGCCTGCTTGGAAAACTTGCTAGGTGATGTGTTTTTTTTTTTTTTTTCCCTTCAGGAGTAACACAAGTACATTAGTGATTTCAGATAATACAGTAGAGCACATAAAAGAAATGAGCAACCCATAATCCCAGTACTTAAAGATGGCCATCGTCACCCCATTAACAGAGGAAGAGCAAAGCAATTTGCCCAAGGTCAACCCACTAGTAGGTGGCAGAGCTGGAGTTCAAAGTCAGACAGTCTCTCCAGAACCTATACTCTTAATAGGCCTCTCCGGCCAGCTTGTCCCTTTTTTAAGTGAAAATAACCTGGATAAAAATGTACAGGGCACACACCTGTTCACTGTTCTCTTCTGTGTTTCTGTCTCTCTCTCTCATACCTTCTCATTGCCCCTATGATGTCTAATTCTTCATGTGACACCTTTTGGGTCCAGGCACCCTGTGTGTGGACACCTAACGGGTCCTGGTCCACTCTGAGGGGACATGGATTCCCTTCAGCGGTGTGGAGTAGGTGCCTCAGGAGTGGACTGGAGAGAAGAGAGCCTGCGGGAAATTTGTCTAGCAGGTATTGAGTGCCCTCTCCAGGTATACCTTGTGGTATTGCCTGTAAAGTAGAATTATTATTTGTAGTTTCTAATATAATTTTACAGTCTCCCAAAATTATTTAAGTCTGTCAGTTCTCTGGGGGTAAAAGAGCACAGAGGTCAATTGTAAGGGGTGAAGAGCTAAAGGACCTTGGGTAGGAAACAAAGCCCTTGAGCTCCACTTTCTTCATTTGGAAAAAAGGGAACAATTCGGGGTCCTCCTCATAGACTCATTACAAAAATCAAACAGCTGGCTGCATCTGAAGTTCATGGTCACACAGCGGTGACTCCGAGCCTGCCTTTGCGGGCAGCAGCCTCTCTGGTGACTTGTGGTGTCTGTGGCTCCTTACACTGCAGACCGTGAAGGCCTGCTTGCTTTTTAACCAGGGATATAAAATTCATAATTGGGATTGTTCTGAGATACTGGGCTGGGGCTTCAGAGCTTTATCTATACATTTCTTTAATCCTCATAACCCTCTAATCTCTGTTTTGCTGGTGATGCTCAGAAAGGATAAAAACCAGGCCCTGGCCACCCAGTATGGCCATCGTCCACTGTGAAGGTGATCTGACTGCATCCATCAGCACTGCACGCCTCGGCTGGACCCACCACCCCACGTGCGTCACCTGGTGTGGTGGCACTGGCTCCGCAGCACTGGGGACACTTGATTTTCCAATGGAAAGAAAGTTGCTGCAGGCCTCCCTTTTAAAAAGAAATTCCACTAAACATGTTCAAGATCCTAATGCTTTACATAGTTACAGTTTCCTATTTATTCTACATTGTAGAGGTGCTTGTTTAAGTTAAAAATAGCTATTTGCCATACAATATTTATAAAGCTTAAGACTTTATGAAGTGCCCCAATCATTGTTTAAGGTGCTGATTTCTTTACATTAGTCTATCAAAGTTTAATTTGGGGTAAGTTGATTAGAAGACATGTAGTTTTGATTAGAATTAGTTGGAATTGGGTGGGGGGGCAAAATATAATTTAATTCTAGGATGTATTAATTCTCTTCACGAATAGTACAGATCTGTGATGGGCTTCAGTAACAATTCCTTTCTCACATGTGGCTCATTCTCCTGCCCTGGGTTTCTTTTGCAGTCTCAAAAGTAAACTTGCAAGACAAAGACACAGAAACAGAAGCAGATGAAGTCTTTTGGAATACAAGGATCATACCGATTTTGCATGAATTAGAAAAGGGTAAAAAATAACTTTGTTTTTAAATAAGAGCTATCTGTAGTTATTTATAAGTTCCCCACTGCTCTGATATTTTTGTGTACTTTTAATATCATGTCTTTGAACATGTTCAGCAACAATTGAAACCATCTATTTACTTACTCAGCGATGTATATATAAATGGTGCATGTAAACCTGATTTTTTCAGTGAGTAAAATTATGCTTTAAATGCAACAAGAGAGTCTACTTCTAAAGTCCCCCCTGGAATATAAATTATCACCTCCTCTACCCAAGGAAATGCTGGTTTGAACTCCCTAGGGTGCCAGTTCAATCAAGAAAATGAAAAATTATAGCAGATTTGAGGTTTCTGAAACATCAACTGAGCATCATAGACTAGCACGTTGGCAGGTGTGCACCTGGCTTTTAGATCCTGCTCTCCCACTGTGGAGCATACCTGTAAGGATGTTGCTCAGGGAAGGAAGTGGCCTGGGATGTGCCCAACCTTTGCCCAGCTGTGAAGTCCACAGTGGACAAGTCTCTGCAAAGGGAGCCTTGGAAATCTCGTTTTCTGTGTGTCTAGGGGGAATGGCCCCACCTCCTCTCTTTGGACAGTCCACTTCTGAAGCTGGACAGTCTCCTCTGGCGCTTCAGTTGTGGACCCAGAGCTGATCCTGCCACCAGCATGCGGTGCACACAGGTCCTCTCTAGGAATTAGGAATGAGTGCTCCTTGGATAAGCCAGCCAGTATGACAGCCCCAGAAAGAAACCCTGGGCGAGAAGGGTAAATGAGTCCTCCCCAGCAACCAAGCAGGGAAGTGATGTGGAAGACCTACTTATTTTAAGGTTCAAATGACCTCTCCCTCTTCAAGTCCCTACTGGTGCTTGACAGTGTTCCTGGGTAAGTGGGAGCCGTGGGCACGGTTTCTGGGTCTGGTGCTGCTACTAATAATGTAGCCACAGGGAATCGGCTAATGTCACACATAGTAGTGTTCTCACCTGCCAGGTAAGGAGTGGGCAAAACTTTGGTGACTCAGCACCAAAGGTTACTGCAGGGCAAAACCCTAAAAATAGGAATGTGATGGCTTCCTCTCTCTGTAGAGTAACTAATAGTCACCCTCATAACCCCTCATATGAATGAGCCAGGTTAAACTTTGGGCCCTTTATTTTAGGCAAGGTATATAAAACTAGTGAGAAGAGCTATCAGTCTTGGTAAGAGTTATGAGAAAAAACAGTCCAGGAAGAGGAAGAACACCATGGGGCGAATGGCTGGGAGTGCAAAGGCCTGTCTTAGGGGAGGCGTGAGGCTGAAAGATTTGAAGAGCGTTCTGAGGGCTCTGCCACCATGGACACCAACAGAGAAGAGCTAGGAGGGGCTTAAGATTTGAAGTGTGGGTGAAACGCCCTTCTCAGAGGATCATCAAACACCCAAGTAAAGCATTTCCAGTGGCAGCTTTAAGGCCAGTGGGCGGTGCAGTGCTGGGCTTCTTGGACTTTAGAGATGCTTTTTCCTTCTTTTTCATTTTGACATATTTTCAGATTTACAGAAAAGGTGCAAGAATAGTACAAAGAAATCCTGCATGCTTTTTGCCCAGATCCTTCAAATATTAATCCTTGCCACATTTGCTTTATTATTTTCTGCCATCCCCCTCTCTCCCTCTTGCTCTCTTTCTATCTCCATTTTTGACCCCTCCACATGTGTTTCCTTTTTCCAAGCCATTGGAGACCAAGTCACAGACATGACATAGACATGATGGTCTGTGACGCTAAGTATGCTAGCTTTTTTTTTTTTTTTTCTAGAAACAAGGCGTTCTGTTACAGATCTGGAAATACAACACCATACGAATCTTTTTCAGATGTTGTCAGTTATCCTCATAATTTCTTTTATAAAAAAGAAAATCCTGGATCACAGGTTCCAAGTATTTGTGATGTCTTTTTCACACGCTTGACATTAGACGAGTAGAGGCCAATCATTTGCCTGTTAGACCCAGGCTAGGCGTTCGGGGCAGGCTTAGAGCTTGAGTGATGCTGTGTCCTCCCCAGTGCCTCTTATTAGGAGCTGCATGATGCTGATTTGGTCCATTACTGGGAATATGGACTTTGATCCCTTGGGGAAGCTGCTGCTGCCAGATTTTTCCTCTGAAGTTACTATTTTTCCTTTTGCAATTAATAAGACAGAGAGATGAGACTTTGAGACTATAGATGCTTTTTATTACTCATATAGCTTTAGCCACTTGAGATTCCCATAGCTCTTAGATTCAACTCATCTTTTGAAGCTCTGTGGCATTTATAACATACACCTGGTATAAAGAGTGGATTTGATCTCTTTAACATCTGACCCTCGAGCCTTCCTTTTTAATTTCTTTTAAGATTAAGCAGCTACTCTTGACTAGAACCAACCAGACTAAAGAGTTTGTAGAGAGACACACTGGAAAAATGCCGCTGAAGATTAGCCACTGCCATAAAGTGGCCCCGGCCTGGGTTTCGGGTTTGTGAAGAAACTGCCAGTCACAGAAGAATAAAACAGCAAAACAAAAGTGTTTCTTACAATAGAGCTCAGGTTTTTCCCTTCATTTAAAGTTAGTCTAAGTCATTTCCCATCAATTCATTTATTTAAGTGCATAACTGAAAGGCATTGAAGGTTACTTAGCTATTGAGGTTAAAAATTTTTTCTTAGATGTTATTGTTGAAAAGAGCTAAAAATGGCCTGAGTCATTTCCTTCTGCAGGCACACACTTCCTCTGTGCGGGCTTTTAAGAGCACATTATGGTATTTATTTAAGATTGGTTTCCTACTTTTAAAGTTTGCGATGCGATCTATCAGAGATAATGTTTTTTGACCGAATGCCTTCTCCCTTGAATTCTTACGTTTCTCCTCACGCACCACTCTATGCAGTTTTCTTTTTCACAAGCCTGTTGGTATGGTGGCCACTTTAAAAAGACTGCTTCCCTCAGATTGTTGATATGAAGCAAATGTTCTAGGTCTTCCTGTTTCCTAGCTAAAGTCTTCTTTTTCATCCTCTTCTTTCCTAATAACCACCTCCCAATAACAGTGGATGTGGTGGCATCTGGAGATTTCCCTCCAGTTGAGCCCTCTTTTCTCATACATGCTTCTCACAGAAAAATACTGAGCATTGTTTTTATCCGGGAGTGTATATTAAACTCCATTGCAGGTTGTCAGTACAGTATTATTGCAGCGCGAGCCACTGATACAAAGAAGTGAGACATTGTTCCTACCCACTGAGCACGACGTCTGTGTGAGGGCCCTGGCCCATAACACAACGTAGCACAGATGCACACAGAAACAGCAACACAAGGGAGTGCTTTTGGACATAGCACAGGGCATCTTTCCTGGAGGAGCCAGAACAGAAATAGAGTTCCTCAAGGACCAAACAAACTCTGTAGGGACGAGGGTAAGATGAAAGTCATAGGCCAGTAGAACTCTGCCACCAGGGGGTTGACGGGAAGACACAGCAGTGTCCTCCGAGACTGAGCAGAGCTGGGGTGGAAAGGGAGGCGCTGGGACAAAGGAGACCACCTGACATAGGCGCAGTCCCATTCCAACCATTTGAAAGACTGTGTGTTCTAGATAAGCTAACTAACTGACTAGTAAATAATTCATAAGAGGTGGATCAACAAAATGAAAAAAAAAAAAAAGTCAGGTAGCTGGAAATAACGAAAAGGAAAAGAAAAAATGTAACTCAAGAATTTGGAGATGTCCGAGGAAATATTTAGGGGTATTTACTTACACTGTCTGTGTTTGACACACTTGAACACTTGACCTTAATTAGTAAGTGCTGCTTTGCTCTCTTTGCTCTGACAGAAGAAAGCATTGAAACGGTCTGTGCTGCTTGCACACAGCTCCATCACGCTTTAGAGGAAGGAAACATGCTTGGAAATAAATTTAAGAGAAGAAGTATTCTCCTGAAGACCCTCTATAAACTAGTTGATGTTGGTTCAGACTTGCTCAGCCTTAAACTTGCAAAAATTATCCTAGCAGTAAGTTTTTCTTTCCTCTGGTAGATTTCATAGCACATAAAAGCTTTGTTTAATGTTTTATTTGTAAATATTACAAAAATGATTAGAAATGCAGTGTCTTTAATAGGCTCTTGAAAAAAATTAAAGTCTTAAGCCAGCACCCCAGTATTTGACTAAGTACCAGCTAAGGAGCTAAAGCTGAGTACATAGAAAATGTTCAAGTAAACTCTCACATTTGTACTGCGGGTAGGTTCTTTAAAAATGTGGGCAATAGGCAAATATGTTCAAAGTAGTTGCTCAAGTAACTTGCCCCAAGATCAGTATCAGGGAGCTGTGGTTTCTGCCAGGTACTTGATTTTGTCCCACGATTTAATAAATAACTTACAATTACTTTGGCCGTGGACACAATGGCCAGGTGCTTTATGAACCAGCATAAAACAGAGAAACAGATGCAGGTAGTCATGGGAAGGTGGTCAAGGAAGGTTCCTGAGAGGTGTTAGAAAAGAAAAGGCCACTCACCAAATAAAAGTTCACAGAAACCTGCCTCAAACAAAATGATATCATTGTTTGAGGGGAGCGGTTTGTTGTCGCAGCCATAAACAGTTGGAACCAAAAGATGAGACACAATTAGTGTAGCGCCTTCTGAGAGCACCCGCTAAAACAAATGAATGAAGCTTTGTTTACCTGGTTTTCATAAAAAGCTATTATGTTAACACCCATAATTCAAATAATTTAGACTCTAAAGGGGAACTGCGAAGGTGCTGGCATCCTTGCAGTAGGGTGAGAGTGCCTACTGGGGTTTTTTGATGTCTTTCCTAAAGCATAATATTCTGACTACCTAGTCCATGTGATGTTTTTTGGAGAGGCTGCATTCTTCCTTAGTTTTCTGCCATCCAAACAATTCACCCTCTTTTTAAAAATAAGAATGTGACTTGATGAAATGATAATGAAAGCAGGGTTTCTTCGAAATAGTGGTTTCAGTAGTAGTTCAAACACCTCTAGCTGATGATAATTGATCCACCAGCTTTAATTAAGCTTTTTTAAAAAAGTGCAAACCATAGGGAGGACTTAAAGAAAAAATTGTAAGCAGGCATAGAAAGATCTGGGCATGCTTACCAAGATCCCCCCCCCCCAGCCTGGATGGGCCAGGAGAGCCCACGGCGAGGCGGAGGGCTCTGCCAGGTAGTTGCCCAGGCAGGACCCCAGCTGCCAGCTGCCAGGGCTTGCCTGTGGCTTGTCATCTGGTTCCTATATTTTGCTCCATATCAAGGCCCACTTCTCCCCCTACAACACCAAGAGAGAGAGACAGACAGACAGACAGAGAGAAACAGAGAGACAGAGAGACACAGAGACAGAGACAGAGAGAGAAAAGAAAACAAGAGGAGAAAAAGAAAGAAGGAAAAAATGCCATGGATTCATTGATGCTTTGCGGAGAAAGTATTGTCTTGTTTAATAAAGGTACCTTCAAGTTAAATTATATACATGGCAAATTTTAACTATTTTAGGGCAGAAGGCTAAGCAATCTGCCTAGCAGGATGCATGCCCCAACCTAAACTTAGGATTAGATGAAATCCTCACGGTGACATTGCTGCTGTGTCCTCCCGGAAGCAGGGACTAGACTCACCATGCAGAGGGCAGAGATGGGGGGCTGTCCCTTCTGGTTAGCTGCAGGTCTACCAGGTCCATAGAGACCTTCAAGACCATCAAGTCCAACTTCCCTTCTCCTCTAAGTTTCCAGCAAAGACGCTGTTTATCTTAGGCCTTAGTGATGGGGCACTATATAAGTCTTCAAAAGATCATTAAGGGCCTCCCTGGTGGCGCAGTGGGTTAAGCAACGCACTATGAAGCAGACCACAGCCACTGCAGCACGAGTTCGATCCCTGCTGCCGGCCAGGGAGGGGACCCACATGGCGCAGCAGACTTCTCCTGCTGTGCCCACTGCTCCCCTCAGCAGTTGTTTCAGTCAGTCTGCCTGTTCTGCTCCCTACTCTGTGGTAAATCCTCTCACCCCCCACACACCTCTGGCCTGTACCCCAGTGCATTGTATGCATAAATAAATAAATCTTTAAAAAAAAATCATTAAAAGATCTGGAAAAAAAAGGTTACGCCAAAACCTGAGGCTATATGAGACCAAGAAATTTTTAATAACTTTTCCTTTCTGCCCATATCTACCTTATCTACCAGGTTAGCATTATAATTCAGACATTGGAAAGTCTTTATAGTTAAAAAAATTCGGTGAGCATGTTAGTTGTTCTGATTTCTTGCATTCTTTGGTTAAGTGGTGGGTTGCCAGACAACTATTTTAATTTGAATCTCTGTATTGAAAAATCTTACAAAAATATATCAGTCTGTGTTAAAGGTTTTTTTTTTTTCTTTATGGATGTAACATTGACTTATAATGTATTCAATTTTTTTTAATTACAAACTTATATACAGTATGAATGCAACTATATTCAGGAGGAGGAAAAATCTAGCACCCTAAAAATTCATCTAGGGGATGAAAACAGAAAAGAAATAGCAGTTAAGTTAATAGTGATTATACATCAGTGGGAGTAGAAATGTTTCTAAACTTGCCTTTAATGTTCCAAATTTGCTTTAAATAGAAAAGACTGCTATTTTTAACATAAGAAGTAACTACCCCAGTAGAACAACCTACTTCGTGCCAGGGATTCTTGACACTGGAAATACAAGTGAATAAAATAGCCCCTGCTTCTACTATTCGCAGGGTAGCTGGAAGGCAGAAGGGAAATAGCAGGTGTCAGTGGGGGAAGATAGAGGATCCTGGAGGAAAAATGAAGCAGTAGGGAATGAACAGTGATGGAGGAAAGTTCTGTTTTATAGAAAGGAGTCCATATTCTTTGCACATGATTTGATATTTTGTTACCTCTTCATGTCTGAAAGTCATAACTTTACAAATATCAAAAGAAAAGTTGTAGGAATTTACTTTTGAATGTGAATTGATCTTATAGCAGGTCTGAAAATTGTGTTTGTTTTTTAAAAAATCTCTGATACCAGATTTTTTTCCCTTTTCCAGTTTTTACTCAAAATATGAGAGTTGGTGGGGAATGAGTTTAGTTGTGTTCATTCATTTATTCAGTAAGTTTCATTATGTAACACTTGCTATATGTATCACGTAGAGCTATATATCATGGTTTTGATCTCAAAAGTGCACAATGTAGTGGAAAATAGTCAACTGATTGAAAAATATTCCCCACTTTTAGGAACAAAATATATTCCGCTTATTTTCTTTAGTCAGCTTTCCCCCTAGATTTTTAAACAAGATTTTTAAGTATTCACTTCCTTTTCTTCTCTTGAGAACAGACGCAATCTCATTGTACCATGTGTGACACTTTCTCAGGCTTCCACAGGTTTGCTTGTTACACAGATACCCTGGGAGCTTGTTAAAATGCAGATTCTGATTCAGTGTGGCTGGGTGGGGCCTGAGAGTCTGCAATTCCAACACCAGTCCAGGAGATGCCGGGAAGATTAGGCTAAGTGACCTGTCTGAGCAGTAGATACCTCAGTTGCAAAATGGGGATGACAACACCTAATTTGTAGGGTTGCTCCAGGAGAACATGTAAAGGCACCAGAAGTGGGGTAGGGGGAGTAGAGAGAGTGCTCCGTGGAAGACCCTCCATGCCCTCCCCTCCTGCAGCACCCTGCAGGGGCGGGTAGCTCCTTCATCTTGGGATCTCCTATAGTGAAGGGCACAGTGCCTGGTGCACAAGAAACCCCAGTAAATATTTGTGGAGCAAACACATATGTCTGACAAATTCATTATCTTTTATTGAAATTAACTGAAAATGCATTCATAAACAATATTAAAGTATTTTTAATGAGTCATATGCCATCCTTTTCACACAGATGTATTTGTTCAGATGTCCTCACTCCTCTCTTTCCTCATATTGTACACTATTGCAATGAGGACATGTGATAGTCCCATCTATTGGTAGACTTTTAAGTGTCTTTTTAACATTATGTTCTTAGTGATACTTTTTGTGACTGCCTAATAGGATGTTTCACACTTTCTTAAAATATCCTTAATATTGGACACTTAAGATGTTTTAGATTTTACAGCTTTAAGGTAGGTATACAGCTAATTTAGACCTCTTGATTATACCTGTGCTTAATATTCTTAAATATTTTTGTATAGTTTAGAAGGTAATTTTAAACTTTGCATATTACTTATAATTATCGTAAAACATTCCAGAAATAGTCTTTGAAAAAATTACCTAATCAAAGAATATCACTTTTAAAATTTTCTTGTACACAAATGATGAAATATGTTTTTCTCTTTCTTACTTTCATCCCTACTATGTATTCTTTTCTAAGTTACGTTCATATATTTTGATATCCAACTTCCTTTGTGTTTTAAAACAATGACTCTATTAAAATTTATCAACATCATTCTCATTTTATCCCTCCTAGACTCTTTTAAGAGCAATCATGTCACATAAAGTATGAGATTTTTATAAAGCAAGAAATAAAAGCTTATCTTTAAAATGTGCATTCTCAAAAGACCATTTATATTGTATTTACTCTAAGTGAATTAACGAAATACCATAGTTGGCAAGTTGGTAGCCTAAATTTTTTGAAGTTGATTTCTTTGGTTCTGTTCTTTGTTTTAAAAATACTCTTGCTTCATGTTTAAAATAGATGCTTGCATTAAGAAATTATGGCCTGTGACAAATGATATTAATAATTGACATTAATAAAACTAAATGTGATATAGACATTATTAACATTAGAAAATTGCCAAGATTATCCCAAAACTTTGTAGCTGCATGTTATTTAGATGCATGTTTTTGTCTTGAGAAAGAGTGTCTGTCATATTTAAATTATGCCTCTCTCTGCAACAGAAATGTAAGTATTTTCTTTTTCTGCAGCTTAAAGTGAGTAGGAAGAATCTTCTTAATGTCTGCAAACTTATATTTAAAATTAGCAGGAATGAGAAGAACGATTCTCTGATTCAAAATGACAACATTCTGGGTGAGTATCATTCAGTGCTAACATAGAGCAAATGTCACATTTGAGTATAAATGAGAAGTCTAAAGAGCAAAGTTATAATTAATGACAGCTGGACACTTTAATTTCCAGTTATATGCTCAAGTTACGTGTTTCTGACTTTTGCTCTGACCTTCTCGCTTCTCGGTGTTTTCCACATTCCATTTAGTGTATCTTTTGGAGCTTAAAAGGGTCATCAGCTATTGTTTTTAAAATATTTGTGGTACCCTTATGTGTTCTTACCAAGTGTTCCCTATTCAAAAATTTGTTTCCTAGTCTTGGATTTACTACTAGAAGGAAACACATTTGACATAATTAAAAGTTTTGGTTTTTTGATGTGATAGGTATGACTAAAACTTAGAAGACATCTGTAACTATTGTAAAAATTTGACATTGAGATGTCTTTGAAATGTTTTTCAGATATATAGATAGAGAAATTTTATTACTTTCTAACTACCTACCTGGGTCTAATTCCTTATATACTCTTAAATAATTAGGATGCTTAAAATGTTACGTTAATATTACTGACCCAAGTGAAGACAGCAATGTGGTAAATACTTTGAATCCTCTTTGCGTCATAAAGATCTTTTGTTTTTTCTTACCTCAACTAGTACTCAAGGGGACAGAGTCAGCATTGAAAGACATTTCTAATTAGCAATTAGTTTATAGAACTGTGGACTAAAGACCAAAATTCTGATAAATTATCACATTGACACTAATAAAGTTAAATGTGAGATAAACTTGATTAAACTTACCAGAATTTCCTAGATCTTTTCCTTTAACCTAGTAGTGTGTATTATTTGGATGGAATTTGTTAAATTGTCTTGGGAAAGGGTGGATATTATATTAGAATTATCCTGTGGTAATAGAATAAATATCTTTATTTCTGTGGTGACAGAAATATTTTTCACAGTTCAAAATTTCTCATTCTTACAGCAACAAATATATTCTTAAAGGTTTGTTTAAACATATTGCCTTGCAGGTATTACTTACCTATAATAACTGAAAAGTTTTTTAACTAAAAGTAAAAATTGGTATATTAGTAAGGGAAAGAATGACATTTAATTAAAGAACACTTTCTCAGTTATTTATTAATAATCCCATCCTTTTGCTGTCATTACTTTTATAAAGATTTGTGTTAGCTAAAAGTAAGCTTTTCAAAAAATAAAATAATAAAAGTAAGTTTTCTGTTTATACATCTGAAGGACCCATAAAAAGCATTTGAATGTAGGTGATCAGTAACATATGGATGTTCACAAAGAAGTGCTTTAATGTTTTCCCCTTCCACTGTTACACATTTGTAATAATTCATTTTGGACAGAATCATTATTGGAAGTTCTGAGAAATGAAGACCTGCAAACTAACACTGAAGCGTTTTTATACTGTATGGGAGCCATCAAATTCCTTTCTGTAAATCCAACATTTCTTAATGAAATGATCAACAAAGGTGCCGTGGAAACATTAATGGATTTGATTAAGCAAATAAATGAGAACACCAAGAAATGTGGTACATGTTTGCCAAATACAGGACACTTACTAGTTCAAGTAAGTATTTTGCTTGAAAATGTTAGGTGCATAAAGTTGGTTTTCATATTCCCTGATACTAGGGAACCAGCCAGGTGAGGGTAGTAAATATCAGGTGAACTGTTACCTACAACCAGGTGGGGGCCCTGGCCCCAGGAGGAATGGAGAGAGGCAGCCACTGCTCCAGCTCTACCCTGAGTGAGCCTCTTGCCTGTCTCCCTGCAAAGACTGTCCCCTGGCTTCACAGGGCAGCTCTTCACCCAGCCTGTCGACATCCATCTCCACTGCCCTGCAGAGAAGGCAGGTTGGGTGTTGAGGACAGGCCTTGCCTGGAGTTTGTTCACGAGGATGGTAGCTGAAGAGATGAATCCTAAATTTTTAATAAAACACAGAAGCGCATGGTGTGGAGTGGACAGTTGTTGAGAGAGTATGTAGGTGACATGCAGGCCTTAAATACAATAGCAGTAAAGGCAGCGAAACCAAGTACATTCAGTAAGACCAGGGCAGTGGGGGAAGGCGTATTATATGTGCGAAGCTTGTCACTTCTTTTGTGGCAGATTAGATCTCATAGTTAAATTTTTTTCATTGGATCTGCTTCAGCCCTCATGTTCTTATTTAGATGAGATTTTATTCTTTAATGGCATTCCTATTATTAGATAATAGCATCTTAGATGTAATAATTCATGAGATTTGAAATGTGCTTGTCAATGAATGAGGATTGATCGAGCATTCAGAGCGCTTGAAGCCTTTGGTAAAGTGCGTTAAAAATTAGATTTAAACTCTCCTTTAAAGATACTTAGAGGGTTCCTCGTGATTATTAATTTTGTACTTTGTCATCTGTATCCATTTTGGAAAAAAAATGAAAACTTCTCTTATTCATGAAAGGTTCAAAATTCTAGATGTGCCTTTTTTTGACTTGGAAGACTTAAAAACCAGTATTTTCATGCTGCCACTGTTACTGGTTTATTCAAAATTTTCCTTTAGTGAAAATAAGAATTTTGGTTATCTAATTACAGTTGACCCTTGAACAACATCAGTTTGAACTGAATGGATCCACTTATGTGTGGATTTTCTTGTAAACAGATGATGTAAACTTACAGTATTGATAAATTCAGTACAGTATGGCAAATGTATTTTCTCTTCCTTACAATTTTCTTAATTTCTTTCCTCTAGTTCACTTTATTGTTAGAATATGATACATATAACTTACAAAATATGTTAATCCACCACATGATAATCAAGGCTTCAGGTTGACAACAGGCTATCTATTAGTAGATAAGAGTTTTGGGAGAGTCAAAAGCTATACTTGGAATTTGGGCTGTGGGGCCCGGTTGGCAATTGTGTTTATGTTCCCATCAACTGTATTAATACTCCCAGTCTGGTCAAACCAGAGACAAGGGTTTTTCTGAAAAAAATTATAATAAGAGTAAAGAAAATTCACCTGTTCATGTTCCCTAAATTACAAAATACTAGAACTTAGAGAGAGCTCCCTGAAACTTGAAAACAGAGAAATACAAGCCAACTAAAAGGCAGGAACCCATAAACACCAGGAGTAAATTGCAGAACATGAAGAAGTGACACAGATGGAAATAGGGATTTGTCAGTGTTGATCTAGAATGGTTATCAGATGCGAAGGTTCACCTCTGACATATAAAGGCCAGAAACCAGGAAGGCATAATAGAAGAGGTGAGGAAAGTGCCTGGATTCACTTCTATTAGCAGGTCTCGTCTCCATCCTGCTCTTTCTGGACAGTGGAGAAGCGTCTTCTGCATACGTCATAGTCACAGCCAAGTCCAAATTCCCTGGTATTGTTTGTCCCCTTGTGTCTCAAGAACATCATGTACAAATCTCAAGGTGCTCACAGTTAGGTCATTCGTAAGTATGCAGTGGAACGCTTAAAACCCAGATGAACTTGAACTAACCTTCCTACTTTTTTGATTCCTTTGTATTTCCAACCTTTTTTCTTTTCAGCTTGACCCATTTGATTTTGAGTGCAAGCCTTAGAGAAAGGTATTCTTTGCTGCTTTGGACATAATGGTCTTTGAAGTCAGAACTGCTCTGCAGCTCCCTATACAGCCTCAGCCAGCTCTGCTCTGCCGGGCCTCTCAAAGCGGCGTCCCCTCTCAGGCTCTAAGCTTGCGAGCATCTCCCCAGAGGGCCCTCAACTCCTGGTGTTGTCCCCTCGGTGCCCAGTACATCTCCAGAGTCCCACTCTGCCTTTTCCTAGATGGAAGTTGCTCAGCCCTTGTCAGTCCGTATTCCCTCCTTTCACTTTGACTTCAGAGTTTGAGGATAAGAAAAGTGAATTGAACAAAGAGAGATGACATTTTCAGCCTGGATGGTTAAAATGATGAAAATAGTATTAGAAATTAGAGGTCTACACAGGCGCTCATTTGATAAAAAGAAGACAGGGAAATTATGTAACTAGCCTTCACCTACAATGTTAAGATGCCACATGGCACTGTCTGGTGGCAGGTGGAGTGAGAACTAATGCTGAATAGAGAAGGTAAAGATGAGAAAGCACATTCAGGGTCTTCCTCATGGAAGTGATCCTTGAAATCAGGGAGCGAGTATAGCATGTCCTCATGTCACAGACTCAACAGTTCTCGGAAACGTAGACATCAAGTACAGCAACGGTGATGCACACAAGAGCAGGTCCTCCAATGTCTCCATCCATTTTGGTGGGGATTTTTTTCCCTCATCGATATTGTAACAAGAAGTTGTTATTCAAAGACCTGCTATATAGAAAGATGCTAGAGGAAAACCGAGAACATAAATCTCAGCTGTGGAATAGAGAGTAAAGAAGTCACCAGAAAATGAAGACAGGACAATGTATGAAAGAAAGTAGAAATTTTAACTGCACAGATTGGTCAGTCTTGGTAAATGCTGCAGAGGGCACACAGAGAGTCTCCTGCTTTATGTAGAGCGTGTGAGTAGACGTGGGGGACGGTCATGTTGCAAGGGCCCCCACGCCCTTTAAATCTTACATGATTTATCTCTATTTTTAAAAGACGTTTTGATAAAAGTTGACTTTTTAAATAATGTCTAAGCCCAAGAATAAACACCCCCACCCCCTTTGAGTGATCAGGGCTCACTCCTGTGTCTGTATTACAATGCCATCTTATTCCAGAACCTTGGGGGGTCTGTTTGGGGTGTCCCCTATGTTGGGACAGCATTGGGTGCTGCCATGTGGACAAGCAAAGAGCGCACAGCATGTGGCACCATAGCCCTGAGCTGGCCTGGCAGGTCTGTCCCCTCTCTGGCCCTCTCCTCTCTGGCTCCTACCTTAAAGGACACTTGGGAAAATGAAAAGCAGGACACAGCCCATAGTGAGCACTCCCCTGAAACAAACAAAGTAAGATCAGGAACCCCAAAACAGGAAGCTACAAAGAATGAGCTTCTGATGAGAAAAAAATGAACTATAAAAAATTAAGATGACAGAATTAGAGGAAGATTTCAAATCTTGCATCTTTTGTTTTTCTGGCTCTTCAAACTCATATGGAGGGCTTCCTGGGTGGCGCAGTGGGTTGAGCACTGAACTGTGAAGCGTCTGTGGCAGGAGTTCCATCCCTGGCCTGGGAGGGGACCCATATGGTGCAGCAGACCTCTCCTGCCTCTCCCGCTGCTCCCCTCAGCAGTGTCTTTCAGTCCATCTGCCTGTTCTGATCCCCACTCTGTCTCTGGTGGACCCTCTCACCTCCCATTCCTCTGGCCTGTACCCCAGCTCTTATATGCATAAAATCTTTAAAAAAAAAAAAACTCATGGAGAAAAGTGCTAAAGAGAAACTAAAATTGAAAGAGTAGGTATTACATGGATACTGGCAGCATGGATACTGGGTTCATAATGAGCCCCAAGTTCTCAAGAGTCAGTTATTCTCTGCTTTGAGAACTTGGGGAATTTAAGAGCAGTCTTTGAATGAAGTTCGGGGACCCAATTAAGCAGTGATTTCAATTGTATTAATAACTTAAGGATTATACAAAGGTGGTTGGTAAATCTTTAAATCTTACATTGGTTATATTTAATAGTTTTCAAATGTAGGGTTTATTAGATTTGTATTTAGGTCACTAATCATTATGTGTAGGCATACTTAAGCAAAAAGTATATTAACACTCTTTCTCTGGCTTACTCCTGCCTTTGGAAAGCCTACCTCTTGAGACCATGACATGTCGTTATTGGAGATAAATTATACATCCATAGAATGGGGGCAAATATCCCCATGATTATATTTCTTAAATTGTTATAGATAATTTTATTGGGGGTTTAATGACTAAACAAAAAAAGTTACGTGTTCCTTTTGAAGATTTTGCTTGAATATGAAGTAGCAGGGCAAATGTGGTTGTTTTCTTACTCACTTGAGGTATGTAATTTACAATATATGAGATGCTCAGATCTTACATGTTTGGTTTTGGTAAAATATATAACCTCATAACCTACACCCCTACGAAGATACAGATTTTTAATACCTCAGAAATTTCCTCCCACCTCTTTCTAGTTAATTTTCATACTCCTACCCACACCCCCCAGCTTCCACAGAGGGACCCATTTTTCTGATCTTGTTCACCACAGAAAAGCTTTGCCTGTTCTAGAACTTAATATAAATGGAATATACACTGTGTACTTTTTTGTGTCTGACCTTTTTTTTTAATACTTGTATTTTGAACTAAGTATAGACTCACAAGATGTTGCAAAAATAGTACAGAGAGGTCCTGCGTACCCTTCACCCGGCTTCTCTCCATGCTGGTATCTTACATAACTAGAGTATATTATTAAAACCAAGAGACTGCTTTGGGTATAGTTAACTACAGTAGTTCGTCTGACTTATTTTGCTTATTAGCATGTAGTTTTTGGGATCAGGTGAAACTTTCTTATCATTAGCTCCCTAATCATTCCCTATCATTATATTGGTTATTAGGCTTGCTAATTTTTTTCATGGTATATTTGTTAATGGAAAGGGGACAGCTATTTTCTACCTGTGAGGGTTCCTTCCTATAGAGGAGCACACCATTATATAACAAACCACTCACTCACCCAGTTGGCATGAGATAGGAGATACTCAGAGCTCAGGCCCACTTGGCATCCCTTTCTTGAGAAGGAGATTTATGTGTAGGCGACTCGTGCACACCTCGATACGCCAGGGATTGCATAGCTGAAGATTGGGAGACAGTCAGAGACTTTAAACACGTGATGCCTTGTGTTTTGAATTCGAGAATGAGAGACTGAGGCAGATGGTGAGGGAGAAAAGCTTGTACGATGTTGTTTATAGCTGAAACAGACATGCTAGTTCTAATCCTGAACCCCCTGTTCGATTCACCCACCCAATCACAGGTCAGGTCGGCCCCTGGAGGAGCTGAAACAATTGGGAAAACAGGAGTGAAGATTGGCCAGGAGTCCTATGCTGACGGGTGGGTGCTCACAGAAGGGATAGCAAGTGAGCCTGCTGTGTCCCAGAAGAGCCGCTGGCTTTGCGATTGCTGTCATATCTGCTCAGCCTCATGCCACATTGTGGATGTATTAGTTGCGCCAGTAAAAGGAACTTAACATGTACTTGTGAGCAGCAGCATATTGCTTGGTAGTTCTTAATGCATTATGTTTTTCAGACTCATTTTCCTTGTTTTACTACATGGGCAATCTATATAACTTATGTGACATTCCAAAGTTCAACTATACTGATCCATACACTGATCGCAAATAGAAGAGTCAACTACCTACTCATTTTACCAAGGTATCTGACATAGGGCAGAAAATGGAGAAACAATAATAAATGGTGGAAAATATTAAATAGAGACTCAAAGTAGGGTGTTGGGGATTTGAGGAGGACAGAATCACTTCCTGTTGAAGTAGGACACCCATGGGAGGAATTTGCCAAATTGGCTCCGTAGCTAGGCTCCAAGTATTTTTAAGGATTATGAGTTAGGATTACTTTCATATGCATGTATCTAAACTTCAGTCAAATGCCTGGGAATTTTTAGTACCAGTGGTTTCATGTGTATAGTGGCATTTTTTCAACTGGTTTCTTTTGTCTCAGCCATAATTATACTCATCATATATGAGACAATATGAAACTTCTTGGGTTACCACATAGGTTCTGGTTTTGGCATATATGTGGTCTCAATTGGGCACAGATCCAGAAAATGAATGTGCTCTTATTAATAGAAGGAGATGGTTTTGCTGAGGTTGGAAAATGGTGTGGCTTTGGTCTTAAATCATTTGACACTGTTTGTGGTCTCTTGTGGCTTTTTCACATCATCAGCGGGAAGTAAACCATTTTGCAGTTGGCAGTTAAGTTGAGATAAAGCCCAAGGGATTTGGGCTATGGATATTCCAGATGACTGGGAGTAAAACAAATGCTTTTAGAAGCAGCCAAATGGAGTAGGGAAGACAACAGACAATGAATTGGAATCCAGGACACTGCCTGCCTGGTAGCTGGTAAACTTTCTGAGCTTTAGTTTCTTCATCTAAAAGTAGGACTCAGAATATCTTTGCTTCCTAGATTCGGTTGGTGTAGGGAGTAAATGCGAGCAGGCTCCTGAAGTAGCTTTGTCAATTGCATAGCAGTGCTCAAATCCTCTGCCTAATAACCTTCAATGTACACGTCAAAACTGAATCTAGATGCTAATTTTGGTTGAGGAAGCATAATGACTTCAAACTATTAATGCTACCGTTTCAATTGTATTACGTCCAAAAGTTTCTTTCAAAGCCGGCTTTTTGAAATTAGGAAAACGTTTCTCCAAGGAACAATGTCACGCTTGATGGTGAGGTTCCCACGCTAGCTGCAAAGCCTGTTTCACTTCTAACACAGCTAAACTGGAGTCAGATGGTGGACTGCGATGCAAGTCCCTGTTGGGGCTCAGGGGACTATTCCCCCACCCCTCTGGGTGCTTCTGAGACTGGACAAATTAACGGCAGACAGATTAACAAGAAAAAAAGACCAAATTTAGTAAGATATGTATGGAGAATTTACATGGCTATAAAATCTAAAGTAAAAGGGGGCTAAACAGGAGGGGCCATCCTAGCTTATTAAGGGACCTGGGGCGTCACTAAGAGAGGGAGGGGTCTCATGTGATGAGGAGGGGTGACTTCATATGACAAAACCTTGCCTCTGGCTTTGCCTTGTCTTAAGAGAGTTTTTTTAAAACCTGATAAAAGGTTGTTTCTAGAGATATCCTTAAATCTAGGTGATCTGCATTCTTTAAAGTAAGGCAAACATTTCTTCTGAGGCCCACAGGATCTCTACTGACCTTAGTTCCACATACCAAGGTGGCCCATGTTAGAAAAGGCCTCCTCTGGATAGACTCTTGGAAAAAGTCTATCTGCATCCTTTCTTTTAGAGACTGAGCCCACAGCCCTGTGATGGGCGGCTTTGATGAATGCCGTCTAGGGCAGTATCTGGAGAGTTCTCTGGCCAGTGAGAACGCTGATGGAGGAGTCCAAAGGAGAGAGTCACCCATTCAGGGAGTGGATAGTGTGTCTGGAGGCCTAGGGGAGCTGCCAGCCCTCCCCACCTTGGACCTCCCTAGCCTCTGCAGTAGGGAATGCTGGGAATGGGATCACAGCTGTGGAGCCTGGGTTGTCAGCCTTAGTTAAGCCCAGTGGCCTAAATCAGGAGGGATTTTAGGGACAGAAGTTTCTTCTGTTTGCTGAGGCTTCTCAATTAATAGTCGCAAACCTAATTTGAAATGGACAATGAAGTACCTATCATTGATTTATAATCCTAAATTGGCTATACTAAAATTCTGCTTGAGCTTCTGTGAATTATCTAACCACTTCTTATATAATTCTTCCTTAAAAATGGGCCCCCCAGTGATCACTGCACAGTGAGAACTTTGAGGCCCAACTAATTCAGTGTGAGGCGGGACCAGGTGTTGTACCCGGGGATCCTGGCTGAGGAGGGGCTCACTACCTCTTAGGTTCAAGCCTGAGTATAAAATTGTAAAGCATAACTCAGACATTTCCAGCAGTAGACCAGGAGACTAGTAACCAAAAATACCAGAATATTTCTTCCTTGAAAAACACAGGCACCCCTTTGTCCTAGACATCAACAAAACACTGCCCATAAGCAAGGACACTTAGATTTTTATTAGTTCTCTTTATGGATGATCAATTCTATGTTCTTCCTCATTTTCCTTTTTCCCACTGGTTGCCTTCTGTCCCATGGGGTTGTACATTAGGAGATGGGAAAACAAGAATTGAAACTCATGTTTTTCAATTTGCAGTTTCTTGGTGAAATGACACTTAAGAGGCTGGGAATTGTTCCAGTAAGACCTCTGGAAACTGAACAAAGCATTAATGTGTGCATCTAACTTGTACTTCCTTTTTAAAAAAAAATTTTTTTCCATGAAGGATTTGAGATGATTTAAAAGATTGTATACAATAAAATAGACAAGTCCATCAATAAATAGAGTTAGGAACAATATGACTTAGAATGTTAAGAAAGAAAGGAATACACTCTCCAAGCATAAAGCTTGGCCCAGATGCTTTGCTTGGGGCCCGCCCCGTGGGTGGGCTTTCCTGGGGACTGAAAACAGATTCTGCTGCCAAGCCCCAGGGCTTTTTAAGTCATTTCTGCAACTATCTCTCTGTTTGACTAAGAGTTTTTTTCTTTTTTATTAATTTTTGATTTTTACTTTTTACTTAGATACAATCGAGAGTTAAGGTTGAGAGTAAGTTTGAGAGTTAAGTGGTTTGACTTGGAATTTGCCTTTACTGTTACCACGGTATTTTGTCTCCTCCCTATCTGTTTATATTTTTTCCCAGAAAAAGTCAGTTTGTGCTCCCCATTTGGCCCCACCCCCACCCTGCAGTAAGCTTGGTGGCTCACAGCCTGTCTTTTAAACTGGGGGGGCCTTCATTACTGCCTCATTCTGGTGACCTCCTCCTGATCTCCTCCCTGGGGGGGAGGGGGGTTAAACTGGGGGGTGGAGAAGGGGTCACCAGGGCCTGAGCTAATCCCCTGCACTTTCTTCCAGGACATGAAGAGACCCCAGTTGGAGCCCATTCAGGGGGCTCTAGAGTTTGGGAAAGAGATAAATAGCTTACACTGAAACAGCAACTCGGGTGATGGAAAGAAGAGATGATCAATCAGGTGTGAAGTGTGCAAGGAAAGGGGGGGAGGATTAGGAACCTAGGAAGGAATTGCTGTCCTGAGCAAGATCAGAAAGGAAATACAGGGCCTCCTGGTGGTGCAGCAGGCTGAGCACCCGCCCTGTGAATCATCTGCTGCAGCAGCATGAGTTTGATCCCCAGCCAGGGAGCTGACCCACATGGTGCAGTAGACCTCTCCTGCCTCGCCTGCTGCTCCCCTCAGCAGTGTGTTTCAGTCAGTCTGCCTTTTCTGCTCCCCGCTCTGTCTCTGGTGAATCCTCTCACCTCCCGCGCCTCTGGCCTGTACCCCAGCTTTTGTATGCATAAATAAATAAATCTTACAAAAAAAAAAAAAGGAACACACAGGTCCATTTTCACGAAGTCTTTTTCTTTTATCCAGTTTTTTTTATTCTTTTCCTTTAAAATCATCTTAAAATCCATTACTCAGAGAGATTGTCTGACTAGTCCATGGCTTTCCAATATCCTAGTCTTTCTCTGAACACCCAGTCTTTCCTATGTGGATGTCCATCCATTTACTCATGCGATCTACAAAGGTTTATTGGGGGCCCACTGTGTGCCAGGCACAGGATTTGCACAATGATGAAAAGACAAACAAGCTGTATGTCCTCGCTGAGCTTTCTAGTATAGAGAAGTAGACAGACAATAAATCATGAAATTAAATAAGCTAATATTAACTGAATGAGATGAGATATGAGGGGTTGGTAAGGGTCAGGTCACAGAGGCCCTTGCAGAGCTTGATCCAGAAAATGAGTCAGAAAGCCAGTGGGGTTGTGGCGATAGTCAGCGTGGAAAGGCCAACTTTGGGACAAGATTTGGGACTTGAGCACCCGAGCCGATGGTCATGTCGCCTACTGAAGTATCACTGTGCACTTTTCAAATGTGTGTCATCTGTTTCACAGGCGTTATTCTGCCAGCATCACAACTGACATATACGAGAATATTCAAGGTGTCATATCCCATGCAGCTGTGTGCACATCACACAGTGTGGCGTGTGCAGTGAGCAGGTCGGGGGTTGACATTAGATGGTCTATCACGTGGGAATGTGCGCCCAACTCGGGACTTGGGCCACTTGCAAAAGTTGCACATTGGGGGTAAAACAAACTTGATCTGTCTTAACTTTTTCCAATGAGATAAATTGTTGAGAGAGAAAAACCGAGGTTGAAACAAGAAAATCGAAGTTCCCAAGAAAACAAGCTTCAGGTAACCACATCCTTTGCTGGAGGTTAGATGTCAGGGCAAGACTTTAGATTGAGGGGCCCAATTTGGGGCACCTGGGGGACAAGGGAAAAGGAACTGCCCATGGGTATAGTGGCTGAGTGGGGATTCCTTGCCATGGTCTCTGGCTGCCTGGGTACAAGTCAGGACTCACAGGGCGGGTCATCTGTGCTCTTTGGTGTCTGAATGGGAGAACTGGTGAGTCATTCTTTGGATTGACCTAAACTTGAGGCTCCAGCGCCTGGCCTGCGCTGTCTCTGAAGAAGAAGAACAGGTAGAGCCAGGTCAGATGGTGAGTATTTTCCCCTTAATGGTGGTGATGGCCCGGAATATCTAGGACCATTTATTCCCCTTCACAGACAACCCACTCAGAGGAAATAATGGTGTAGCTCCAGGGTAAGTGGGATGCCTGTCCCATGCTTCCCCTCCAATGTTTCAGGCACTGATGCTTCTAGGGGAGCATTCACTGAATTGCTGGGTAATGGAGCCCACTGCAAAAAGACTTGCACATGTTTATTTGAAGCATTCTTCTAAGTTTCTCTGTTTTTATGGTAGCTATATTTTAACATCTTTTTGGTTGCTGTTGTTACACAGGAAGACTGATCAAAGAGACCTCATCTTAGTAGTTGTTTTTAAAGTCTACTAACTATGGCTAATGGTGATGCTTCGTATTCACACAATGCTTTACATGCAAAAACATCCTCACATGTTTTCTCTTGGATACACACAGCCATCCTGAGGGGTGAGCAGGAATCGTGACCCCCTTTTTACAGATGAGGGAAGGGGGGAGGTTGAGGAGTGGGTGAGTGAGTCTGTCACCAGCTGACTAAGGCCAGTGTCCTCTTATCTGCATTTTGGACATGAGGTCCAAGGAGACCCATGATTTGTTGCTGCTGTGAGGTAACCAGCCGCACTGCTGGCACCATTCACAGGTCTCATCACGCTGCGCCCTCACAACTCAGGGCCGTGACCACTGCCTCCACTCTGCTCTGAGAAGCGTGTGCTCAGGCTAAGCTGCTGACCCGCCCCCGTCTGATGTTCTCAACCGGTAGCTCGCTTGTTCTTTCCCACAAGGAAAAGTGATACTGCAGAGTAAAATGATCAGATAACAGCAACATCAGTTTTGATGGATTTACCGAACAGTTCTCTTCTCCACTTTTGGACAAAGGCCAAACTAGATAACTTTCCTGAACATTCTTCTTTTTATCACAAAATCAGACAAATTTGTGAGAAGTCAGTACTTGCCTCCTGGAAGAGAACGAGACTAGAAGTCTTAAATGTTCTTTGAGACCTGCACATTAATTGAGCTATCTTTAAGACTGTGGAACGAGAAGTTTCTAATCTGTCGAGCTGATGTGGCATGTCATAAGGTTAACTGAAGGTCTTATGATGTAAACAGCCACATGATGGCTTATAGAACACTAGGATTTTGGTGTGATAGCTGTTATTAACATGAATAGGCCGTTCTTTACTGGTGAACCTAAGCAGGCATTCCTTGTTTTCATCTCATGCTGCTGAGGGCAGGCCCATGTTCTCTGGTGGGAGAAGAGGCCTCATGGGTTGGATGAGCTTCCAATGTAATGAAACTTACAGGACTGATGGTGCCACACTGGTTAGTGTTCTGATTTAAAAGAAAAAACCTGGGGCCTCCATGGTGGCACGGGGATTAAAGTCTCAGCACTATCAAGCTATCTCCAGCCACTGCAGCTGGAATTCGATACTCGACCAGGGAGATGACCCACATGGTGCAGCAGACCTCTCCTGTGTTACCCGTGACTACCCTCAGCAGTGTATTTCAGTCCATCTGCCTGTTCTGCTCCCCACTCTGTCTCTGGTGAATCCACTCACCACCCCCACACCTCAGCCTACACCCCAGTTCTTATATGCATAAAGAAATAAAAATTAAGCTTTTTTTTACAAAAAGGAAAGAGAAAAACTTAGAAATATGCTTTTATCCTAGATGACTGCTACACTGAGAAACTTGGTTGATTTGCCACTAGTGAGAAGTAAATTCCTGAGCATCAGCGCCCTTCCCCAGCTCTGCACGGTGATGGAACAGTACATGGGGGACAAGGACGTCTGCACCAACATCGCCAGGATATTCAGGTAGCCAGAGCAGGAAGACAGAGTCACCTTAGGAAATAATGACTAAGTGCCCTTCTCTTTTATGTGTGTGGGTGGGTGGCAAGGGATCCCGTTTTTGTGATTTTACTTCTAGAAGAAATGGGGAATATGGTGGCCCAAGTTCAAATAAATGATTTAAACTAATGATCCCATTTCCTATGTTTCTGATATGATTCTAACGTGTTATTTTAGCTCTTTGATGAGTTTTTACAAAACAAATAAGCAAACAGAACTTCCTCTCAGCTTAGTGGAGATATCGAACTTTGTGATACACTTGGAAACAAGAATTAGGAGTTTTAACTCCAAAAAGGGGCCATTGCTGAGAAGGTCTGGTTTGACTTAATTTGCAGCAGAAAGGTGTTTTATTTCACTTATTTGGCTGAACTTGGCTGGCATATTTCCTTAGTCACGTTCACACTTACTTTACTCCAGAAGTGATGATCATCTGAATTCAGGTTGCCTCAGAGCAAGCTACTGTTAAATTTACAGAGCTGTCTTTAAAATTTGCATTTCTGTGTTTTCTCCCACTGCTGCATTACCAGTGTTGTTACATAATGGTCCTTCTCAAGAGACTGGGGTCTTTCTTGAACTATGATGTTATAGTCGTTTAAAGAAATACAAAATTTCCTGAAGAATGAACTGGTCGTTGATCCCAGTACAAGGGTGAGAATCTAGATTTGGTCTCTTAGCAACACGTTTTCTGAGCTTTGGTCTGGGTCCTTAATCACTCCCATCTGAAGCACTGAAAATCACTGTGAGTTCCTTTTCGTCTATGTGGCATGTAGGGGTCCAGTTTTCCACATGGACAGTCAGTTGTCACAGCGTCTTGTACTGAGTACGCACCGTATGTCTTCAGGACGATTTTAATGGGCCTAGTCAGTCACACACACAGCGCAACATACTAATAAGTCTGTTTTTAGACATTCTGTTTGGCCCAGTCTCATACCAGTACCACCTGTTTTTAATTGAAGTCTTGCTATAAGATCAAATGAATTCCTCACTTCTTTCCTCCTCTAAGATTCAAATTCTTCTTTTCCATTTGAATTGGGAAATCATCAAAGGTTAATATAAGAACTTTGGGTTTTTATTGAAACTATAATGAGTATGTAGAGTAATTGGATGGGATAGGGACAACTGACATCTTTGTGATATGGCGTCATTCATTCTTAAATATTTATGGCATCTTCTTTTATGTCTTTCAATTAAAATTTTGTAATTTCATTTTCTCCCAAAAAAAATGTCACTCATCTTTTGTTCACATTTACTTCTTCATGTTTGTTTCTACTTTATTCCTTCTGTTTTGTCCTTATCAGTCCCTTTCTTCTACTGTGTTTGGATATATTATACTTTTCTTCTGTTTTAGTTAGAAACTCAATTCCTATCTCTTCAGACTTCTTAAGGCTACATATTTTCCTCTAAATAGTGTCTTATCTATATCCCACAAATTTCAATTTGTTCTATTTTTGTTACTCAAATTTAAGTATCTTTTTATTTTCATATTTTTGTGATGCATATATAGTGTTTTAAATTTTCTAAGTGTTTTTTAAATGTTTTGCATTGATTTCTAATCTAATTGTACTTTAACCAGAGAATATGATCTGTAAGATATCAGGTCTCTGAAAATTTACTGAGACTTATTAAGGGTCTAGTACATGGTCAAGTTTTTAAAATATCGATAATATTTTCTTTATTAATTTATCAATCAGATTCATGTATATCTCTCATTAATATGAGTAATTTGATACAGATTTGCCAACATTGTGGGTTTTGCTTTAGAAGTTTTGAAGCTCTTTTGAATACTTTGCCTTAAGATCCATTTTGCCTGATATTAGTATATCACTACTAACCTACAGGGTATTTAAGGCCTTTACCATTTGCTTCTGATGCAGTCTCAGCGAACCCCCTGGATGGTATACAACCAGATTTTATATAAATTTATTACTTTGTGTTTTCTGACAGTAAACAAAAGGACAGTATAAAATCATACAATAGGCATGTGTTAGAATGGTTGGGTTTCTATTTTTCAAAGAACTTTTTAAGTTTCCCTGACCCATGGCCTCAGAGTATAGAAAAGACAGCAAACCTCCTAGAAGCTTCTCTGGACTGGTGGGTGGGATATTGCTAGAACTGGACAACATTTTGAAAGTTTGTTTTTAAAGTAGAACTGTGTATATTGAAACTTTATACAAAAGCAGCGTTTATTTTTATTTTCCCATTTGATATTTCTGCAGCAAACTTACATCTTACCATGACTGCTGTATAGCCTTGGCCAACTATTCCAGATGTTATGCCTTGTTTTTGAATCTGATAAACAAATACCAGAAGAAGCAGGTCAGTTCTTCATGTACTGGATTCTTCAGTGTGCCTCTGCTTTGGTGGGTTTGTGAAAATTCATAATGAATGATTTTATATTGTAAATGTGCAGGTTTCTGTTGGAAACTGCCTCAGGAGTTATGTGTGTATGGGGCGTGTGTGTGTGTGTGTGTGTGTGTGTGTAGGGAGTCGTTTGAGGCAGAAACATCTCAATAGGATGTCAGTGTGGTGGGAGGATTCCTGATTTAGGGAGGAAGATTGGTGGCTGCCCCAGTGTCATTCCTCCCAGTGTTCTGTAGACCCTACGTGAGACTCTCCATGGGGTTGGGGTTGGGGGTACGTATGCAAGTTATTTCCAAGCTTCACCCAGGTCTTTTGTGTGAGATAGATAGGGTTAGGCCTGCCCTCTGAACTTCAAGAAAAACTATAGAGACTTCCCATACAAACTAAAGTTTGGGGGCCCCCTACACTGGACACATTAAAATTTCTTTCTAGTCCTATATCTCTCTGCTTATTTGATCTTGTTGTTGTATTTAGAAGAAGTAACTTCTAGGTAAGCATCCTAATGGATTGAGAAAAATATGTGAGAGTGGTTTAAAAAAAGGAAGAATTCGTGAGTTTTCCCTTAACAAAATTATAATAGTACAAATATTTTTATTATACATTTAAAAATATTCACTAAGTGCAGTGTGTTTTTATTCACCTTCATAAATGATTGAAGTGACATTTTACCCTTTAGTGAGACATATTATACATAAATGTACTTATTTAAAATACAGTAAAATTTCAGAATCATACAGTTTCCCCAGTTTAAAATCAAGTAATTTATGTGATACTAAGGATTTTTTAATTGAAAGATTTATGTTGGTTTATATTAGTCATAGCAAAACCATCTAAAAAGATAATCCTGTTTGCCACAAATAGCTTTAAACTTATTCTGCACAGTTAACTATTTCTGCTAATAGTGACTAAATTTGTCAATTGCTACACTGTTAGAACCATTTATTAAAAGGTTACTGGTCTTTTTTGAGGTTACATAAATGACAGAAATTTCAGTGCTCTTATTACACCATTTCTACATTTTAAATATTATAAAATCTTGCCTAAAGTGTTAGTAAAGTTTTAGTTTTTAAAATGAATTTATGAATATTTACCTGAATTTCTGATTGAATAATTTGAATTACAAGGGCATTTTGTATTTTCTCTAAATTATATACTTTGAAAGATCTCAATGCACAAAAAGTTGTCATGTCAGTAAAGAATAAATGTGATTAATCTACCTTAGATTATTCACAACCTGCTATTAATTTAAGTGTCAACTAAGCATTTATTAATTTAGGATTTTGTGGAATGTATTATCTGAACTATAAATTTTTGGAAACATGAATTACCCAATGAAAAGTATAGGCACTTGGGTCTCCCTGGTGGTGCAAGGATTTAAGTCTCAACACTATCAAGCAATCTGCAGTCACTTTAGCACAAGATCTATCCCCAGCCAGGGAAGTGACCCACATGGTGCAGCAGACCACTCCTGCCTCACCTGCTGCTCCCATCGGCAGTGTATTTCAGTCAGTCTGCCTGTTCTGCTCCCCACTCTGTCTCTGTTGAATCCTCTCTCTCTCTCTCTCTCCACCTCTGGCCTACACCCCAGCTCTTGTATGCATGAATCAATAAAATAAATCTTTTGAAAAAAGTAAAGTATAGACATTCCTCTTTCTGATTGGTTTTCTTTTCTCAGGAAAAATTTTGAAGATAGAAAAGATAGTTTACTATTGCATTATAAGAATTATTTTAGATGTTATACTTAAAAAGAGATTTAATTATGGGTTTTAGTTTGCAATATTATTTAATGGACTGACATTATGAATTTTGCATTGTGATTTTATTTGACCATCATTATTCATTTTTGCTTTGGTGTTTTGGTCTTGGATGATTTACACTTCTATCTACACTAGAATTTTCAAAGGTAGGTGAAAGGAAATACTTTAGTTTACCAGTTTGATTTCAAGTTATATAATAAACTGTACTTTCTGAAAAAAGGAAAAAAGCCCATGAGTTGAATACTTACAAAATAACCTTCTTGTTCTGTGGCATTACTAGTAAATGCTGTTTGTTTCTCTAATTATAGTTCAGATAGAAAGGGCATATTGAATGGATAAAAATCCTTTTATCTTTTTACTGTGAAACACTTGAGATATTTGTATAGTTAAGGATATGCTTTTACTGGTGCAAGGAACTAAATGTTTTAAAGTTTAAGTGGCATAAACTTTTACCACACTTCTCACTTGGCTACTTTTCAATTTAGAACAATAGTTATCCTTACAGCAAAACTAGCACTTACAAGCCACACTTTCCTCTATTGATTTACATTATAATTTTATATCCTTATTAAAATTATTTTGGCCTAAATAAAAGTGATGAACACCTTGCAAACGATGGACAGTAACATGTTGTTTATTTCAAGTCATCAAGAAAATACATAATTTATCACCTTAATCACCAAATTTATTTTAATCGTTGTGATAAATTCATATTCAATATATTATTTAGTTCCTTGCCTTCATCAAAGATATTAAAAATAATTTAACCTCTTTTCAATGCCAGTGATCAATATTCTAAGCATTAATTACTCCCCCAGTGGGTATTTCTCCCACAGTGGGAACTTGAATCTGTTGGAGGTTCTTCAAATATCAGTCTGGTGTTTTCTTTTTTATAGATTTCTCTCTTCTCTTTCTTTTGGTTTTTAACTCTACCCTTGGTAATCTTTACCTGCCTTTTGCAATTATTTGCTTGCAAATAGCAGGGAAACCAAACTTAATTAACAGTTATATCTAAGAAGTGTTGAATTGAATGTGAATAGGCTCAGTGAGACGGGCCAAAGGGGACACTTTGATGAAGTGCCTCTTGTCACTTCTCAGCTTCAGAAGCCAATTCACAGTTCAAAATGTGACTCATGTTCCTCTTCCCTGAAGCTTCCAGAACCAGTCAGTTCCTCCCTCACAGTGCATCGTTGTAATGACTTGAGCATAGCTAGCACACCCGGAGCTAAGAGTGCGCAGTCAGTCCGGGGTCTTAACCACTTCGCTGTTATTAAGAAAAATTATCCAAAACTTAGAAATGGGGCATGGGGTGAGAGACTGCATGTCCTGACTAAGTCAGGCAGGAGTGTTGTTTAACCGGGAGGGCTTAATTCTGGAGAAGAATGTATCTGTGTTTAAACTTGCTATTTACTATTTGATTAGAACCCAGACACTATAAAGTTACACATTAATTTGTAGATTTCAGTCTGGTAGACAATATAGCCTCAAAAGTTATGTTTTTATTACCCTGTAAGGCATTAGCCAGGTGTGTATCTAATCTAGCCATCGTATTCTAACATTTCATTTAATGCCTACAAATGCCCAATTCTTCGAATAGCCTTGGAACTGACATGACCATTATATTGGCCCCCTCATGAATGAGATAAAAAATTGTTGAAAATTGATAATTTTATTTATGTAGGAGAGTCATGTGTTTTGTACTTTAACTCTATTCTGGCTTTTAGTTACAAAATAATGAACATTACAGTTTTGAACCATCTTGGATTTTTTTTTTGTCTAGTAAGAAAAATAGATGCATGCTTTATACTTTTACACAAACACAAAGTATTTTAAAATAGCAGGGCACTTGGTAAGACTACAAGTAAGTAGTTATGTATCCCAACTACTTCCCAAAAGTATTAACCAAGAACTCCCATAGGTTGTGAAAAGCATGTCCTCTGTGATCCTGTAAATGGAAATCATTTGTGGAGCTGTGTCCCTGCCGCTAAGAAACCCCGCAGGACTCCCAGCCTTCTTTTGATAAGCCTGAGATGATGTTGGCATCACGGGTTGATACAAGTGTGCTGAAAGGAAGAGGTTTGAGTATATGAGATGCTTTGGAATCTGTGAAGTATGATAAAATATTTTTTCTAGTACTCCATTACCTTTTTTACTTAAATAATTTACTTTTTTCTTCCTAGTTTGGAGGAGGAAATAGTGAGAATTCTCTCCGGCCTTTTCCTACTTTTTACGCGGGTGTGCTGCCGTGCTCAACTCAGAGCGATGGCTGTGCGGCGCTTCAGCCCAGCTCGGCGTCATCTTCCGTTCATGTTCCGCTCGGTCCAGATGGCCCGATGAATAGGATTTGTTTTTCCTCTTTTCCTAGTATGAGGGTCAGTCTTCCCAAGGGTCAAGTAGGCTTTTCTCAGTAGATCCAGAGTAGCCTCTTGTTACCTTGGTGTGGGAAACAGAGGTCAATTTTATGAGCCTTGGAGGGTCTACCCCATTATGTAAGAATGCAGTTTGTGGCTCCCCCCTACCCCCACCCACATTCCCCTGGTGGCCTAGGGGTTAAGTCTCAGTGCTACCTCCACTTCAGCCTGAGTTCAATCCCCACCAGGGAGGGGACCCACATGGCACCACAGACCTCTCCTGCCTCGCCTGCTGCTCCCCTCAGCAGTGTATTTCAGTAGATCTGCCTGTTCTGTTCCCCACTCTGTCTCTGGTGAATCCTCTCACCAACCTGGACTCTGGCCTGTACCCCAGCTCTTGTGCGCATAAATAAATAAATCTTTAAAAAAATAATAATAATTTTTAAAAAAAGAATCCACATTGTTTGGGGTCAATAGCAGTGAGGGCCCTGAAGGCTAGGAGAAGCTTTGTTCTTGCCTAAGTCCTCGCCCTTCCTAGTCAAAGGAGAGACCATCATGACCTAAGCTTCTGCCCTTCTCCTAGTTGGAGAAGCAGTCGCTGTTCTCCATTTTGTCACCTAGAGGAATGTACTCTGGGGGTTCTCATTAAGCCCTAGGTTTACCAGCAAACCTGGTCTCTCAATCTAAGGATCTCATCTTTGCTTTCAGAGTAAGGATGAGGTTCCCCAATTTGTCTTTCATGTGACGTCTGCCCCTCTCTGTGCTCATACCAAAACACAGGATAAATATGCTTAGTCTGCTCTTTTATTCTTCAGAACTCACAACCATGTGGATTCTCCAGATGTATGTTGTTACATTGATTGCTTTTCCTTTGCCAACCCATCCAATGCTGGTTTTGATTACTTGTCCAGGCCAGCCCAGAGGGGTACAGGATGATTTCCTTTGTGCCTCAACACTAGAAATAAAAGTAATTTCCAGAAATCTCACACTATGTTCATCTACAGTGATTAAAAACTGCTAGCCCTGGGATTTACTTGGACTTTCAGGCTTTCAACAGATCTTTGAAACATCTGTCAGCCCTCTAGTAACTTTTAAAATCAAATTACTCCCTATCACTATTTTGTTTCCAACTCTATGAAATGTTTCTCTAGTATTAACTAGGGTTGTGGACATAAGATTTTGGAAGTTTTGTAGGCTGGTAATGTACATTGCTATCACCAAGTGATGAAGCAATCAGAAACAATCTGTGTACCTGATCATAATTCTGAGCCGTTAGTGTTGCCTCTGTCTTCAAAGCTCAAATCTTATGCTTGGAATCAGTAGAACTTTCATCTTCTTGAGTTACTTTTAAATTAAAGCATGTTTATTTTTTAAAATTTTTTTAAAGATTTATTTATTTATGCATACAAGCACTGGGGTACAGGCCAGAGGTATGGGGGGGTGGTGAGAGAATCCACCAGACAGAGCAGGATGCAGAACAGGCAGATTGACAGAAACACACTGCTGAGGGGAGCAGCGGGCACAGCAGGAGAGGTCTGCTGTGCCAGGTGGGTCTCCTCCCTGGCCAGCGGCAGGGATCGAACTTGTGCTGCAGTGACTGCAGTTTGCTTCATAGTGCGTTGCTTAACCCACTGTGCCACCAGGGAGGCCCTATATTAAAGCATGTTTACAGCCAATGATATTTTAAGAGACTTAAAAACAAAAATCTCAGAAAACAGTTGGAAAGCCCCTCTAGTAGTAAGTGAACTTCAGGCACTGGTCAGAGCATGCCCTCAGGATAGGCGAGCACTGGGCCTTCTCCTAATGGACCCCAGAACTGCCCGCCAAAGTGGGGCTCGTTAAGCTCAGTTTGCTTGACCAGCCCCCCCAAATTGTAACTGAAACCAGTTGGATTGCAACAATGGCCAAATAGTCCTGCAAAAGTCCTATTTTGAGTAAGCGTATACTCATACCTAAAAGTTGTACGTTTGCAAGAGATGCGTTCGAGGGAAAAGAGTCCACTGAACACAAGCTGCGATGTGGCCCAAACCACCTCTCCTTGCGCCAGGCCCTTCCGTGTCATGGGCCTATCTGTATATGCATTGGGGTAGAGGACAAGGGGTTCTGGTTCATCACCAGTCTCAATCCAGCTCTTACAATGGGCTTCCTCAGGGAGAACAAGGGGAACATCTTTGGCTCTATCTATAAGGTTATTCTGTCCAAGATCCACAGTACAACTAATAATTCCAGTTCCCATACACACAAAACCTGAAGCTGAAGCACAACATTTCAGTCTGCTTGATGTAGTTTGAAAGCTAAATTACAGCATTAGGTAAAGTCTCCATTTAAAAAGCTGACCAAAATGCGATTAGCTGACAAATCTCACTTAAGAAATGTTCGCATATTGTATATATTTGGTGTAAACTACATTTGGTACAGCCCAAATGTGCAAACAGATGGGCTTAATAATGCGAGAATGAGCGGGGTGGATATCAGCCTTGCAAAGCAGGGCCTGCCTGAGGAGGTGCCTCTGACGTCAGAGCTGCTGCATTTAGCATCGCAGCAAAATATGTCTGGGTTTGTTTACTGGAGGGACATGAAGGGATTTCCCTCACTTCTGTAATATCTACTGGGCAAGATCACTGGTAAAATGTCTCAAATAAGACTGGCAAGACTCGCAATATTTTGCCAAGGCCACGGGTCCTCTTTATCTACATAACTATCACTTGTATGCATTGAACAAGTGTCTGGCTAACCCTCTCCACTTGTAAATATGGCCAATTTGGGGGTCTTAGAAGTGGAACTTCTAGGTTCAAGACCCTCATCATGGCCTTGGTACAGTCTGGGAATCACCGGACGTGTCCTTGCTTGTGTTACATTGAAAGTCACACCTCTCTCAGTCCATTTAGGCTTCTTTCAGGGTAAGCGGCTGTCTGCAGCCTGCCTGGCTGGAAACACTGCCGGCTTTGGAGCCCTTAGGCCCTGCAGTGTGGAAAACGAGACCTGGATTGTCTGGAGAGTGTGGGCTGAAAGTGAAAACATCTGCCATTTTCCTGGCTGTTCATCTCTCAGTCCCCTTCACCCCCCCCCCCCCCCCCCCCCCCCCCCCCCCCCCCCCCCCCCCCCCCCCCCAGTCCGGAGCTAACATGACCTCCTCTCCCTTCTGTCTTCTGAGGCAGGTGAGGATTGGCCCGGAGCTGCCGCTGTCCTTCCCCTAGTGCCTTTCTATGGCGACTTGGCTGCCAGCTCGCCCTGTGCCTCCTCCTGGCAGGAGCGTGTCCTGTGGCTCTCTTCCCAGCCCTCTGCAGGCACATTCTCAGTGGGCGCCGCAGCATTTGGCTGAGCTCACTCCTTTTCTCAGCCTTGGCCTCAGTCTGCACCCCTGACCGGGCCGGCGGCACAATGAGCCCTTAGCTTGTTCATTCTTTCCAGCTCCTGCTGCTTTGCCCTTGTGGAACTAACTCTCCCCCAACTCAGCACGCAACCCAAATGCCTGATTTATGTCTGCTGACTTTAAAAAGAATGGAGAACAGTGAAGCCCTAGCATCTGCCTGGTGCTTCTTCTGAGCGATAGCCATGCTCAGAGGCTCCTAGTGGGTGCCCAGTACATGAGGGCGGATGGAAGCATCTGCCAGGATCTCTCCTGGTTTTTATGTGATTTTCTATTTAGATTCTGGGGCTTTGACTCCCAGCATGTCAGATTCTTCTATTTTGTATGGTTCAGCATTTATGGAAACTGTTGACCTAAGCTCAGTACCTTAGGGCTCATCAGCATTTCTGCAGCCCTGTAGCCTGTCCTCCAGGGTGGTGGGTTTTATATGTTCTTCAATCCACCTGTAAACTCAGTTCACATGGAGGTTTTGTTTGACGGTGGGGAGTGGGTACACATTGCAAATTGCAAGTCCTACTTCAGCTCTCAGATCCAGGCTCTAAGAGGTTTCGAAACAATTTTTAAATAGGCATCTTGATTGATTTTAATTTTCTGGTTAAGAGAGGGTTCTGATATGAAGCACAGGTACAACCCCTTCCATGCTGACCCATTGGGGAAAAAAAATCTTTCTAAAGTGTTCTTTTACTTTGTGAAAGTAATCTTCTCTTAAGAGTAATCTGCTGAATGTAGTTTATTCTTTTTCTGACAGTTTGATATGTTTCCTTCCCTGCAGTCAACATTTATGCACATCAGTTATTTTAAGGTACAGTAGGAAGGTGTGGGGTTACTGTTTACTTGGCTGCCTGTGAGCTGGGAGTAATGTAGAGTCATTCAGAAGTGGTCTCACGGGACCAGATGATGCATTACTGGATGCTGGCTTTGACATTTAATAAGTTTTGGATGACTTTGAGCCAGGGATGGAGGGTAAGAACGGTGCTTCTAGAAGTAGTGTTAACATTGATCTGGGAGGAAGAGCCCACGAGGGTCTCTGAAGCCAAGATTGGTGAGCCAGTGTGGGGGATTTGGAATGCCAGAGTGGATATTTCTTGGTGACTAGCTGGGAAAGGGAGTGAGACAGGGAACACTCTTAGATGCCTCCAGGGCTGAGTCCGGGCTCTGGGAGTGACAAGGTCATGGGGAATGAGGAGATGGGCAGAAGGTGGTTTTGGATTCCACCTGTGCGCACAGAAGCGGTTGTCCAAGTCCTGCCTCTCTCTTCACCATTGTTGGACTTTGGAGCCAGTGAGGGCTCCGGAAGCCTCAGTTTCCACATCTCTGAGTAGGAGAGCAATCTCCTCTATTGAATGTAGGTTGATCTTTCATGTGGAAAATAACTCTCAACCACTGTCTCCACTGTCTCTGTTGGAGCTTGACACAGCCATTGTATTCCGCAATGTCCTTCTTGTATTGTTCAGCTAAAGCCATTTTATTTGCAGGCATATGAAGCCTATTCAGAGCTCATTAGGGCACAACATAGGCTAGCCCAAGAGACATACATAGGCTAGCCCAAGAGACATCGTACAGGCTGTGACTGGAAGGCACAGGTCAGGCCTCTTACAATAGGTGTACTTGTTTGTCTGAGTTCTGGTTGGTCATAGCTGTTGCTAGGCCGATACCATTTTAAGCAAAAAGAGAAAGTCAATATGAACTGGTTTTACTAGCCTGCCTTCTTTAAAAAAAAAAAAAGTATAAAAGATTATCTCTACTGATTCATCTTCATTTTGCTGTTTCAAAGCTGCATGACTGTGGTAGGAAAGTGCCATTCTGTTCAATTTAATTTTAAAATGCTATGAAGGGCAGTGTTGATGTACTGGCAGTCCTCAGATTGTCTAAAAACAAAGGAAAGACTCTGGACCTCAGTGGTGAATTATATATTGATGCCAGATGCAGGTTTTCTGCTGTGGAACTGGCAGTCTCTACAAATGGGTAGTTTGAGGCTTTGTCTAATTTTTCAAATTTTTGTAGGAGTTTAATTAAGCGATAGTGCGTGGACAAGATGTATTGGATTGTGGAACAGGACATAACCTCTCCACCAGGCTGTACAGTGCCGTCCTCTGTGGGTGGAGGCCACCTGTTCGGAGGGCAGAGGGGGCCTTACAGCCCCAGCCTCCTCTTCAGGATCCCAGATGAGTCAAAACAAGGGCTGGCACTAGAATAAGGAAACACCACCTCTGCCAACCTCCTGCGAGACTGCTTCTATTTTGACCTATTCCGTGCTCCCTAAATTCAGGGAGGGTTTATTTTGAGAAAGGTGGGGGGAGGGAAGGAAGGAAGAGAAGTAAAGAAGCCTTAGCCAACCCCTGAGAAAAAGGACAGAAGCAGTGGGCCTGGCGGTGGCTGGGAGTTGCTGCTGCCGACAGCACAAGCTGCCGTCTCTGTTTGTGGGTCCGCATGCCATCCTTCAGTTGGCACAGCCGGCCAGCAGGAGCCTCCCTCCTCTTCCCATCTGGTGGCAGGGAAAGTGATTTGGGCAGTGTTAACTCTTCCTGCCCTGGATCCCAGCTTTCCTTCTTCCCATCTCAGGCTTAATCATCTTGGCTGCGCTAAGGACCCATAGAAATGAGAATGGTAGCATTTTAGAAGTGGAAGGGGCCCCGAGGGAAGTTTTCAGAAAAGGAAAGCAACCCTTAGTTTTTCCAGGTCAAGGTAGAGGGCATTTGAATTTTAAAGAATGATGATCTCGAGGGAAACTTGCTTTTGCCTACAAGCAGGGAGGCTTCTCCACATTCCTGGCAGCTGGGAGAGGCCGAGGTGGTAGAGGGCAGGGAGGCCCTTGCCCTTAAACTAAGGGGACAAGCAAACATTGGCCCGTGGGGATGAAGCGACAAGGTCTGGGGAGGGGAAGGAAGAGAAAAGAACTATCTAGTGTCCTTCAGGAGACAGCAGTGATATTTTTAGAGGTACATTGATTAGTAAACATAACACAGTTTTTTATTAAATTCTTTAAGAAGTCATTTAACAGCACTTATGTCTCTCTCTTGCTTAATGTGCTTTTGTGGAAATGGGAGAAGAGCACAATCCAGGAAACTCTGTGAAGTCTAGAAATGTTTGACATAACTGCCATCAAGTGCATAAGGGAGATTGCTATCCAGATTGCAGAGATGGGAACAGCTTTGTTCAGATTAAAAAACTGGAAGTTATCGCCCTTTGTGAATTCACGTGTATATCTCAACACTTGGATGGGTGCCTGGAATAGCAAAGCACCATGTGTTAGTTGTTGCTACTACTAACTGCTGTTGTTATTAATTATTACAATTTTCGGAGGTAGAACTCATGTAAAGTGTCTCTCATTAGAAATCATATATCAGGGCCTCCCTGGTGGCGCAGTGGGTTAAGCAATGCACTATGAAGCAAACTGCAACCACTGCAGCACGAGTTCGGTCCCTGCTGCCGGCCAGGGAGGGGACCCACATGGCGCAGCAGACTTCTCCTGCTGTGCCCACTGCTCCCTTCAGCAGTTGTTTCAGTCAGTCTGCCTGTTCTGCTCCCCACTCTGGCTGGTGAATCCTCTCACCTCTCACGACTCTGACTTGTACCCCAGCTCTTGTGTTCATAAATAAATAAATCTTTAAAAAAAAATCATATATCAAAGCTTATATGAAAAGTTCCTATTCCTCGTCTAGAAAAGTAGAGACTAATTCTCAGAAATACCTTGTGTCCTGGCTGGAAAAACCTCAGCCGGGTGTGGTCAGGGTAGAGAGGTGATTTCCTTCGAGACCCTGGGAAGGGAACTTTGCCATCAGGAATTATGTGAAGTAACCACTGGTTTTACATGAAGTGGGATTTCAAGTTGGCTGTGCCTGCTTTAGATTCGAGACCCGTAGGCTTCATCATCTTTAGGGAACTGTCTACAGAGCAGAGACTGACAAGTGACCCTGTTATCAGGCAGGAGAGGAGCACCTCAGAACTCCCAAACCTGCCCTCTCTGAATGGGTTCTTTTATTTTGCTTTAAGATGAATATATAAAACTTTTAATGGAAAGGAGTTTTAATACAATTAGGGTATAATATAGAAAGGATAAAGAACATAGTTTTTAAGTTAAGTATTTAAAGTTACCCATCTCGGGGCCTCCCTGGTGGCGCAGTGGGTTGAGCAACACACTATGAGGCAAACCGCAGTTACTGCGGCGCAAGTTCGATCCCTGCTGCCGGCCAGGGAGGGGACCCACATGGTGTGGCAGACCTCTCCTGCTGTGCCCGCTGCTCCCCTCAGCAGTGTGCTTCCGTTGATCTGCCCGTTCTGCTCCCCACTCTCTGTGGTGAATCCTCTCACCCCCCCCCCCACACCTCTGGCCTGTACCCCAGTGCTTGTATGCATAAATGGATAAATCTTTAAAAAAAAAAAATAAAGTTACCCATCTCCCCAAGGGTAAAAGTTTAGTTAAATAGGATTGGCCCAAAGCAAGGCCCAAAAGTCTGCTACTCGTTTAAAGGACTTTTTAGTAGAGACCCATAGAAAAGGGTTAGAAAGAGTCAGACAAATTTGGGAGGAAAAGAGCAAAATTAAAATTAAGATGAAAGTTGTTATTGTTAACTTTCTTTAAGGGTTTTTTACTTATATTTGTTTTAACTAGTTTAAGATTAAAAAGCAAGTGCAGTTTTTTTACATGTCCCTCTGCTCCACGTGCCTTCTCCAGGTCTTTTTGCTGCTTTTTAACTTGCTTCCTTCTTCCTCCCTTCTGTCCTCCTTTTTGCAGAATTTTTTTTTTTTTTTGCTTAGCTCCACCCACTTAGGGTGGAACTGGGATTTTGGAACTTTTTTTTTGGGGGGGTAACCCTAACCCTGTTACAACCCCAGCTCCCAAAAGGGGAGGGTCCAAGACCCTCTCCTTTTCTCCCTGCCAGCCCTCCCCATTCTCTGTCCTCCCTTCCACACACCCACATTTCACACATTCATTAAGGTTGCACTCAGGTTCATTGGCAGTAAGTCTGCTGACCACCCCCTACTGTCACTGAACATCCAGGTAGCCAAACTCTGTTAAGAGACAAAATCCACAAATTTAGAGATGTGCTTGGCTTTTGTAAAGGGTTCATGCATTTGACAACATTTCATCTAGATTCTGCAAAGGGTCACATAAAATGTAGCGTGTTTATAGCCAGAAAGAGGGTGGGACAAGATGGAAAAGATTATTTCCAATAAAACCACTGTTCCTCAGGGAAGGCAGAGGGTCTTACTGTGCAGATGACCTCACTAGGGCTCCTTAAGTACCTCCTGGCTGGTTGGTTTAAGGTTACACTTTGGGAGAGGCTGAAACTGCAGTAGATTAGGTATTAAGTCCGGGTAGGGACCAGGCAGGCCTGACTGCATTTTGGACCTAATCTTTCTGGTTTTTAACATAGTCTAAGACCATTGGTCTGCCCACACAGTGCTAATATTTTATTGGTAGCCTGTGAAGAGTCCAGAACAATGCCAGAATCATTACCTCTATCACTTGTGATTTTTCACTTTGGTCTCATTTAATATCACCACACACCATTTCCCCCATTTTACAAACGAGTTTGTGGCTAAGCAAAGTCACATGTCTGAACCCAGATGGCCTGGCTCTCCCACTGGATATCGTAATCCCTTTCCCTGTCTAGTTTCTTGCTCGGCCCTTTTAGCTTACTATTTCCCCACGTGTTAGCCTGGGCTTTCTTCTCAAATAGACTGTAAACTCATATGCATACATGATCACCTCACATTCACAGGTTAGCTAAGGACCAGCTCTCCACCTCCAGGGGTTAGTCCGGCAGCAGGTGGGCTCTCCTCGCTGGCCCAAGCTGAGGCTGCATGAATATGAACTTTCTCCTGGACTGGCTCCAGGTCTAGCCATCTTAGACTCCATCCATCCTTTCTCAATACTGGCAGGGGCCCCCAGCCACAAGCAGCAACCTAGCTACCTCTCCACCTGGGCCAAGCCCAACTTTTTTCTTTTTTTTAAGAACAAGCTGGGACAAGTTGGTACTGGGGTGGCCCTAGGCAAATCCAAGTCCTGTCCTTTGTCCTTGATCCTCCGCTCTCTGGGCCACACAGGGCTACCTCCTCCTCCTCCTCCCAGGTCCCACCTGGATCTGCTCCCAGATAAAAACAAGCCCAGCCCTCTGCTCTTTGTCCCCTTTTTTTAAAGACTGCTGATAATTACTAATCTGGTAAATAAAGTCAGGTTTATTGGAATCCCTCCTGCTGACATATTTGCATTTTAAGAGGCGATAATTCCTTAACTGCTCTAAAAGAAAACCAGTGACAGGAGGAACGTATGAAGTGACAGGCGTGTGGGAAGCAGGGCATGGCGGTGCAAAGACTGCAGTCTGGGAAAGGCTGCGTTCAGCACTGCCTCTCCCCCTCGCTGGCTTTGTACCTGGGCAGCTCCTCAAGCCGGCTTGTGGGCTGAGACTTAGTGGTCTAGTTCTGGTCCCGCACAGCAGCAGCAGCCCCTGGAGCAAGTGTGCCTCTCGAGGGTCTCTTCCAGGAGACCTCCCTCACCTCCCGTGCGTTAGGCATTGGCTGTTGTCATATTACGAATACCATTGTTCCAAGTTACCCTGCTCGCTCAGTCCATGAGAGTATGAGACACTTGAGAAATAATTGTTCTTGTAGCTTGTTGAGTTATAAGTGTTCTCAGGTTGGGATGTTCAGAGACACTTATTGTGAAATGCAGCTTATATACAGAAAAGGGCGTGTCACACATCTACAATTTAGCATATAACCATGAAGGTGTCACTCCTGTAACTGTTAGGGTTTGATGAGTTGCGTCCATGGGTCCCTGTGAGAACGATTTCAGCAGTTTTCTCTTGGCACATCGGGAGTTTGTGAAGGAAAAAGACGTTTATATGGACACAAAAAGGCACAGGCTGCATTTTAAAGGTTTGTTAGGAAAAAGAGACTCCAGAGACACAGGTGGGCAGAGAGCTGTATTTTGAAAGGGGCAGGTTTAAGAAAGAGGCACCTGCACAAACACAGAGGGGCGGTCTTGGGGCAAGATCTGCTTTATGCAGGCTGTATCTTTATGTGGCGTTGGGGGGAAGGAGGTTGGCAACCCAGTGCAATTCATTCCTTTGTGTAATTTTATCCCTTTGTGGTCAGGTTGGGCTGGTTTTCTCTAACACATAATCCTCTCTGCTCCCACCTCAGATTCCTGGAAACTTCCATAGCCAGCTTAATGACTTGTAAATCATCCCTGCCCCCACCTCTGTTTTTTGACCCCATGAAAACTTCCACCCACAATTTTTCTGTGCTAAAGATCATAACCATGATCCAAAGTGGCAGGTAACACAGTGAGTGGTTCACAGCCTGGGGTGATTTTGCCCCTGGAGACATTAAACCTGGCACCCAGGAAGAGGGGCCAGACATGCTGTTAAACACAGGACATTCCCCACAGCAGAACCTGATTGTTTCTGGGTTCAAGGAGTTTGGTTTTTTTAAAGATTTTAATTATTTATGCATACAAGAGCTGGGGTACAGGCCAGAATCAATCGCAGAAGGTGAGCGGATTCACCAGAGACAGAGTGGGGAGCAGAACAGGCAGACTGACTGAAGTACACTGCTGAGGGGAGCAGCGAGCGAGGCAGGAGAGGTCTGCTGTGTCATGTGGGTCCCCTCCCTGGCTGGGGAGCAGAACTTGCGCTGCAGTGGCTGCGGAAGCCCCACAGTGCGGTGCCGAACCCCCTGCGCCACCAGGAAGGCCCCACAGAGCCTTTCTGAACACAATCTGATGCACCATCAATACCTGATTCTTTAGAGACAATGCTGCCGCAGGAGGTGAACTTTCAGGAAATGATTTGGATAATCAAGCTGTCTGATAGTGTCAAAATTACTATTAGTAGAAAAGCTATACCCCACTCCACTCATTGTTCTGGAGAAGGGAAGGGCGGGAAGACCACCCAGAATTTCACATGAAGGATCTGAAGTTAATAGGCCTTGCTAATGGCATCAATCAGTTTGCGTTCTTTCATTGCTGCCAAATGCTTTTAATCTTCTGTCAATTTGCACCAACCTTGGGAATCCCACACTGTACAAGTTAGTAGAAGCCAGACATGCTCCATTTTACTATTAATTAAATCGTGAGTTAATTAAACATCATACTCTTTCCATGCACTTGTCCTGGCCCCTTTGCATTTGTCACTCTTTGTCTTTAATTTATTGCAGGATTTAGTCGTTCGTATTGTTTTTATTCTTGGCAACCTGACAGCAAAAAATAACCAGGCTCGTGAACAGTTTTCCAAAGAGAAAGAGAGCATCCCGACGCTGTTGTCATTATTCCATACGTTCTGTGAGCTGGATCTGCACTCGGAGAAGCGTGGGGGTGAAGGCGACGAACCTCCCAAGGCGCCCCGGCTGCGGGCGCAGGCCCAGGATGTGCTCATCAAGCTGACCCGCGTCCTCGCCAACCTTGCAATCCACCCCGGCGTCGGCCCGGCCTTGGCCGCCAACCCTCATGTGGTAGACCTGCTCCTCACCACGCTGGGTAAGAGGGCAGCATCCCGGCTGCTGCCCGCAGGCGGGAGGTATCTGCGGTGCTGCTGCCACTGGCGGCCGGGAGGGTGAGGAGGGTTTGGCTAGTACAGTTGGCTCATCCTTCTGGCTGTGGGAAGGAAAATCTCTTCACAGCGCCTCGGAAGTATCCTAGATGAAAAAAAGAGGAAAAGGAGTAATGCAGAACAGTGCTAAAACCCACTGAACTGTCCATGTAAAATGGGTGTGTTGTAGGGTGTGTGAATTATATTGCAGTTTTTAAAAAATATACCGGTCAAGTTATCAAAAATTGACCAAACTCACCACAACATCTAAAATTCAAAATTTTCCCTGGGGCTCACCCACACAATTCAAGTTTATCTTTTTATTTTCTGCTTTTGCATTATCTGCAGTGATGCCTTCCAGTCATGCAGGTTCCACTTTTCCTCTGTGCTTGTTAGCTGGGGCCACCATAACTCAACACCACAGACACATGGTTTAAACCACAGAAATTTATTTCTCACAGTTCTGAAGACCGGGCGGTCCAAAAGGAGGGTGCTGACTGATTTAGCTCTTGGTGAACTCTCTTTCCTTGCCTTACAGAAGGCTGGCTTCTTACTGTCTACACACAGCCTTTCCTCAGAGAGTACCCAGAGGAGAGATCTCTCTCTTCCACTTCAATTGGGGCTCCAATCCCATTGGATTAGGACTCCACCCTTATAACCTCATTTAACAGATTATCTCCTAAAAGGCCTACCTCCATATTCAATCACATTGGAAGTTAGGGCTTCACCATATGGATTTGAGGGGCCGGGGTATAGCATGGAGGCAGGGAGGCCACAATTCAGTCCTTCCCCCTCCCCCCCAAATTCATGACCTTCTCACATGTGAAATACATTCACTCCATCTTAACATTCCCCTCAAACCTTAACTCATTCTATGATCATTAAATGAGATCCAAAGTCTTATTTAAGCAGCACCTAAATCAAATCTAAGGGAGACTGGAGATAAAATGTATATTGAGGCAGAATTCCTTTTCTGCTGTGAACATGTGAAACCAGACAGGTTATGTGCTTCTAGAATATCATAGTGGGAGAGGACATTCTCATTCCAAAAGAGAGAAATAAGGTAAAAAGGAAAGGTGACAGGTCGTGATCAAGTTCAAGATCCAGCATGACACGGCCTCCCTGATGGCGCAGCTAGTTGAGCACTGCACTATGACGCATCCTTGGCCAGGGCACAAGTTCGATCCCCACCTCCAGCCAGGGAGGGGACCCACATGGCACAGCAGACCTCTCCTGCCTCGCTCGCTGCTCCCCTCAGCAGTGTACTTCAGTCAGTCTGCCTGTTCTGCTCCCCACTCTGTCTCTGGTGCATCCTCTCAGCCCTTGTGCCTCTGGCCTGTGCCCCAGTTCTTATATGCATAAATAAATAAATCTTAAAAAAAAATATATATATATATAGCCAGCATGCCAAATTCCACTAGCGCTTAAGAACCAAGATTACTCCTTCGGTCCGTGCTTGGTTTTCCATCCCCAGTGGGGCAGTGTTCCTGTCTCCCCAGCCCTGCCCTTTCTGGGGTGCTCCCCCAGCATGGCTCCACAGGGCAGCTTCGCTCCCCAGGGCTTCAGGGTGGAGGCTGTCTGGCCTGTTGAAACTGAGGCAGTGGTTCTGGTGATCTTTGGAGTCATTTTCCCCTCTTCTTGAAGAATAGTGCACGTTTTTGCCAAATAGCCTGAAATCCCCTATCTTCCATCCGAGGAGTCCAGCAACCTTCTTTCCTTTTGTCCTCGCTCTGTTCCCTTCAGTTCCAATCCCAGAGCTCTTCATGGAGTGATAGACCCCCCCACACTTGTGGTGTTCTCATTGTTTGTCATATGGATGGACTGGAAATTCTCCAGATCTTTAAGTTCTGGTTCCTTTTTGCTTAACGTTTTTTTCATCTCTTCTCACATTTTACTATAAGCAGGTAGGATGAGCCAAGCTGCTCCTCAAACACTTTGTCCAGAAATCACATCTATGCAGCTAGTGTCATCCCTTGCAAGTTCTACCTCCCACAAAACAGTAGAATACAAACATAATGCAGCCAAGTCCTTTGTCACTTTATTACAAGAGTAGACTTTCCTGCAATTTCCAGTAACCTGTTCCTTGTTTGAGTCCTCACCAGAATAGTCTTATGTGTCTATATTCTGTTAGCGTGCTGCTCACGATTATTTATTATCCCCTGAAAAGACCACTCTACTCCAACTCTTCTCTTTTCTCCCTGAGTCTTCACCAGAATCCTCCTTAACATCCATATTTCTACCATGCACCCCGAAACCACTCCAGCTCTACTCCTCACTCAGTTATAAAGCTGTGTCTATACTTTTAGCTATTTTTATAGCAGCATTCACTTCTAGAAACCAAAATCTGTCTTAGTTTGCTTGGACTGCCATGACAAAGTAACAGATTGTGTGATTTAAACAACACACATTTGTGAGAAACTGTTACACCTGAAACTTATACGGTGTTGTAAAGTAATGTTACCTCAATAAAATGAAAAGCCCTAGAAATTAATTTTCTTACAATTCTGGAGGCTATAAGCATAAAGCAGTTACTGTAGGTCCTGGGGGATCCTCTCCTGGCTTGAGACACCCCCTTCCCTTCTCTACACTGTGGGAAGTCCTTCCCCATAAGGGCTTCACCCTGATGACTTCACCTTAGTCACCAGTTTGCCAGAGACCAGCTCCAGCTAAGGCCAGTTTCCCACAGGAGGAGATGGCATTAGCCTGTGAATGATGAAGGTGTGAGGAGACAAAATGACACTTGGTCAGGGTGCAGATGTCATCCTACTGAGAGCTTCAGCAGGTCTTTTTGTATCCATTACAAGCAAATGGGATTACATCCACATTTATATAGAGCAGAAAAGTAACAATCATCAGATTTTTCTTAAGAACAGCTTGGGGTCTTATGACCTTTAGCCGAGATTTATGACCTCTACAATTTCAAAGTAAAGCCCAAGTCTAAAACAATCGTGTTTCTATCAGTATCCTAGTTTCTATGGTTATTCAGTTTATTCATCAGTGTTAAGGTAGGCATAGCAACTTTGCGTAATCACAACTAGTAATTTTATTTTTACTTTGAGTATAAGATGAAGTACTAGTCATAAGTAGGGTCAAAAGTACCTAAAGAGCTACAGATGCCCCAATGAAAGGGAAATACTAACGTTAAAACGTAAATCATATCTAAGTCCTATTTTAATCTTTACAAGGAGTCACTAACTTCACTGTATCCTGAACATAAAACGGATTAGTGACATTTTTTGTTACTACGGAGTTTTTCTATATACGATTATGTTTAAGTAAAACAATAGCAGGGGGAAAGGGGTTAAGGGAAGGGGGGCTTATACCACTCGCCCACCGCCAAGGAAACGCAGAGCCCTTCACACGGGCCAAGCCACAGAGGTCATTCCTTGCTTCCGGGGACATCCTTAAGAGATGTTTTCGTCTGGGAAACTATTTCATAACTAACTTTTGAGTTATTATTATTAAATAACCACATTTCGATGACAACTCTCACTATTTAGTTTTTGGTATTGGTGGTCTTACGGTATCGGTTTTAGAGAATTTTGTGTTACATTATTTGCCAACCAGTAACTGATCATCAAAATGCATAAAAATGCTTGGCAACCAATTACTTTGTTTAGCAGGACAGCCAGTTTTACAACCACCCCTGCAGGTGAATTTCCAGTTAGCACTCGGTCATGCCTTCTACAGAACGGTAACTGTAATGTCAGCCAGAACAATGGAGAGCCGGCAGGGCCAGCTAGTGGAGCACCCTGACGTCTCAGGAGTGTCCCTCACACTCTGGACCATCGTCAGACAATATGAGCAGCATGGCTCGCACTATCTCTTAAATGCCCAATTTCCAAAAGCAGCGTTAGGGGCTTAAACATATGTAGTTTGGGGGCACAAAGTTCAGTTCAAAGCACTCCCAGTCCCAGCCTCACTTCCCATGGGGACTTCTGCCTCCCCATGTGCAAAGAAATTAATTGCCATCCTGAGCAATCTGTAAAGCCACTACTTACCAGACTACGTAAAAGAGCCTTTGTTGTTGCAGATCAGCTCTAAAGCCTGGTGAAAACGATGTTTTGGGTACCCTCCGAACCATCCCCTCTTGCTATTCAATTTCAAAGCCATTTATTGATTCCTTACTGCATAACTTGAGCTGCCCTAACAAAATACCACAAACAGCATGACAAACAACAGGAGTCTATTTTCTCCCAATTCTATAGGCTGGAAATCCAAGGCCAAGGTGCCAGCAGGGTCGGTGTCTGAGAGGGCTCTCTTTCTGGCTTGTGAGTGGGCTCCTTCTGACAGTCTCTTCACATGGAAGAAAGAAAAAGCATTCTCTTTTAATAAGGGAACCAGCCCTGTGGGATTAGGGCCCCACCCTTGGAGCCTCATTTAACTTTCATCACCCCATCACAGGTCCTTGCTCCAAATTCAGTCATCTTAGGGACTGGAGCATTTGAAGGGGAACGACATTCAGTCCCTAGCACAGATTAAAAATATTTAGATTGGCATCTGCTTTCAAGAAACTCAGAGTATATGATGGAGTTGTGCGAGATTTGCAGACAAGCTGATGAGTAGTGCCAGCAGCTAGGTGTGGGGCAGGGAGGGGAGGAGGGCGAGTGGGCTGAAGGGAGGGAGCCACAGAGCCCAGCTTTGGTGTATGGGCTTGTGAGTGACACTGCCTTACCTTCTTATGGGGCTTTATAGTCTAAAAGCTCATTTGCATCTCTTGCCTCACAGCAACCACGTGAGGGTAACTTGTTATTTTAGCCATTTTACAGGCCAGGAACCGGCTCAGTGACTTTTACAGCTTTTGGACTGTAACATCTTCCTGTTTTCTGACGATTCTTTCTGGTCTACAGAAGATCAGTCTTTGTCTGCTCCAGGCCTGTGTTCCAAGCCTTGGCCTCAGGAGCAGTCCTGGGACTCATTAAGAGACTGACTCTGTAGGATGGGTTGAGGGGCTTGAAATATTCATTTCAACTCATCCCTTGCACCAGGTGATTCTTCTGCCCCTTAAATGTTGCAATCAGTGCTTCAGAGATACATCTTTAGCCTCCTCTGCTAGTGAGAGGCTCACAGAAACCTGAAACCCCGGGGCCAGTGCTCATCCTGTTGCACACTCAGTCCCTTTACTGCAGTTCCCCGGAAGAGCCTGACCTCCAGCACCTGGACAGGGCACATGTCATTGTGAATAATCAAGTCAGCCAGAAAGAGAGCTCTGCATGATTCATTTTCCTGCAGTTGTTAATATTCATGTATAAAGTGAAAAAAGGCCTGGTCTTACAGCTATTTTATGAGCTTAGAAATTATATTTCTACCTGAGAACTGAAGGTATAATGAATAGCGTGTGTCTGACTTCCCAGAAAGTGATGCTCTGAGACAGGAGGGAGAGGCTGGGAGGCAGATTTGGCCAGACATCAGAGAGAGCCCAGAGGCCCTACCTTAGGTTTGAGGAGGCTCTGGGGCCTGGAGAGAACCTCCCCAAGCCCTCTGGGCAGTTAGGTGCTCTGCTTTGGTGATAAAGGGCATTCCCACGTGAGGCTTTGGCATGCCCCCTTGAGCTCCTGGGCGCTTGGGAATTGCCGACTACTCTTTGCTCTTCGTAAACCAATGAAACGCTAATCTGGTGTTCTCCATCTTCCGCTCACAGAAGAGTCACACAGAGAGCTCATCAGAAAACACAGATTCTTCCCTCATCCCTCAGAGGTTGTGACTGATTAACTAAGTAAGGTGAGGGCAACGAGGCCAGGAATCTGCCTTGCCAAAGCTCTCTGGCCAGTCCTGCTGCAGGTGCAGATTGAAGGTGTGCCCACCCTGAACCTCGGAGCTGAGCACCTTGCGAGGGTAAACCACGTGAAGGGGCCCTTCTCCCTTGCCTTCACGCCTCTCGGACAACTAGGAGAGCCTTTGTCTCTTCCGGCTCCTCGAAGATTTGCTCTTCTAAGGAGATCACCCCTGAGAGAATCCTTCCTCTCTTCCCCTCAGGCAATTCGCTGGCCTCCCCAGCTCTCTGCTGGGCTCCCACCTGCTATGCCTGAGGAGTGGGGGCAGATTCCATCCTGGAGAAGGATGCCCCTTCTCAGTGCTCTTGCCTCCCTCTGACAGGCCCTGCAGCAGAACCAAGCCAAGGGCAAGGCCCGACCCACTGGACGCTGATGAGAAAGGAGCAGCTGGCTGGTCTGGTTGTGTCCACCAACTTGAGGGCAAAGCAACTGTCACCCTGTTTCTGCTCAGGGCTGAACCCCGCTTCCAGCCCTCCCCCAGGCACCCAGGACTTCCCTGGGACTTTCTCTATCCACCTCTGCTCCCCTGCTCCCCTCACAGAGGAGTTGCTTATACCCCAGGACTCTTTTTTAGAGGCTGTTCATTGTGTAGGGTCTTTTAAAATTAAAAAAGGTTTCTAATAAGGACCAGCCCTCTTGGCAAATCCCCACATCTAGAGATTTGCTTAGTAGCAAGCTCCAAATTCCAGATGTTCTTTCATCCATGAGTCAGTGGCAGAGGGCTGGGCGCTGCTCTCGTGCTCCTTGCAGGCCAGTGGGTGCCCCAGGCAGGTCTAAGGTGCGCGCAGCAATGCTGAGTCCGTGGCTTCTGCAAGATGCAGTGGAAGGAACAGTGGAAGGAGCAGGATTATAGAGTAAGACAGACCTGGATTCAGAAACATGCTCTGTGGTGTGAGGTCAGGGATTTAACGTTGTTAAGCCCTGGCATTCTCAGCTACACTACTGCAGGAAACTCTCTACTGCAGGAAACTCTCTGCTGTAAGGGACTGAATTTCGCCCCCTCCAAATTTGTGTTGAAGCCCTAAGCCTCAGTGTGGTGGGATCTGGATGTGGGGGCTTTGGGAGGTAATCAGGTTTAGAGTTTGTGAGAGTGGGCTGTCACCCCAGGGTCAGTGTTCTCGTAAGAGACGCTGGGAGCTTGCTCTTTCTCTCCAGGACGTGAGAAGGAAGAAGGCAGCGGGAGGAGTCCCCCACCATGCTGGCACTCTGAGCTTGGACTTCAAGCCCAGAAGTCCTTCAGACTCCAAAAAGCTGATTCCGGTGCCTAAGCCACCCAGTGTTGTGTGTGGCTTGCTGAACCGAGATAGATGCAGCTTCGCACTATTAATTACTATGGGTCTAAATGCCTGTACATGCATTTAGAGCATGATTAGCAGCTGAGTTTTGTAAGGGCAGCTGCATGGACATGCTTGGTGCTGCACGATAGAGGCCTGACAGCTGTGAGTCTGCCCTCCTCCCCAGATATCAGGCACCAAGCCTGCTGCCCAAGCAAGTGCTCCCATGGGAGATGGTGACAGAAGACACACAGAGCTGCTTCTGGGCAAACTAGTGAATCTTCCTACTAAGACAAGAGAGAAAAGAATTCCCCAAGTATCATCAGTGTGGGGATCGATGCCCCCAGAACTGCAGTCCTTCCCCTCGCCTAGGGCTGGACAGTCATGGAAGCCAGTCCCCGGAGCTGTCCTTCTGGCTGGGCCCTCTGTTCATTTAACGAACATCTGCTTAGCACCCACAATGGCCATGTGCTCCTGAAGCCCTTTGCAAGTAGTTGTACATTTAAATCTCTTCGCAATTCTGAAATGTAGGTGTCATTATCATCCCGCTCTACAGTCAAGGAAACTGAGGCCCAAGGAGATTATATGACTTGGTGAAGGTCACTGCCAGCAGGATGACGATCAAGGTTCCAACTCTGGAGTAATGACCAAAGCGAGTGGGGATGTTTTGGTGAAGGTTCTTCTTACCTCATCTCCCTTGAAAGCAGCTGGGTTGATTCTGCAGGCCCCTGGGAGCCTGAGGCCTCTCAGCCATTTCTGTGCTGTAGAATCTACATCACAGCCTAGGATGGCTCCGTTCTTTACTCTCTCCCCATCCTTTAAACTAAAAATCAGGCAATTAGGGCCTCATTTCTTCTTTCTCCCTTCCAGTAGCCACTGAGTATCCACCATGTACTGGTGTCATGCTGGTTGCTGTGGGTGGAGGGACTGAAGGCAAGAGCATTATATCAGAGCGTTTTAGAAACACCACAGCCCTTGCACTCAGCTCACAGCCCCCTTTGCTGTGAGAGCTTTGGTTTCGAGGTAAAAGACATATCCTTATCCAGGCAAGTCACAGCCTTCCCAGAGCGGGTGATGGCGGGGTTGGGGGGGGGGTGGGGGCACACAGGCAGGATGGGTAATGAGGGGCAGAGGACCCTTCACATTGCTCTAGCTACTTCGCTGTACCCGGACTCATGGCTTTTCCTCCAACCGCCAAATCCATAAATCCAACTGCTTATCCTACATCACCATGGCTACTCCAGAAACCCCTCAAGATATGGAAGCCCAATTTATGACATTTTCCCCTGCTTGGCCCTTTTCCCATGCCCCTTACTCAGAGGATGTGATTAAGAACCATGTCATTATGTAACCCAGGGACTTAGGAATCATCCTGGGTGATTCCTTTCCCTCACCCCTAAATCCCATCTTTACCATGTCCTACCTATTTTCTTCCCTGAATAGTTTCCCACTCTGTTCCATCTCAATGGTCACCATTTGGATACTGCAGAAAATTAAAGTGGTAAAATAGAAGATGAGGAATGGGTACTATTTTATCTAGAGTGGTTACAGAAAGTACACTCAATAATGTAGCACCATAATCTGAGCACCAGCCTGCAGGGCAAGAGGATAAGTCAGGTGGCTGAGTGGGAGAGTCTAGTCCAGACAGAGGGAATAGAAGGTCAGAGGTCTTCGGACAGGCGGTGCAAAAACTGGTGTGGGCAGCATTGAGGACCCAAGGGTTGGAGCAGCAGGTAAGGCCAGAGAGGTAAAGATGGGGCAGCCCAGGTTAGGACCTAGGGTCCAAGAAAGATCAGGGGCATTACCTAGGCGACTTTTGTCACTCTGATGTTGAGGACACTCAGGGAGTCAAAGATACAAGAGAGCCAGCTAGGAGGGTGTGAGAGGGACAGGGATGGTGGGGGAGGTGAGAGGTGAGTAGTGATGAGGGTTGCATGTTTGGAAGGCAGCACTGACAGGAGCTACGGAGGGATCATGACCGAAGGGTCAGTCTCTTGGGAGATGGGACGATGGAGCTCCCGGGTGGACTCAGGGATAGGGCAAACTTGAGGGGCAGTAGAGGTGGCTCAGTTCACTGCTTCCCCATCGACACAGGCCCTAGCTGAACCTGATTTTTCCAGACCGCCTGACTAGAGAGATTGAGTCTCAAATGTTCTAAAACCTGGCCAGGAATGTTCTTTGCATTTGATGCAAGAAGCATCCTGGGAAACAGAGCAGCAAACAAAAAGGGCAGACGGTGCCGTTGCACAGAGCTTGCCCTGGACAGTGGCTTGCCTACTCTTTCTAAAGTTAGGATGTCATCATTTCTATCCCTGTGAAGGATCTTTGACACCCTTGTCCTCACTTTATTTCAGAAAACAAGTCAATTGATGATTGTGAGGAGCTGGTGATCAATACTACAGCAACAATCAACAACTTATCTTACTACCAAGTGAAGAATTCCATGATTCAAGACAAAAAGCTGTATATTGCCGAATGTAAGATTCAGAACTCGGTGTGATAGATGCAGGTTCATTTAAGATTTTGACTATGTTAACTAAACACAGAACTGGAGGTATGCATATTTTCTGATTTCTCGTACAAACATCTACATGTCTTCTCATTTGATTATAAGAAGTTAGAATGTGTGGAAATGTCCCTTGCAAGTTCCATGTTATTATCACTTTGAGATTTGAAGTTAATCAGTATTGAATGTGACGTCAGTTTCTAGTGGCCTTTAAATGAAAACTTACATTCACTGATTTCTCTGGTCATCCAACCCAGTGCTCTTAAAGCTGCTTGTGAGTAACAACATGGACGGAATCCTGGAGGCTGTGCGTGTCTTTGGAAATCTCTCCCAGGACCGTGACATCTGTGATTTCATTGTGCAGAAAAACAGTGAGTAAATGACACTTAGATTCGTCAACACACTCTCCTTGCCAACAAACAGCTGAGCAGTTTTGGAACATGGGGCATTACGTGTTACTAGTTTCTGCTTTGGGATGAGCAGTGCTTTACATTCTGTTCCGTTCATAAATAAGGCTCTCGCTCAGGATGCCAAGATGGGTCACAGCAGTGTTCTCGGTGTTCTCTCCCTCGTGAGTGGCCTTCTCAGTTCCAAGGTGGTGTGTGTATGTGTTGAAGGGAAACAAGTGATTTGTACTTGTCATCTCTGCCCATGGGAACGGACTCAAGACATGCTCCTCCCTGTGCTGGAATATCCATTACAGTACTGTTTGTAATAGAAAAAAAACAAAACAAAACCCTAAATGTCCACCAATGGGCAAGAAGATAAATATAGAGAATACACAAATACCTGTCATATATTTGTGAACAAAATGTTTCGTAGCAATTAAAATAAATGAACTTAAGTTTCATGTGTGAACATGGGTCATCCTCAAAGGTGTAAAGCAGGAGCCAAAAAGCCAGCGAGAGGACACAGAAGGATGCCGTTAATGTAAGCTTTAAAATATGCAAAAACAATCTTAGGTATTGTTTATATACATGTACACAGTCATGATCTAATGGAAAGAAGTTCAACATTTAACACAAAGGGAAGGGATACCGAAAGATATAAAATTAGATGTGTAATGTTCATTTCTTAAACTGGGAGCAGGTACACTGTGTTTATACCAACCATACTCATCATATGTCTCAAATATTTCATGTAAGAATAATAATTAAAACAGAATACTTAGTTATTCTATATTAAACTATATTTATAAATTTTATATTTCTATTTATAAATATAAAATATTTATTCTATATTAAAATAAAAATACCTACTTATGCAGGCTCATAATAGAAAATTTAGGTAATATGTGTATATGTATCTGTGTGTATATATATGTGTACATGTGTGTGTATACTTTTTTTTTAAGGTGGTAGCAATACACTATCACCCATCATCTCACTACCCTGGACAGTGAACAGTTAAGAGATGAGTTAACATTTTGGTGTTTATTCTTTAGACTCAAAAACACACATTTGTGTTAGCAGAAAATAAGCAACTTTTGTCAAACTCACTGACCCCTCAGTGGGGCCAGAGGGGGCACGTCTGCCTCTTGGGTCCAGTAGAATGAGCACACCTTATCCCTTGGCCCTCAACACTCTGCCCAGCCCAGGTGGTGGAGGGTGGGGGGGCGGGGCGGTGAGGCTTGAGAAAATAGGACCGACAGCCCATTTCCTAGGAGGAAGAGGAAAATGACCTGTTCCAGTGGTCTGTGCAAATCTCCTTTTACAAATCGAGGCAAACTGGGAGTCTTTCGGGAAGACAGCATAGGAGCCTATTCCCTTCCCCCCAGATTCAGCAGACCTCTTCAGAGATCAAATGCCAAAGATGAACATCACACATGGTCGGAGGTGCGAGTTCCCTCCATGATTGCCATGGAGAGGAGGATGCTGCCTGGACCAGATATTACCAGTATCTGGGCAGGGAGTGGGGCGGGGAGGCAGGACCGGGAGCAGCTTCTGAAAGTAGCAGACATGGACAGCACCTACTGGGCAGTAGTAACAGCCTTGGAAGAAAGGAAGTTCTAATTTGTAAGCTCCTCCCCACTTCCGCTAGGCCATTTGTTAGATATGATGCAGCTGGGGCTCCTGAGCCTTACTAGTCTGCCTTGGTTTCTTGTTCCTTCAGTACACAAGTTCATGATTGCTTTGCTGGATGCCAAGCATCAGGATGTTTGTTTTTCGGCCTGTGGTGTTCTCCTAAATCTCACTGTGGATAAAGAAAGGCGTGTCATCCTAAAAGAAGGAGGTGGCATTAAAAAGTAAGTTATAAGGTACAGAATCCTGAGTCTCAGGATTCAAGGACGGGTTCCTGGGAGCTCGGACCCCTCACCTTTCCTCTAGGCTTCTCTGGGCACAGAGGTATCTCAGCATTCGGAAGCACCAAGCTAGGACTCAAGGGGGGACTTAGATTACACTGGACACTTAGAGTCATTCAAAGGTAGATTATTCGCACTCTGTAGCTACTTAAATTTCTAGCTCAGAAATGATTTAATCATTGAATTCTGTATAGGACAGATCAGATGTTACAGAAGCATAATCATCTTGCTAAAAATGTAAAAATTCAAGGCAAAGTCTGACCAGTAACATCTCATTTTTACTTTTATTTACTCAGGTTAGTGGATTGTTTAAGAGATTTTGGCCCTACTGATTGGCAACTGGCCTGTTTGGTTTGCAAAACCTTATGGAACTTCAGTGAAAATATCACTAACGCTTCGTCATGCTTTGGAGATGAAGATAGCGACATGCTCCTGACCCTGCTGTCCTCATTCTTAGGTAAGATTCCTGACTGTAAGTTTCATCAAATTAGATGGAATTTTGTATAATAAGTAGCCTGCATTTGGGTGGCTCTGCTTTCTATTAGCAACAAGCGCATGTTAAAGGTAATTATCTTTTGGGAATATTTGGATGAGACGGAACGCTGTTTACAATGGGGATTTTCAATTTGTTGGATACTGCTGTGGTTTCTTCTTTGGCTTTGATTTTTTTTTTTTTCCCATAGGCTGCATAAATACAAAATGTCAGCATAAATGTTTTGCTGTTTACAAGTATATAAATATTGTTGGTTTGCGGAAACATGACTAAAAGCTATTCTGAGTTGTTAAGCTTTTAAGTGAATCTATACATTTAAATTAGTGGTTATGTTTATTATCGCTTGGGGAAGCGTCTTGGGGCCGTTATCCCAGAGAGGCAGGAGATCACTGAACTAACAAACGAAAGGAAAGAAGATAACTTCTTACATTAAAGAAACTTCTACTTTTTGCATTTTTTTTCACCCTAAGTTAGGTCTAACAACTACGGGTTAGTAAATGCCTCAGCAGGTGAGTTGTGTTTTCAATAATCCTTTTCCCAAAATGGAGGTGTCCTTATCATTGCCCAGCCAACTGTGTTGAATCACCGAGACCTTGTAAAAAGGCTCCATGTGATTCACATTTGTGGGTTCAGAGCCTGATGGTCTCTGCAGGTAGTAGTGTTAGACAAGACAGTTTCTGAAACTGTCTTTTCATCTCTCCAATGGGGACAAGGTAATCCTTGTCTAACTCTAGGACCAAACAAGCATTGGAGAACATAATATAAAGACCAGAGCCTTCTAATTTTGTCAGAAGTCAGACAGTTTAGAATTTAGGTCCTCATTTTATCACTTGTAAGGCTTTAACCTTGCTGAGATAGTGTCTTCTCATATCTAAGTTGGAAACAACTGATGATAGAATGATAGATATATATAAAGGACCAGATTCAGTTCTGCCTCATAATGGCAAATCCTAAAACATGATTGTAGAAGTGCTTTGTAAATTCCAAGTTCTAATTCTAATGCTATTAAACAGCAATTCAGAACCAGAAGGTATCTGAAAGAATCAGATTTTCTAGGTTGATGTGAAATTTGCTTTTCCCAGGTCAAAGTAATTCTGTGTTTGTAAGAATTAGGAAACATGAGCGAAATTTGAAATCCTTGAGGTTCACAGTCTGCTCTGTGAATGTTAAACTCTCTCAGGTTGCAGGGAGCAGAAGTGGGTGCTCAGCCTGCCTTAAATCAGTTCTCAACTATGGCAGAATAATAGAGTCAGCTGCACAATTAAAAACCCAGCTTGTCCTGGCCTTACCTTGGGACTTTGACCAAGTGTTCAGGAGGGGGTGAGGCCTCTTGAGAATGTTTTTAAAAAAGTTTCACAGGTGAGTCTGCTCTACAGCCAGGACTGAGAACCTGTGTCTCCTAAATAAGGAGTTTATGGGGAAGAAGCAGGAAAGGGAGATACCAGGAATCAAGCATCGTGCCCAAAGCCTGCTGGAGAGGCACTCGGTACCTGAAAGGTCATTCCATATGCAGCCAGAGTCCCTAAGTCAGCCCCTTAAGAGCAGGCACCTCAGGCTCCCCCTGCAGAGACCCAGCTCTGCTCTGACTCTGCACTTAGGGCAAAAGTCCTGTTTCCCCACTCCCCTCTACGCTCCTGCTGGGTCATAGCTTCAGCCACCTCACAGCTTCTTGGTGTGTCTCCTCTTGGTTGGCATGCCTTTCTGTCTATCCCGCTAGGGGAGAAGATGTGACTGGTTCTGTGAGTGATTCTCATGGGGTGTGGGACTTCCTGCCTTAGGCAGCAGCTGCCTCTGCCACAGACTCTCTAGCTCCCAAGTCTGGAACAATCAGCCAAAGTAGCAAAATGGTGAGGGGCCACCTGGCATAGGCGTAGAAGGGGTTCAGGTCTGGCTAGCGGCTCAGCAGGTGTGGGACACCAGGCAGGCACTGCTCTCCCTCAGCCTCCGTGAGAGCCAGGAAGGGCTTCTCCTTGTGCTTGTCCAACCTCTGTGCAGGTGCCATGGCCCTGACCTGCCCGGCCAAGTGCCACCTGTTCTGACAGGTCCTTTTCATATGGGCTTTGAAGCCTGGAGTCTCGTTATAGGAAATCTATACTTCTAGAGCAGTCAGTCATGAACCGTGTACCTTGTTCCTGCCCTGCTCCGGCTGAGTCACTTTAGAGAAGCATCTTCCTCACATGGAGCAGGTTCATGATAGAAACGTATAAACTGACTGACAATATTGCCGCCTTTACTTGAATAGTATATACTTTATTAAATATTTATGCATACAAAACTTGGGTACAGACCAGAGATGCAGGGGGTGAGAGGATTCACTAGAGACAGAGTGGGGAGCAGAACAGGCAGATGGACTGAAACACACTGCTGAGGGGAGCAGCGGGTGAGACAGGACAGGTCTGCTGCGCCATGTGGGTCCCCTCCCTGGCCAGGGATAGAGCTAGTGCTGCAGCGGCTGCAGATGCTTCATAGTGCAGTGCTTAACCCCTTGCACAACCAGGGAAGCCCCCAATAGTATATCCTTTTAGATACATGTTCACACTGTCCTCCTAAGAGCCCTTTGCGGTCACTAGGTCCGGGGCAGATGAGAAGTAGGTGTAGGAGGGCTGAGTGACATACAGTGTAGCAGAGCCAGGACTTATCAGAAAATAAGTGCCCCGTCGGTCCCATGTTTTCTCAGCTGTCCCCTAGCAGACTGCGGCCTCACCCCATCCAGCTGGTGCAAGGGGACTGCGGCAAGGAAACAGGCACAAACACCGTCCCTCAGGGCTGGGAGGGGGGTCTGGGCAGCTGCAAGTAAAACGGCCACGTGGGTGAGAGGTGCCTGGATTTTACTTCTGTTAGAGAGACAGCTGAAGGTCAGGCAAAGCTGTGACCTAGCAATGCCCACGCCAAAGTGTGAGCACTGGTTCTAGAGATAATGGCAAGGCAACTGGCAAAGTGACTGAAGTTGTCTAACTTTTCCTTGATGGTGACTGAAAAAAAAAAAGAGAGAGACTCGTGGTCCTTTACATGGTTGGGATGTTGACGGTCCTTTTGGAAAGTGGCTTAAGAGTGTTGTCTAAAATTTCCTGATGCGCTCTTGTTTCACAAGCTCATGAGCGTTTATGGTTTTTTTTAAAGATTTATTGAATTTATGCACACAAGAACTGGGGTCCAGGCCAGAACTTCAGGGGGTGAGAGGATTCACCAGAGACAGAGTAGAGAGCAGAACAGGCAGATGGACTGAAATACACTGCTGAGGGGAGCAGCAGGCAAGGCATGAGAGGTCTGCTGTGCCATGTAGGTCACCCGCCTGGAGGGGGTGGGGAGTGAGGGAGCGGGGATCAAACTCCCGCTGCTGCGCTGCTGTGGTGGCTGCTTCATAGTGTGTTGCTTAACCTACTGCTCCACCAAGGAGGCCCCTCATTTAGTGGTGGGGCCTGCGCAGCAGTCTGTGGGGACCTTGTCTGGGGGTGGCTGCCCCTAGGGCTCTATATAGGTGCTTTTCTACTGTGAACATCCTTCTGATTATTTTATGTTCATCCAAGGGCTGTGGACCCGAACCACTAGGTTGTGTGAAGGGGATAGAATGGGATTCAAGGTCCAGTTTAGACAATCACATCCTCAAGCCCATGTCAAGAGGCCTCAGGAGCTTCTGGAACATGTGAAGGACTCTGCTTTATAAGAAAACTTGCCCCCTGGAGCTGAGCAGCATTCTGGAAAACAGTGCAGTGAGGAGGGGAAGCCTTGTTGATGCTGCAGGATACTTGTGCTATAATGGTAACTGTTGAAGCTATCATAACATTGTATTTGATGTTCTTTAGTCCTTTTTTTTTTTTTAAAGATTTATTTATTTATGCATACAAGCACTGGGGTACAGGCCAGAGGTGTGGGGGGTGAGAGGATTCACCAGACAGAGCAGGATGCAGAACAGTCAGATTAACAGAAGTACACTGCTGAGGGGAGCAGTGGGCAAGGCAGGAGAGGTCTGCAGCGCCATGTGGGTCCCCACCCTGGCCGGAGGTAGGGATGGAACTCGCCGAACTCGCCGAACTCGCCGAACTCACGCTGCAGTGGCTGCGGGTTGTGGTTTGCTTCACAATGTGCTGCTTAACCCACTGCGCCACCAAGGAGGCCCCTCTTTAGTCCTTTCTAATTCCTCACTTAGAACTCTGGTATTTGGAAGTGTGCTGTGCACAAAGAAAGCTTAAGAATGGTTGATTATCTCAACCGGTGCTTTTTGCTGTGACCAGTATCATTAAAATGGAGGTAACAAAGAATAAAAATATTGAAATATGTTATATGTGGTGAGGATAAGTATTGTGTAGTTATTTGTGTTTAAACTTGTAGGTACATGTATAAAGAGTCATGTAATTTGTGTTTCTCAGGTCACTGTCAAAAAATCGCAAGTATAGATCTAAATTTTTCTTGCATTAGCCTTTGCCAACTCTTCTTGCGGTACAAATTCCAAAGTTTAATGATCAGCGCAACGTGACACTTTTAATGTATTTGCTGAATTTACTTTGAAAATTCATAGAACTTTTCTCTTACCGGTAGCAATTTGACACTCTTATTGTCTTGTCTCCTCGACCAATTTGGAATTAATACTATCTGAGTATGGATTAAATAATTACAGGCAAAGCCTCAGGAAAAGTCTTGGCAATAAGTTAAAAGACTAAAAATGTCAAAATAGATATTTGCTAACACCACCAAATCTAACCAAAATCCTGGGCACAGGCAGAGACTACAAAGTGCCTTAGGCAACCTCAACTCTAAGCAGTTTTGGGAAGAAGAGCATACAAAGAATTCATTTTTTTTTTCTTTTTAAAGAAAGTTTAATGCTCAGAGAAATGTGTGAAAGGGTGGGCAGGAAGAAGATCTAGAAGTCTGAAGCCACTGAGTCTCAGGGACTTCTCTTGTCTAGTAGTAGCTCAGCAGGAAGGCTTTGAAGGCATCACGTGCTCTCTGCATTTTCCTCTCTAGTCCTGTTTATCTTGTGGGTGGGGACATCAACTTTGTTTATTGGGGTCTCCATGGAACACCTTGCTGAAGTGTTTGTGTCTGCCCAGAACTTATCTCAGAGCTGCTTGTGAGGAGAGGAGGGGGAGGTACAAACTGGGATTCCAGACACCCTTATCTCACTCTGGGTGGTGACACAAACACCCACAGTGCCAAAGTACTCAGAGTGGCCAGAAATACCCTGTGTGGAAAACGTCATGTAAACAGTGATGAAGCGTTTTATAATAGGATTTGAAGTGACCCCATGAAAAATGTTTACCAGCTATGTAAGTAGCAATATTTGTGGTCATTTTAGGATTCAGTGGTTCCCACTTAAAAAGTCTGCCCTGGCCACAGACCTAGGAAGTGGCAGAGCCAATCTTCTGCTTGGCAGATCTCTGCATTTTCCTGAAGTCCATACGAGGTGTTAGGCCCAGTGTGAACAAGGGAAAATGTGGTGGGCATTTTTCTTCCTATTTGGGTTGTATATACTTACATGTTCACATAATCATAATCCATGTTCACCCTTGGATTAAGAAGCAGGTTAAAGCTGTGCTCTTTAAAGTTGTGTCTTTAAAAAATGAACAGCTTTTTCTGCTTTACCCATGGATTCATTCTTTGGAATTCTCAAGTCCCCCACTTTTCATTGTTATTGGAGAGAGTTTGGGTTGGGGGTTATGTTTTCAAAGAGGCTTGTGCAGGCTGCACTGAAGCTACCAGTGCTGATTTTCAGCCCAGTTTACAATTGTCAAGTTCAATTCTTGCTACTTTTTCAAAAGATTTCTGACTCCTTTCGTATCTGTCAACAACTGCAACAAACCACTCCAGCTAAGGAAGTAGCCTATTACTATTTTGTCCATTCTGATTAGTTTTGATCTGACTTTGGGTTATGAATTTGTATATAGCCACAAAGGGATTAGTTGAAATAAGTAGGGTATTTTTAAAAAAGATTATTATTCTGTATTAAAACACAAAAATGTACTTACCTTAAAATATCTGTAAAGAACATTAAACAGCCTTTTTAATTCTCAAATTTATCAATAGCATGTTGGTATTAGAGATGACCCAGAATGAGATTATCTCATGCCATCAAAAGTTAAACTTTATTCAATAGGATTGCATTTCCAAATAATTGCTATAATTTTAATTTTTCTAATATACAGATGAAGAGCTAGCATTGGATGGCAGTTTTGACCAAGACCTAAAAAACTATCACAAACTCCACTGGGAAACAGAATTCAAACCTGTGGCACAGCAGCTTCTAAACCGAATTCAGAGTCATCACACCTTCCTGGAGCCACTGCCTATTCCTTCTTTCTAACACCATGCAGGTTAACAACAGAAACAGGAAGTCAGGTCTTCTTCATTCTTAAGACTTGGTAATAAACTTGAACTTTTTTTCAGTATTACCAAATATTGAAAGTTTTTCAGGTACTGATTTAGTAAATAGTCTAATTATTTTAAAGGAAACAAGCATTTCTTCTTGTTAGGTACTATAGAGAAAAAATATACATGTACTTTCTGTTTTGAGAAATGTAACAAAAAATGAAAATATATGCATGGTTTTTCTAAGTCAACGACTTTTTCTTCTGTTCACTAGGAATCATTTAGTTAGAGTCTTCAAATCCTGATTTAACAATTGTGAAATTTAAGTGCTTGTCTGTTTGTTCGGCAATTAAACGAGCTGTGTGATGAAGATGATTGGATTTGCCCATGGAAAGAAGTGTGGTCAACACTATTAGGAATGCATTCCCTCAGAAGCTCTGTGCTGACTCTGCTACGGCTAATAATAATCTGTGCTACAGTGTCAGTTCTTCCCTGCTTCTATTATCAAGGGGAGGAGTAAACAGAACAATTTAGAAGACAGCTTCAGACCGCATAATCTTTATTCAGTAAATAAAAGAGATGAGAAAGGTCATATGTTACCTATCTTTTCATTTGAAATGAGTGACTAGACGGTCCTTCCGAAGTGACTTTGACCATCAGGCAGGTTCTAGGAAGCACTAAAAGGGTGTATGTAGGCAGAGGTTCTGATCTCTGTTTGAATCCTAACTCCCCCGTTTGAGCCTTGAACAAGCAACTTTTTCCTCCCTTTTTTTTTTTTTTTTTTTTAATATTTATGCATAAAAGAATTGGGTACAGGCCAGAGGTGTGGGGTGAGAAGATTCACCAGAGACAGAATGGGGAGCAGAAGAGGAAGATCAACTAAAACACTGCTGAGGGGAGCAGCAATCAAGGCCGGAGAGGTCTGCTGTGCCATGTGGGTCAACTTCCTGGCCTGTGGCCAGGGTTGAACTGAGCTGCAGTGGCTGCGGTTTGCTTCATAGCTGTGCTTAACCCATTGCGCCACCAGGGAGGCCCTCTTTTTCAATGTTATTTTGGTTGTCTGGCATTAGATATTGGCATTAAGAATAAGAAATCTTCTAATTCACAAGCACAGGATGTCCTTCCATCAATTTATGCCATCTTTAATTTCTTACAACAAAATTTTGTAGTTTTCAGTGTGTAACTTTTTCATCTTTTTGGTTAAGTTTATACCTAAGTGCTTTAATGTGTAGTTTGTTCTTGTTTTTTTGGGTATTTTTTTTTTTCTGGTGTGATTGGAAATGGAACTGTTAAATTCTTCTTACTATTAATAATTTTAATGTATAGAAATTAACTGATTTTGTTTGAAGTGATATCACATTATGTTTTGGGGATGCATCATTGAAAATCAGCATGTGCACTAGATTAAGTTCACCACTAAAATTCCAATTCTATTCCCTGCTGACTTACCCACCCTTTCCCTTCTGGTACCCACTAATTGGTCTTATGACTTAAAAGTTTGTTTTACTCATCTGCTTTCTCAGTATGGCATGCACGAGGGAAATCATACCTTGTTGTCATTCTCCATCTGGCTTGTTTCACTAAACCTCATACTCTTGAGGTCATCCATGTTGTTGCAAATGACAGAATTTCATCTTCATTTTCTAGGCATTATGTATATATGTCATATCTTCTTTATCCATTCTTCGGTCAGTAGGCATTTTGGTTATTTCCAGTTCTTGGGTATTGTGAATAATGCTACAATAAATGTGGAAGTAGATATGTCTCTTCAAATTAGTGGAGATTTTTGATGTTAATTTCCCAGAAGTGGGATAACTGAATTGTGTGGAATTTCTAGTTTTATTGATTTTTTTGAGGCATCTCCATACTGTTTCCCATAAATGGCTTTTCCAATTTACATTCCCTTCAACTGTGTGGAAGGGTTCCCTTTTCTCTAACACTGTCTCTTATCCTTTGGATAAGAGGTGAAGTCTCATTGTTTTGATTTTCATTGATCATCTCTTATCATTGCATGGTAAGATGAACATCTTTTTCATGTGCCTATTAACCATTTGCATGTTTTCTTTGGAGAAGGTGTATTCATATCCTCTGCTCATTTTTATATTGGGTGGTTGGCTTTTCATTATTGAGCTTTCTGTATATTTTGGGTATACAAAATAACAGGCTATGTATTTTTGTACACATGGCATGCAAATCTCTTCTCCTGTTCAGTAGAATTTCTTTTGTTGCAAATTTCTTTCTCTGTTCAGAAGATTTTTAGTTTGATATAGTCTCATTTGTTTATTTTTGCTTTTGTTTCCTCTACTGTTGGAGTAGAGTTCCCAAACATATCTGTAAGGCTGATTTCTAGGGAGTATATCACCTATGTTTCCTTCGTGTAGTTCATGATTTCAGGTCATACATATATACAGGTCTTTAATCCATTTTGCATTTTTATGTTGTTAGATGGCCTCTACTTTCATTCTTTTGCCTATGGTTGTCAAGTTTTTCCAGAACTATTTACCAGAGATTTTCCTTGCTCCATTGTAAGCTACCTTTACTTGTCCATCTATGTGTGGTTTTATCTCTGGGTTCTCAATTCTACCTATTGATCTGTGTGTCTATTTTTATTCCAATGCAATGTTGTTTTAATTACTATTGCTTTGTAATATCCTTAGAAGTCAAGGAACATGACACTGCCATTTTTCCTCAGAATGATTTTGCTATTAAGGGATTTTTTTTGTAGTTCCAAATAAATTTCCGAGTTTCTATAACAACAGCTATTGCATGGAATTTGTATGTTATTTTAGGTAACATAACCATTTTAATGATGCTAATTCTATCACTCCATAAGTATGGAATATCTTTCTACCCCTTGTGTCTTAGTTTTTCCACTTTCCACTTCTTTGATTTAAGTCATTCCAAGGTATTTCTTTTTGATGTGATTGTGAGTGAGATGGCTTTCTGATTTCTTTCTGTTAATTCATTATGTGTATAAAAGTGCAATAGATTTTTATATACTAATTTTGTAACCTGCCACTTGACAGTAATTGTTATTCTAATTGCTTTTTACTGGAGTCTTTGGGATTTTCTGTGTATTATGTCATTTGAAAAAGTGATAGTTTACTCTATTCCCAATTTTGGATGCCTTTATTTCCTTTTCCTATCTAATAACTTTTGCTAGGACCTAGAGGATAGGTATTTTTCTTTGAAAGTTAAGTAAAATTCACTAGTAAAGCTATCCGGTCCTGGGCTTTGTTTTTAAGGAACTTTGACTACTCTTTACATTTGTTGTTTGTTATAGATCTGTTCATGTTTTCTATTTCTTCCTGACTCAGTCTTAAAGAATATTGTATGCTTCTAAGAATTTGTGTATTTTCTAGGTTGTCCAATTTCTTGCCATATAGTCTTCATATGACTAATTTCTGTATTTCTGTAATCTCCATTGTAACTTCTCTTTTCAGTTTTGATTTTATTGATTTGTGTTTTCTCTCTTGAGCCTGGCTCAAGGTTTGTGTAGTTTGTTAATCTTTTTTTATTTTTAAGATTTATTTATGCATACAAGAATTAGGGTTCAAGCCAGAGGTGTGGGGGGAGGAGGAGTGAGAGGATTCACCAGAGACAGAACAGGCAGATTTACTGAAATACCCTGCTGAGGGTAACCAGAAGGTGAGACTGGAGAGGTCTCCTGCCCCATGTAGGTTAGCTCTCTAGCCAGGAATCAAACTCAGTGCTGCAGTGGCTGCAATAGCTTTATAGTGCTAAGACTTAACCCCTTGCACTACATGGAGGCCCTAGTTTGTTAATCCTTTCAAAGAACAAGCTCTTGGTTTTGCAGATCTTCTGGATTATCTCTTTGATCTCTAGTTCATTAGTTTCTACTCTAACTTTTATCATTTCCGTTTGTCTACTCACTTTTGCTTTATTTTGTAACTCTTTTAGGCATAAACTTTGATATGTAAATTTGTGAGTCTTTTTGTTATCTGAAGTAAGTTTATATTGCTATTAAACATAATACTGTTTTTGCTGCATCGTGTATGTTCTGACAAGTCTTGCCTTCATTTTCATTTATCTGCAGGCAACTTGATTTTACCTATGGGTTTCTCAGTTCAGTAGCATGTTGTTTATTCTTCACAAATTTGTGGTTTTCACCTCTTTCTTTTTTTGGTGGTTTCCAGTTCATACAACTTTTATCCAAAAAAGATGCTTATGTGATTTCAATCTTCCTAAATTGGTTAAGACTTGTTTTGTATCCCAGTATATTGTCTATACTTGATAATGTTCCATGAACACTTGAAATATGTATGTATTCTGGTATTTGGGGGTGAAATACTCTGTCAATATAAAGTCTGTCTCATCTATGAACTGGGTGATTTTTATGTGCTGATTTTTATCTTGCAACTATGATGAATTTACATCTAGCAGGTTTTTTGTGTGTGCGTGGCATATTTTTGAGTTTTTTACATACAAGATCACATCATCTGCCAACAGATAATTTTACTTTTCCTTTCGGATGTGAATGGCTTTTTCTTGCCCAACTGCTCTGGCAGGAATTCCCAGTACTATGTTGATGACTAGAAGTGATGAGTGGCCATCCTTGTCTTGCTTTTGATCTTAGAGAAACACTTTCAGTCTTCCATTGAGAGTGTAATATTAGCTACTGACTTTTCATATGTGGCCTTTATTACATTAAGACACTTTTATTCTAGGTTGCTGTTTCTTAACCATGAAAGGTTGTTGAATTTTTGTTAAATAACCATTATCAATTGATGCAGAAGAAATGTTTTTCCCCTTTCATTCTGCCCATGTGGTGTTTTATATTGAGTTTTATATGTTGAACCATCCTTGTATCCCAAAAGTAAATTCCACATATTTCTCATAGTATGCTCTTCAATTATCTTTACTAGTTGTAAAAGGATTTTTGTATCAGTATTCATCAGGGGTACTGTTGTGTAGTTTTTTTTTTCTTTGTAGTGTCTTTGTCTGACTTCTGGTATTAGGATAATGCCAGCTTCCATAGAATGATTTTTGTAAGTTTTCCCCTCTTCAATTTTTGGGAAGAATTTGAGGAGGATTAGCATTAACTTTTCTTTATATTTGGTAGACTTCTCCAGTAAAACCATATGGTGCTGGGCTTTATTGGGTGGTTTTTGATTACCAATTTAGTCTCCTTACTAGTAATAAGTCTGTTTAGATTTTCAATTTTTCCATGGTTCAGTCTTTGTAGGTTGTGTTATCCTATTTATTGGTGTATAATTGTTAATAGCTTTCTAACCCTTTTTTAATTATTAAATTTATTTATACATATTTGACATCAATTGTAGTCCCCAAGAAGTTCCCACCACCATTTCACCAGTGCATTGTCACCTCAGTCCCTTGTGTGTTCTGCCTTCATCCCAACCCTCCCTGCAACCCCCTCAAGGTGCCTTTGAGATTTGTTTTTGTCTTTTTGTTTTTATTGTGCTTTTTTTGTCGTTCTTTTCCTTAGGCCCATTTTGTTTTTTTCTTGATATTCCTCCTAAAAGTGAAACCATCCAATTTTTTTATTTTTATTTATTTCACTGAGCACAATTCCTTTTATCTCCATCCATGTTTCTACAAATGACTCTAGTTTATCTTTTTTTTTTTTATTGCTGAATAGTATTCCATTGTGGATATGTACTACACTTTCTTGATCCTGTCATCTATTTTTGGGCATTTGGGTTGTTTCCATGTCTTACCAATTATAAATAGTGCTGCAGTAAACATAGGGGTACTGGTATTCTTTTGGATTGGTGTTTTTGTGTCCTTTGGGTAGATCCCTAGGAGCGGTATTGCTGGGTCATATGGTAGCTCTATTTTTAGTAGACTAAGGAACCGCCATACAACTTTCCATAGTGGCTGAATTAACTTGCATTCCCACCAGCAGTGTACTAGGGTTCCTTTTTCTCCACATCCTCGCCAGCATTTATTGTTGTTGGTTTTTTTGATGTGTGCCATTCTTACCGGTGTAAGGTGGTACCTCATTGTGGTTTTAATTTGCACTTCCCTGATTATGAGGGATGTTGAACATTTCTTTTTAATGAAATGTTTTGTCAAATTAAATTATCGGGTAGATTTGGTTTATAACACTGTATATAATTTATTGGTATGGGATCCACCCTTCTGTATGTGGATGTTACCACACCATACCACCAGGGCAATGAATTTTTGTTAAATTTTTTAGTTCTGATTTTACTCGCATGAGTCTTCTTGCTTTTCCTTTGCTACTACTCATTTCGGTTTTATCTTTTCAAATGACTTTTCTTTACCCCTTATTTTTTATTATCCATTTCATTTATCACTGCTCTAAACATAATTTTTTGCCTTCTTCTAGTTTTGTGTTGTTTTTTTTTTTTTAGATTTATGCATACAAGTGCTGGGGTGCAGGCTAAAGGTATGGTGGGTGAGAGGACTCACCAGAGGCAGAGTGGGAGCAGAACAGGCGGACTGACTGAAATACACTGCTGAGGGGGAGCAGCCGGTGAGACGAGAGGTCTCCTGACTCATGTGGGTTAGCTCCCTGGCTCGGATCAAACTCAAGAGCTGTAGTGGCTGCAGATAGCTTCATAGTGGTGAGATTTAACCCCTTGGGCCACAAGGAAGGCCCCAATTTGTTTATCTTTGTCTAGCTTGTTTAGGTGTGAAATTAGGTTCTGACTTCAGATCTTTCTATTTAACATAAGGGTTTATAACCATAAACTTTCCTGTTGACATTGGTATGTTGTGTTTTCATTTTAATTTGTCTCAAGATATTTTCTTTCATGTTTGATTGTAATGTATCAGAGAGCGTGGGTCTCTTCTGTTTGAGTTTGTTGAATCATAAAATAGTGTACTGATTTCTTCAAATTTGTTGTTTTTTTTGCCACTACATCTGTTTCCACATTCACTGGTTTTTCTGTTGTCTCCTGTATAACTCCTGTAGTGATTTTTTAAAAATATGATTCATTTATCATATCCTTCAGCACCAGAATTTGGTTCTTTTTACTAATTTGTCTTTGTTGACATTCCATTTTATTTATGCATCATTTTCCTGACTTGTCAATCCTTTTCTCTTGTTTTATTGAGCATCTTTAGGGTATCTGTTGAGCATCTTTAGGACTCTTTGAAGTTATTCAGAGACCTACATTTCCTTAGGGCCAGTTTCTGGGGTTTATTTTGTTTCTTTAAATGGCTTGTGAACTTTTGATGAGATGTGGACCTTTGAAAAACCACCACCTTTACCAGTCTTAATAGCTTCAGCAAACAGCCTGGCTAGAGGTTCTGGGATCTTGCAAAATTGTGTCTGGTCTTCATTTTCTCTGGGCTTATGTGCATACTTTCTTTCACTATATGCATTTGTTGTTAACCATCTTAATTTCCCAAGCTGGTTTGTTCATGTTTCTTCCCTGGAGTTTTGTTTTGCTTTCCATTGTATTCCTGTCATTTCAACTTGTGATTTCTAAGTGATTATAAGCCTCAGTGGACTAAAATAATGCATTCAGCTGACCCTGTTTTGTGATCATGTACTACTGATTAGAACTTGTATTAGAAATTTTTATATTTTCAAAGGATATACAAAAAACAAAGAATTGAAGCAGAATGAATAAAAATTTGTATCCAGAGCGCCAGTACAATTGTACTTGTTGGATTTACCTGTATTACTACGGTGTGACAACTAAGAAGCAGTCCAAAGAGGGCAAAGGCATGATGCAAATTTAATGTACAGGCCCATGTTGTGTGCTAGCTGGAAAATGACTGAATTTCTAAGGTAATGATAGTCTTCTGATTAGGGTATATCCTTGAAGGGTAACTAATACCCTCTACTCAAAATTATGCTTCCCCTTCCTCTCCACATGATACAAATCTGTAGGGATTAGATTGAGCTTAAACAGTATTTTGATGAGTTAGACTATTCAACAAGTAGAGGTACTTCTAGTTCTTTGACAGTGTTATTTTTTGTTGCAGTTACTCCCTAATATGCCCTCGTTTCTAATCATTAAGAATTAAATTTGAACTCTAAAACGTACTCGTTCAAAAAGGCCTATAATCACTTCCAAGCTAAAAAAAAAAGTGTTAGATAAGATCTTCAAGATTCACTGTTCTTTGTATCCTTCATAATGACTTTGAAAATTTTGCCATCTAATACCACTCTGTCATTTGATTATAGCACTGAAGTTGTGACTATGCTTGGCAAATCAAAGTAAACACAAAACTCAGAACTGTTACTGGTAGCAAATCATGACTTTTTCAGTGAGACAGCAAATAAAACTGGAGAAAAATTATTCTTTATTGAAAAATACCAATAATACTGACAGTTCAAAAGCAATTCACGCTTCCAGAATACAAAGTACGTAATACATTTTTTTCAAACCTGTTTGCATTTCAAAGTTAGCATTTTTATAAATCAAATTTGATAACCTGACTAAAAACATTCTTCCAGCTTTATTAAGGAGCTGCACAACCTTTTAAGTAGGGACCGTAAGGTGGGCAGGAGCAGGGGGTAGGATGCACCTGGGACTGCGCAGCAGTCTACAGCAACATTTCCCACAACCTTGGTGCTGGAAAAAAATACTGCACAAAGACAGATGCCCTCCAGTGTCAGAGAATTTTGGGAAAGAGCATATCAAAAGATAGACAGCTTTTCCTATTTATACACAATTTAAGATTACTTTTGAAGAAAATCTTTAAGAATGCCACTGTAATTTAATGTCATCCAATAACTGAACTAAAAAAAAAAAAAGTCTGCTGAGCTATATAATTCTATGCTTTTTTAGATGCAAAAAGTTAACACATATGCAGGTTTAATTTGAAACCACACAAATTATGTATGTAGGCTCAGATAGTAGCAGTGTTCACTTTTATTACTAATAGCTTGACTGGAACAGCCACTCTGTTCATTCCACCAGCAGGAATAGCAGCACCAAGATCTAAAGTTCTTTATGTATAAAAGCTTACACCATTATCCAAGTCCCATTCTTTGCATGCTCCAATTCTTGTTATCTTATTTAACATAAAAGCAACAGGATTTGGAGAGTTACTATTCGCTGTATTAAAACAGTTATACAGCATCTTGTACTGTCAAAAAGCAAAATACTGTGAATGGCAGCCCTTCTTCACAGTTCTAAACTTAAAGCTGCCAAGCATACACTGCTTGTGCCAGCAGTGGTATTTCCACAGTAAAATAGCAGAAACTAAAGGAATCATGGCACAATGGATTTCTGAATTCTTTTATCTACCATTGGTCCTGGGGCTAGTACCTTCCCCTTGTAGACTACATCTGCTGATCATTCCGTCTTCCTTAATGGAGGAAAGGCATCAGGTCATATAGCGGGTAATGGCTCTCAGAGCATAAAGAAGTTCTGCTTGCATTCTAGCTTCTATAAGAAGCAGATTAACGTGAACCTAAATACAAAACACAACATCATTTAAGGTAGGATTATACATACAGTTTTTCAGTGTATTTAATAAACACTAAAAACATTTTCTATGTGCCATTACATATTTTAGAAGTCTTGATTATCAATTTCTCAAAACAAAAGCTGTCCTTTTGGATAGAGATTTTTGAGCCTATTATTAATGTTTGATCACATCACTCTCTTTGGAGGGTTGTTATACTTCAAAAAATCTAAACACTATTTTATTAGAATACCAACTTCCCATTATCCAATATATAAAAGATGTTCTTAAGATCAGATGTTTCTGTGTATAAACAATTTATAAGAGTTCTTGTACAACAGCCTTCCACCGCCTAAGGAGTGACAATTATGGTAGCACACCTGCCTTCCATGTCTTTATTCTTTTACTCTAGCACAGAATAAGCTTCCCTTTCTAGGACCACTTGAGACAGCTGTGTTGGAATGTTCTCCTGGTTGGCAGTGGTGTTAGACAGCCATTACCTTCGGTGAAGGGGAATACAAATCACTGCTAAGTCACAGAGTAAACAAGCCACCATTTACCTACCTTCTCGGAGTGCTTGAACTGCCTCCAGAAGCTATCATACATTCTTTTGGTAACCTTTTCAGGAGTGCACACAACAGTTTTGATATAAACTTTAAAGCTACGATCCAATAGCTGGTTAATTTCACCATAGTCATAGTCATCATATCTGTTAAAAGACAAAAGAATTACAGTATTTTCAATGTATATTCTTTTTACAAAAGTATAGACATCAATAGTAAATGCTGTATTCTTGTTGCTTTAAAATGTTTAATGGATGAATAAGTATAAAGGAGTAAGCAAGAACTTATGGACATGAACAGAAAAATTGCCAGTGCCAAGTTTTCTAACAATCTGAGTATAGCTGATACCAAGCAGTTAACCAGACAATAATTTTACTACCGGTACCATCACATGCTGTATATATAAAGGGTAATCTACTGGTAGAAATAAAACATGGAATTGCTTTTCTCATGTCTTCAGCAGTTTTGGGGTGAGAGGAGGAAAAAATGAGGAAGAGGGAAGGTGGCTGTCTCAGAGGAAGATGGTCTTCTTACAGGGGGCCTCACCGAATATACATGTAGTAGAGGCTGCTCTGCTTTAAGACTTTAAAAGGGTCAGAGGCACCGTTGTCTGCTCTATTCCACTGGGTGATAGTTTCTAGAACACGTAGTGACTCAAGTCTCCAGTTTGGTTTTCAGTGGAAAAAGGGATAAAACTCGTACAAGGTTGGTCCTACAACCATCAGGAAAATGGTGACTGGTAGTTATCAGACAACCCGGCAGCAGAGAGTGTGTATGCATGTGTTAGAAGTTGCTGTGTAATAGCTGCATTTCTTATATAATAATGTGACTAAAAACAAGACATTAAAGTTCTGCATTTTGATGAAATGTCACAGAGTAGACACTCATCAGAAGTAGCTAGAGAATACTCAGAGGGGTACTATAAGGATACTCGGGTCCAAGAATTTAGAAATATGAGTGTGAAACAAAGAGAAAAGATACCGAGACAAACTTTACCTCTTTTCATTTATGCTCTATCAGCTTGCCTTCCCCTCCTCCCAGAGGCATCATCTGTCATTTAAGTCTTATCGATGACCTTAACTCTCCCTCCTGCCTAGCTAGCAGAAAGGAAACAAACCAAGCTACAATAAGTTGGATCTCTGAAGCACAGGCAGAATGGTTTTTAATATATGAATGTGTCTTTGCATTGTGTCCCAAATATACCTAAACTAGCCCAAAGAAAACTATCTCCATAAACATAAGAAAACAGACTAACCTTATTCCAAACATGCAGTGAATATAGTTCCAAATAGCACGTCTGAGCATTGAGGTATCGACATCTTTGTGCATTGCCATTGTATTATAAGTAAGATTGTAAGCAATGTGAAATTTCTCATCAATCAATTGTCCCACATCTGGATAAAGGCGATTTACCAAAGAATAACCATGGTCTTCCCAGCAATAGTCCTAAATACAGAACAGAGTAAATGTCAATAATTAAAATGTGGCCAAGTAGAGTTCTGCAGTATGGTGAGATTAATGGCAGAGGAATCCACTGCCTTTCTAGTACATCCCTAACTTCTAGCTTTACTTGCACTCCAGTCTGAACTTTTCATTTCGATGTTGCAATATACGAAGTTATTTTTGATAACTCAGTTTCAAAATCAGTGGACTGTCTTCCCCATACACAAACCTCCCCTACTGTCAGTTTGCTCTCTGTCTTCCCACTCAGCCTCCAGAGGGGACTATCAGAATCCTCTTTTTGTTTAACAGCCTTTCATATGAATTTAGTGAATTCAAATTTTGTGAATTTTTAAATCAACATACCCAACACTCATTCCTTATCCTTTTACCACCCTCTTCACTGATTTTACTCATTTTCCCTTCTTTCTACCTTAAACAAAACTTGACAAGCTCCCACTTCTGGATTGCTCCCATAATTATTTTCCTGAGACTTATTTACTATTATGTTACCACCCACGACCCAAACCTAAAAATCTAACCAATTTTAATTTCCCCTAATCAGAAATAGGAACCCTTTGCTTGTAGCTCCTTGGAGCCTAGTGAGTTTCTTTATATAATCCCTTGCATCTCTGTCATTCAACCCGAATTTAGTGTTTGCTACTTATCTTTGCCATGCTTTTGGAACATTCAAATCTCTCAAGTCCTAATCTTAAAATTTCTAGCACATAGTCTCCTCAGTTCTGAGTTGTTGTATTTCAAGACAACTTCACCATCAAGGAGAAATATATTTTGTAACTCTTCCTTGTGTCTAATTTTTGTAACCTCCAAGTTTGCCAGCAAAGAAACAATCTTAAAACTTGAACACTGGCCCCTCACAATAACTGGGGAGGTTGGGAATATCAATTCATCTGAATTAAATATTAACCTACATAAATTAAATATCAAATAGGTTATTTTAGAAATACATTTAAACTAGGAAAACAGTCTTTTAAAACTGGAACACAGAATAGGTAATTATTTCCTAATTAATTGATAATGCTCAACTTTTACTCTGGAACTAGAAGATAGAGCTACTGTTGCTCCTGAGATTTGCTAGCAGAAGCACTTAGCAGTGCCTCCTGCCAAGTAAAAACAGAGAAGGATCCTGAGTTACCATAGACTCAGGAACTTAAGAAATTGGACCTATGAACTATATTCACTTTGATAAGAGTTAAATCATTTTAGAATCATATATATGTAAAATCCTCCCACGGTTTAAATTTGAAATCCCCTTTGCTTCCAATAACATTCAATTCATATTTTAAAGGGAGCTAGGGTACTGTGTCATTTTCTACCTGTAAGAAGTATCTATAAGAACTGACCCAAATTAAAAAGAAAATGAAAAAATTTATTATCCCTAAAGGTCCTAATTTAAGCACATTTTTGACTGACTGCATCATCTTTCCCTCCACCCAGACACACAAAATACTTGAGATGCTAATTACATTTCTCTTGTCACTCAGGTATGCATATCAGGACAGAATCACATTTGAGGCTTGGAGACAGGGAGAAAAAAATCAATGCCAAAAATGCCAGTTAGGTACTAATATAATTATTATTCATTGTTTGGTTATGAGCTTTGAGTTTCTGCATACTGGTTGGGAACATAACCACTGTTATAATTTTGTTTTACTGGTGTATATATTTTGAATTCTAAATACCTCATTTATTAACTTTAATAATACAACAAATAAACAAAAGGAACTTCCTTTTGCAACATTTTATGACTGGTTAGAAATAGTCTGATTTAAAGTAACAATCGTGCACACAACAAATTGCAATTTTACCTGGACCCGAAACGTTGGAACGTGCATCCCATGTCTAGAGAAATCCTTATAGCCATAACTAGTATCCTCAAAGTGCCTAGATACATCTCTTGCCGGTGTAACTTCTTCATCATCTACAATGATTTAAAACAAAAACCCATTATGCTAGTTAAAATTAATTTTATCTATACAAAGTAAAAACAGGATAGTTCTTTCTCTGAACACTGAGTAACCAGTATGAACTACAGTCTTTAAATGGGATGCAATAAAAAGTGGTTGAATTTTCCACTTTTCATTTTCTCACGGACCCTTCTCTACCTGTCTCCACTGCAATTCAGAAGTATATGGTTCTACTTATTAAAATTGGCTGTGCTCTAAAACTTAAACAGTTGGACGATGTCATATTAATGTCATAATATATAATATGATCTAACAGCTCAAAGGCTCTACAATTCAAGAATTGTGAATGAAGAAAGGATCTCTGAGTCAGTTTGGCCTGCTTTTTGGCACTGCTCTATGCCTTTTTGGATTATCTTCATGTTTAGGAGTTAATAAGATTATAGTTTCAAGTGAATGACTTTTTCTCAAGGAAAAGTAAGCTCCCATATTTGAGTTTTTTTCTTTGCTGTTAAAAACTTAGTGCTTTTAACAGAAACTTTTTCCTCCCACATTTTTGTTGTCAAAGTACACTCTGACATACTTTATTAATTTAAAGGAAAAAAGATATAAAGGCTAAAAAAAATAGCTCTTTTTCAGAAACCATAGAATTTTAAAGAGAAAAACAATCAGGGCTTTATGAATCCAGTTTCCTCATTTAAAAAAAGATGTTTAAGCACTTCGGTTCACAAAGCTTATTAGGGGTGATTTTAATACTTGAACCCAAATCAGATATCCTCCCTCTTTAGTCTACTTCTCATTTCATTATAACTTCCTTTATGAAATAGCCTCTTTAAAAGGGAAGACAAAGTCTTTAAATAAAAATGGGCTCTCTTTCATAAGCAATAGAAATTTTAGTGACTGGTGGTTACTTTTACCTGAAGAGAAGACAAACATACTCTCTCTCTTTTCTATTTCAAAACGTGAAGCCATCTCTTCTTGACTTGCCTCTTCTTCATCTCGACATTCCTGTAACTGCCTCATCTTTTCCATGAGGGCTTCGACCTCAAAGAAGGAATCACTTACCTGAAGAGAAGATACAATTATTGTTCATATGTGTCAGACACAGGATGAAATTTTTACAATTTTAGGGTACCTGAATCAATTATTTTGACTACTTTTATCTATATAGTCTTACAGATTTATAAAAATATAAGGAAAATGATTAAAAGTCTAACGTCTAATGTGTTAGCAGCTTATAAAATTAGCAATGATCTCATTACCTAGATATTACAATCTCACTAGACATTACCAATTTAAAACAGAACTGAGTATTTAAAAGTTAACTTCTACTAGCTCAATCAGTTCAGTAAGATACAAAATAAAGTATCAACTGTGTATGCTGGGCATAGTGTTAACATTTATAGTAATTAACTCTGTTTATACAATTTACCAATTCAGAATGAAACACGTTCTTATAGGGCTGGAGTTACCAACCTGACCTCTATTAAGTGAGGCTGGCAGCTGCAACCTGCTGGGATGACTACTGCAGTGACAGATCTGTTACACAAACACCCACTAAAGCAGCCGAACAATTTACTCTTTTATACCCTTATGAAAGCTGTACCAAATCTATGATTTCTCTTATGAAATAGGTTATAGTAAGAAACCTTAAAGTTTCAAATCACTATGTTCAAATGTAAAAAGTAATATCTTCCCCTTTATAAATTTCTTTTGCTAGGAATTTTCTTTCTCCTACTCTTCTACCCTTTCCTGGTTTATCCACTGGTCTTTCAGTGTCACCTTTACATGCTGTTACTGATCCTCTACCTTCAAGCCTTACCACAGCAATTATTCTCACACAGTACTTTGTTCTTTCCTTCAGAACATCAACCATATTTTGTACTTATTACTGCATGACACTGGTTTAAAGTGTGCTTCCCTCAGCCCAAACCTTTAAAAGGGCAGGGACTCCGTCTAATTAACTATATACTTGTGCTTTGTAGTTATCATATGAGCTAAAGTTACAACAAAATACTAAGTACTTTTTTTCCCTTTAATTTCATGTTTCTCAGATGTACTGAAGAGTCTTGTGATACATTTATCTCCACTGTTAAGACAGGGTCAGTGGCCAAGCAAATGAGCTGAAAAGGACTACAATGCTTAAGAGATGGCCCAAGGATTTAAAAAAAAAACCTTCTGTTGACTTACATTATCTCTCATTTGTTTTTTTAAAATATTTATTTATGCATACATGAACTGAGGTAAAGGCCAGAGGTGGCGGGGGGGAGGGTGAGAGGATTCACCAGAGACATAGTAGAGAACAAAACAGGCAGATGAACTGAAATGTCCTACTGAGGGGAGCTGAGGGCAAAGCTGAGGTCTGCAGCACCTTGTGGGTCACCTCCCAGGCTGGTAGCAGGGATCAAACTCATGCTGCAGTGGCTGCGGTATGCTTCATAGTGTGTTCGTTAACAAATTGTGCCACCAGGGAGGCCCCTACCCCTCATTATTTTAGAAGAAAATGGATAAGTTAAACATTCCAAATTTTAAAAATACTTAAGTATCCTTCCCTAAGAAAATTCTTGATACGGTACACTGAAATAAGAGAGAAAAGAAACAAAATGTACTTCCTTTTTAACTATTTGTTTCTGAGGAACTGAGTCATAAATGTGACACATACCTGAAGAATAAGCTACCATTACTGTGGGCTGTAAACCATCTAAAAGTAGTGAACTCAATACCTGGGAGTAAAGGAGTTTATCTACTGGAGAAAAAATTATTTCATGGTTATCCCATTTAGTAGTGGAATAACCAGAAATAAACAAGTACTCCGTCTTTTGCCTTTTATTAAATCAAAGGCAAGGAAGGACAAGAATCTAACTTTCAGTATTCTAGCAACTGAAATATTCTCTCCCTTATACCAAATGTCCTCATAAATCTGTAAGGTTTGATAACGAGTGGTATCTCTAAGCTTTGACAACCAGTGGTCATATACAGGTCTAACATGAAGCTAGGTAACTCAACAGAGGCTGGAGCTGATGGTCTTGGGCCTTGTCAGCACAATACAGCAATCAACCTTGGGAAAATGATATTCCTTCATATACAAATGGTACCTTATGAGCACCTGATAAATATACTAGGTCTTTTACATTCTAGATATTTTGTTTACCTCACAATAAGCTTGTGTTTGACCTTTATCTAGATATGAAAGAATAGGCTCAGAGAAGTTAAACTTGCCCACAATCAAATATAAATGAAAGATAATTCAACTTGTCAAAATCTGTACAAAATATTCAGAAAGCTGTGATACTGTTTTTGTGATTTCTCTCTGGAACATAAACCTTTGTTCTTTCACTATAGCAAAAGGATCAGAGGGACTTTTGACTTACCATCTACTGGAACTAAAATTTGCCTATAAAAATTTCAACACCCTGATCTATTTCCAAGGAATAAGAAACAAAAATGAGAAAATATAAAAGCCAGAGAAGAAAAGGTGAAAATGTTTTAGTAAATTTTTACACTTGTTTTATATATATCTATATGTATATATGTTGATACACACATGCATATAAACACACACATACATATATGTGTATATATATATTTGGGTGAAGTTAAATGTGAAAAAAATTTAAATGGAGACGATTCTAGACCAAGGGCTTATTAAATATTCTAAAATGAAGAGTTAAGTCAGCCCATTTCTTTTGTGTAAAAGAGAGGAAAAGGCTGAGATGAACATTACGAGGTCTACACTACCATCTTATTGCAGGAGTCATTCAATACTGGCTAACTCTGATGGGCACATACTGGTGGCTCCTGGCCTGGAAGTAAACTGAATGTAACCTCTCAGAGGCAATCATTTTGCATACCCTTAACACTAGACTAGTAATAGGCATTTGGAGGCGGTCAATAAATACTTGCCAAATGATATTAGTAGTTTAATATCTCTACAGACTTAACAGGGTAGATTTCCTAAGAACTCAAAAGTAACAAAACAGCAATTATTATGACTTATTTGGTAAAAATCCTCTATCAAATATACTTACCGAAACATTTCCTGCTGAGTTGACCTGCATCTCATCCACACTGTGATTACCATTTGTAATGTCACAGATGCAGTAGTTACTAACAGAAGGAGGTCTAAACGTGTGGCCACCATCACAATGAATTTCAGGACTGATTCCACAGCCAAATGTGAATGAGGCAAGAGAATGATAGTGTGTGAGTAGAACAACTGCATGTACCAGTTCTGCAAGGGACCAGCTGTGCTCTTCAGCTTTTAAAAGTCCCTTGGCGGGGAAAAAAATAAACATATTTTATATTGTGATACAGTGTTGGGTGAAAACATAATATATTAAACAACATTAGCTATTCTACAAACAGTATAAAATTATAATCTGAAACATGTAGAACTTACAATTTGCTAATGACACATTTTGATTTTCTGGAATCCTAATTTTAAAATGTAATAAAAGTGCATTATATTAAAAACAGTTGCCATATTTCAGGTCTATGAATGCGTTAACTAGCCTCAAACTTGCCTTTAAAGTGGAAGCTACTGTATATTTTTTCTTTTCTTTATCATTAGGCCTTCTTAAGGAATTTTTAAGATAGTGGTTTGAACATTTTTACTCTGAATATTCCTAAATCAACTTGTATTTTAAAATTAAGCCCAAGGTCAAGTTCTATAATCCTTCGAAGTCTTATGAATCTGTGTCACTAGATAGTATAATAGACTGTTGCATTAATCATATTCAAATCTTGCATGTCCTTGATAATATGCTTTAATTATGTAACAGTTCCTAAAATGCTCTGTAGAATAGAAAGTCAAGACCAAAATTATGTTACATTTTGAAGAATTTCTACTGCACGGTAGATACTTTTAGAGAATGTCAATTTATTATTCTTTATTGTTATTAAACTAGTTTCTTCTGGTTCTGTTTATTAAGACAGTATTTTAAAGACACAAATGATACTAATTCTAAACTATTAGAATGGCTAAAAACCAAAATGCTGAATAACACTAAATGTTGGCAAAGATGTTTAGCAATAGAACTGCAAATTAGTGTAGGAATAGTTTCTTTACAAAGCTAAACATAGTATCAATCATCATATTCCTACTTATTTACTCAGCTGAAAACTTATGTCCATCCAAAAACTTGCACGTGAATGTTTTTCACTTAAGATATCCTTCAATAGGTGAATGGATTAACAAACTGTGGTACATAGTCAGCAATAAAGAATTTGCTATCAAATTATGAAAAAAATCAAAACTATAAAGACAATAAAAAATCAACCATTTCAGAGGGGAGGGGAGAGAGATGAACGGTGTAGCAGATGGGAGAAGTGAATTATTCTGTATGATACAGTAATGTTTGATACAAGGCATTATGTATTTGTCAAAACCTATAGAACTGTAGAACACAAAGAATGAACCCTAATGTACACTACTAACCTCAGTTAATATTATACCAATACTAGATGTTACTAATGTTACTAATGTATGAGGGGAGATTGCTGAGGGGGTAGAATATGGGAACTCTGTATTTTCTGTAAACCTAAAACTGCTCTAAAAAATAAAGTCTATTAAATTAAAAAAAAAATGGTACTCTAGATGTATCACTTTGCCACTTACCTCAATATGTTCTTTGGTAATAAGCCAAGGTCTATGCGCTAACACTTTGTTAAGTTCTCCTAAATTTTGTAGCTTTTGAGGAGCATTCTCTAAACCATTAAGCCACTTGGGGTCCCCACCAACATGAAGAAAGTCATTTACATGGAGGTTCACTAAGTAAGAGCACTGATGTCTTGCTGCAGCCTTAAGAGAAAACAAACAGATTATTCAAAAACAGTAAAAGCAGTTTAAGGTAGAAATTTTCTTTCACAATGTGTAGATAGCTAATTACGCTTTTGGTTTTGGTTACTATGTTTCCAAATTTCCCACATACTGTAAAAATGATGTTTCTTATAAACATTTAAAAAACTCACGTATCCCATAAAAGTACCTCAAATTTTATCTTATTTAATGGAAAATGGTTCAACTGTAATACGTTTCTTTTTCTGTTATACTTGAGAGATTATTTAGTGAGAGGAAAAACAGATACTATCTAACAGGAATCCAATTACAAACCAGAATATAAATACTTATCCCTATGTTTAAAGCACTAACCCATCCCTTAAAAAGATTAATAAAGTAGGCAGAAAGAATTTTTCACTGAATGTTTACAAACCATTATTCCAATGTAGTGCCGAAAATGTAGGGGTAATGGCCCATCCATTTGCAGGAGATAGTGTTGAGTTTTTAGGAAACTTTCTAAATACTGTGGGTGAAAAACCATCACTAATGTAATATTATCCAAACGACCTAAAGCAGCAAAGGAATCTGCAAATAAAGCATGCATCTGTGCGTCTTCACTCCCCACTTGGAGAATCTGTGTAAAAGAAAAACCATGGTGACTAAATTGTAAATCAGACAGAAAATTAGAAAGTTGTACATTTACATTTTCATAGTGTTATAAATAGCACCTATGATTGGCATTGAGAGAGATGTTGAAATTCTATAAATTTAATATAACTGGGAACAAGATCAAAATCACATATATAGCACCACAACAAAGGTCAAATATTAAAGGATATCTAGATGCGCTCTTGCAGACTTGGCCAGAAAAAGGAGCAGATTTAGATTATCAAGCTTGCAGAGTTTGCAAACAGACACTTAAGTCTTTCCTTAGAAGGCCCACTCATCCAAAGGAGAGAGTAAGGAGAACCAAATTAACAGTGCACAGTGCTTATGAAAACAAAACAGAGGTGCTTTTACACATATTTAGAATTAAAAATCTGATCTAGCATTGATAGCAGCCTATGGAGATGCTCAAGACCAAGTAACTCAGGTTATGAGCGCAGCTAAGCATGCAGAGTATCGCTGGTCAAAAACAAGTCTTTTCTTAAATTAAATATGGCGTTAGAAAAGCATCATGAAATACTAGAAATCAACATGACTATAACAGCTTTCTAATCCCACAGATTCACTGCCAAAGCATGATGATTAGCTGTGATCAACTCTGTGTAAAACATGCTGTTGACCAACAGTTGTTCAGATGCCAAGATGTGGGTCAAGAAAGCTTTTCCTTAAAAGCATACAGTTCACTATGTACTTTCACAAACAACATACCTCCTTTTCTGGGATGAATCTGCTTGGTCCGTGTCCTAGTGGTCGAGGAATTCTAATACCAAGTTCCTAGAAAAGAAAATTACACCATCTCAGGCCTCCAGCAGTAAACAACATGAACTGAGGCTACAGGAATGGGAGGGAAAACCAGTAGAACAGAGACAGACTTGTTTTGGTGGTTTGTTTTCATGGTCATATATACATACCAACTCCTCTGTTTGTATCACATAGCTGACAACAGCTTATAATATGACTCTAACTAAAAACAGTAAAACCTGTTTCACTAAAACAAAATTTTGCATAAAGTACTTGGCAAAAAGTCTAGAACAGAAAGTTCAACACATAGCTGTCAACCCTGTGGACTGCCACTGATACAAAAATAAGACCAGTGTATTTGTACATCCAAAACCAAACCAAAATATCAAATCTTATGCATCTTGTGAGGAAATGAAAGAGTAATTCTCACATAGACATCTAAAACTGAAAGAAGTGTAATTATCATTGCATCTATAACACCTTCCAGTAAGAACAGAAACATTAAGAAAACAAGTACGAAGCAATTAAGGGGAAAAAAGAAGAGAAAGTAATAATGGGACAAGTTTTCCCTATGGTTAAGTAAAAAAATTTTAGAGAAATTCGTTTTGTTTGTAAGTTTGCCTTAAATTTTTTTATAAGATGTCACCAACCTTGTTTTTATTTTCAAGAAACTCACTTAACTGAGAAATAACATAGTGAATCTAGAATTCTGTAACTATGTGACCATGTAAGTAGGTTAGCAAAAATTGACAATCTAGTATTTAGGCTTCCATTTTTTACTCCAACACAGTGTGATTACAGAAACAAAACCAAAATTACTATAATCCAGCTTTTATTTTTTGAGGTACATGTCCTATCAATCTGGTCACTAAAAAAAAAAAAAAAAATCCCAACTTCTTAAGAGTTTATACAACTAAAAATTAACCCTTGCTTATATTTATAATTACATATAAATATTATTTCCACCCTCTCCTTACTGCTCCCCAAAGTCCTTCAAGATATAAACCAGATGCTTTCCTTTTAAAGAAAAAAAGGGGCGGGGAGGAGGGAAGACAAGAGAAGGACATATGGCAGTGATTCAAGAAATCTGGTCCAAGCGAATGACTGGAGCAGAATGGATCTTTAAAAAGTAAGCTGGCAGGATAAAATTGAAGAGAATTTTTATTAGAACTCATATCCTGATTCAAGGGCTATATTGCCAATGAATCTATAAAAATAACATAATTCAAATAATCTTGTATTGGAAGTTAGAGATTTATTTCTTACTCTGATTTCTTTCACACTTACTTACACTGAAGATAGTAGTGTTCTAACAACGGTCCCTTGATTAGAGGGGTGACTGAATTCACTGATCTAACCATGTATGTGTCTCATTTTAATATCCAAAAATAAATGCAAGGAAAAAAATCCTAACATATCATCTTGGCACAAATGTAGTCATTTATATAAAATAATTTCATTGGCTTTTTTTTAACTGCTGAATTTCTGATCTGATTATAAATATTTCAAACAAAACATTTCAAAACAACACTTTAAGGCTAACTAGTATTTATCCCTTCTCATTTTTTTGCTATCTTATTTAAACAAAAATGCATTTTCAAAAACACCTACAACAAGACTCTTTAATTGTAACAAAGAGACACTATCTATACCACTCTAGTATATTAAAATGTAGCATTTCAAAGAGGGAAGAAATGATTTACTCGAAAATTGTTCTTGGGACAATTGGATACAATTTAGGAAAAAGTGAATTTGGAGTCCTCAAGTATATTTTACTCTACAATAAATCAAAGTATAAAAAAAAAAAACTCCACAAAAATCATAGTACAGTAGGTCTAAGAATACCACAAAACCAGGGGCCTCCCTGGTGGTACAAGGGGTTAAGTTGCAGTGCTATGAAGCCTATCAACCGCTGCTTCCCTCAGCAGTGTATTTCAGCCTATCCGCCTGTTCTGTTCCCCACTGACTCTGGTGAATCCTTTCACTCTCCCCATACCCTTTGGCCTGGTCCCCAGTTCAGTTCTCATGTGCATAGATAAATAAATCTCTTTAAAAAAAAAAAATACCACAAAACCCAGAAGTCATAAAATAGAAGATTGGTAAGTTTGGTGGCATAAAAATACTTTTACATGGGTAAAATATATATAAAATAAAAAAACCCTGAAAAATATATTGCAATTCATGCAACAAAGGGCTAAATTTCCTTAATGCATAAAGATTCCTACACATCAGTTAAGAAAACCCCAGCAATTTGATAGGAAAATGTACAAAGTACACAGACACGTCAACAAAAGGAACTATAAATGGCTGAAATAATTATCAACCCTCACAATAAAATAACTACAAGTTAACTATTTTTGAGGTGCCATTTTTTCCACCAAAAAAACTGCTTACTATCAAAAAGTGTAACAGCATAATCTGAGGGAAGAAATCAATTACTGTACAAAAATAACAATAATGCAGAAAAATAAACTGAAAAAGTTTAACAGGCTGTATTGGAGTATTGATAGTTACTCATTGCTTATGCATTTCTGATGGGAGCGTCTGAAGTATTAGGGGGGAAAATCATGACTGAGTCTATAAATATAAATCTACTTTATCTAGTTAAGAACCCAAATTCATCTACCTCAGTATTAAGTGGTAGAGGTAAAGGGTTGAACCCAGGAAGTCTGGTCCTAGATGTAATACCCTTAATTAGTACTCTTTTGAGTGTGTTTAAAAGATTTTGATATATTAGAGAGCCTTTTTGATACCACTATTATAAGTAGTATTTTTGATTTCTAAATGGTTAAGTAAAATCAATTTTCTGGAAAATTTACTTTTGAACACTTTCTATGTGACAAATCAATTACTTATCCTATTTTCTAGCAGATGCTAATTAAAAAAAAAAAGATACTGCAGGTCTTCAAGGGGGCGGATGATCATAAGACAATTAAGTACATTTCATATATGCCTAAAGATTATTTCAACTACTTGTATTCAGTCTGTTTCTGCAAGAAATTGAATTAGACACTGAATACTTTGGCTGATCCAGATTCTAGGAGGTAGAACTGCCAGCAGCAAATGGCCTTATTAAGAATGATGTAGATGGTAATCACAGGACACAGGTCACAGGCTCTCAGTGAAGGTGTGGCTGGAAACTTATGTGGGAACTCACAGTTCTCTACCCACAATAATCCTAATCAGCACCTTTAAAAGAGATAACAGCCTCCACCATCACAATACTGTTTCATCTCTGACATATGTTTCTTCATTAGTGTATAAAAGTAACACACTAATTTTCACAGTTTAAAAATCCTTAGTGAATGTTGACTAAGAATGACACACATATATGTATAATATCACTATAGGAATCAAAGTGTACTGATTACTGTTGTAATCAGATTTTTCGATAACATTTATGACTCTGTATCAGCACCCCTTAAGTGAAAGAATGATTTACCACAAATGGGAAATGAAAGAATCTGTTGGTTTATTTATTGGCTACTCGCAAAACTGTTTGAAAAGTAAAAATAATCACATTTCAATTATTTCATTTTTCTCACTGTACTTGGTGCACTAAAAAAACCTGTCCAGATATTTTGATACTGATAATCGTAACACAGATATTTAATTTTAAAAAAATTACAAAAGCAGTAAGTGCTTTTTGAAAAACATTTTCATCAAGACATATATTGCATGGAAAGTGAAAGTTCCCATCTTAGGTTCCCTTCTTTAGGACAATTGTTGTCCACAGTTAGGTGCTTGCATGTTGATGAAAGTTTTTAAACAAAGATGAAGAGATCTAGAAGTATTATACATTTAAAAAATGTTTTATATCTAGAAGTATGATAACTATTCTGTCTACAACAAAGTGTATTAGTGCTTCTTTTAAAATTATCATTAACATTACTAGGAGACTTAGAAATATTGAAAGTTCAGGTACTTCTTCTAGTGTCTGGTCTATGAATTATGTTCCAGAAAAACAAAAAACTCAACTGACTTCTAAGTATTAGATTTGTAAGGGTGACTTAGGCCTTACAGATGTGTGCCCTATACTTTAGACAGGAGTTCCATACCTAGAGAGTAATTTAAAAGCACTATAGAAGCTTCCTATTTGTAAGAGTCATGTTATTAATTCTCTTGTACAGTGAATAGTTTTCCTATAAAGCACTACTTCCTAACATATCTTTCCACATGTGGCTGTGTTAAAAAATGAAATAGGACTATTCAAAGCTTCCTGGTTTTCTTAATACAATCCCACAGGCACTGCAATCAATGTGCAAGCAAAAATGCCTCTCATCTCTATCTTCCAGTCTACAAGACTATCTTTAGAGATTCTAGATCTGGGCAAGAACCAGGATCCTGCACACAAATACCACCAGAAATATCAGAGCTATTCAAGCAAGATGACTGAGGTTGACTTCTACTCAAAATGAGAAAAGATCTGGTATGGCCTGCAAGCAGAAACTGTAAATGCTATTTCAACACTTTCACATTGCTTTCTCTCTTTGGCAAAGTTTCCAAACCAACAGTTAAAAGACATTTTTAAGACTGTATTATCTGTAAACAATGAGCATATTACATATCCATGGATATTAAAAAGGGGGGAAAGCATTTGGTCTACCTACCACCTTCCATAAGAAGTGTTTAAATTTATGGGAATATATGTAATATACTGCCAATGTAAGCTGCACTTACAAAAATACAAAGGCTAAGACATTCATGTTAGTGAAAATACTGCAGAGAAATTACTCCATATTTAGGTTTCTTGAACTAAGACAATACAGCATCCTGATTTCAATTCAAAGTTTAACTGCTCTTTTTCTATTTTCTCCCTCGCCAGCTTTTGCATCAAAACCTTTTAATTGTCCCCAATTTAGTTAGCGTCCTATGAATACCTGTCAAACTGCGCCTTATTGGCAACCACTTAAAAAAGTACAAAATGTTACAATTAAATAGTTCTCGCTGAAGGCCAATTCTGCCACAAAAGGGAAGGTCTAATAAACAAGAGTAATCGCTGTGCATAACGTCATAGAGCTGGCAGAACATACTTATTCCAGGCAACATCGTCTTTTAACGACTCAAATGTACTCCCTCTATCTTCAAGTAGGAGGCAAAGGGAGGGAGGGTCACAGAAGAATCTGTTTTGTCAAGACGCCCAAGCGAGGGGGAAAGCCACAGGCAGTTCTAGCGCTAGGCTGGAGCTTTGTTCGGCTTCTGACTTGTGGAGACTTGCACGGGAGACAACGTTATTTACGTTTTGGAGACTTCCATTTAAATGACCCAAGGAGCTGTCTCTTCCAGCCTCAGCATTTTTTGCCCTCACAGCAGAAAGCGCCTCCCGAGCCAGCACAGGCCGCCCCTTCACCTGAGCCGCAGCGGTCAGCCCGAGACGCCCCCGCCCGCCGGGCGGTTGCTTCAGCGGCGTCCTCCCCGGGGAGCGTTCTCCGAAGCTGTTAGGGTGCGAAGCCGGGAGGGAACGCGACCTCCGTGCATCCCCCGCCGCTCGGCCGCGCCTCCGCCCGCCCGCCCGCTCACTCGCCCCCTCGCCCCCTCGCCCCGGTACCTCGTCCTGGCCGCGGTCCCCGCCGCACTGCTTGCAGCCCAGCAGTTCCGAGACGGTGAGCGAGGCCTTGTACGCCTCGTTCGCGGCGGTGGCCAAGCGCATGTCGGCGCGGGGACGACGTGGGACGCGCAGAGGAGCCGCGGCCGCTCAGCGGAGAGGACAGAGCTGGGTGGCCGGCCCGGTTCTCGGCTGCAGCGCCGTAGTCGGAGAGGACGCGGGGGCGGTGCGAACAAACAGGCCGAGCGGCCCCGCCCCCGCCGTCACTCCGCCGTCCGGCAGCCTCGCGAGCCAATGCGGGCCCGCGGAGCCCTGGAGCCCCGCCTTCCTCCTGGCGCGGAGGGGCGGGCGGCCTGACGCTGTCCGGCGAAAAACAACTTCGAGGGGCCCAGGTCTCCGGAGGAGATAGTGCTCAGGTCCCCACTGGGCTACGTTGGGAGGGGAGTGTGCACTCTGGCTGGAAGGTGCAGCTCCAGCCCTCGCCCTGGCCCCAGCCCAGGCCCGCGCCCTCGGGTTTCAGTGAAAGACGAAGGTGCCCTGCCCCCAGCATCAGTTACAAGAGCCTGCCCTTCCATCACCCGCTGGGGTCAATTTACCTAGCGCCAACCGCAAGCACTAGCTAGCCTGACTCTGACACCACCAAAAGGAATCACGTTGGCTTTACATTTTATTAACTATTGAAATCCCCTTCTTCCATTCTAGCAATGCTCTAACAACGCTAAAGGGCCGCAGAAAGCAGGAACAAGTACGGGACCATGCTCTATATTCAATGCAAAATTATTTTTGGTAAGCTAGCTATGTAAGTTTCTGTATGTATCACGCCCCTAGGCAGATTAGCGAGAGTTAATAAACAGCAGCTCTCTGAATTGCCCTTTTCTTCCCAAGTATATTCCTAAGCTTTACAATTACTGATGTTCCCACATAAGCACCCCTATTCTACAGAAAGAATTTCTCTGAAATCTGCTGAGGAACTTGGGGGAAAATAGGATATAAAGAAGTACAAATAATTGACATTGGCCTCAGAACGTAAATCTCTCAAGGCTCATGTCAACAGCATTGCCTTACAAGATTCCATTAACTTCTTTTAAGAAACCCACTCTTTAAATTAGTAAATAAAAATCTTTAAAATAAAACAACCCACCACTCCTAAATTAGATCGTGTCGTGCAAGTTTGCTCTTGTGTTTTCAAAATTTAAATGTTCAGGTTAGAAAATAAAAGTTGGAACATTCTGACACAAGGAAACATGTGGCGTTTAAGTCAACAAATACTGACAGACCAGGACTCTTAAATGAAAATAAGTTTCAGTCTCAGGGGTGAGGTTACAATGTCTCAGAGAAAAACTAAGTTACTTTTAGCTCTTAAACTGTCATATTTTTAAAGTATCAAGTTAAAATGGTTACTTTTTATTTATCTTCTCCAGATAAATAAATGTTGCATGTTCTCATAGGCTGCTTTTATACATTGCTGGGCATCCAAAATATTTTTTTTACTGCTCAAAAAAAGCAACTTTGAGTCAATGATAACATGAGAAAAGGTTACAGAGGTTTCCAAGGCCTTTTCTTTTGAGCACAACCACAAAAACAAATAGTATAATCAAATGCACATTGAGCCACAATCAGGCAAAAATAAATCCAGCAAATCCTCAAATTTGCAGCAATATGAGATATCTTCCAACAAAAACTGATTGAGATGAAAAATTTGTAAACAAATGGACATGATGTATGGGGCTATAAGCTACAAAACTAGTTAGATAATGAGGGAAGTAGTGAAAATGATATTCTGGTTACAGAGTTGAGCTGTAATTTTATTTTCTGGAGAGGATAAAAAATAGCAGGGTGTGTTGTCTAGGAGGGCTTAACCTTGTTTGTGACATTAAATGTCATTTGCAAAATGGAGAATGCTTACCTTTCTATTTTTAAATGAGAAGCAAGGGAAAAGCATGCATTTAGCTAACCTCAAAATGGTTTAAAATAATTAAATACAAATTAAAACTATAAACATAGTGTTTGATTTTTTAGTGTTTACTAAATATTTTTGAAGACTCATATACTGTATTACAGGAAACTCCAGTTACAATTCCCTTTTTCCCCCTGTAAGTTGCAATTTAATTATTTGTTTTTGATGCTGTCTTATGCACAAAGAAAAATTTTAATAAATTATCATTCTGAGGACCTTTCAAGACATTAAATGTCAAGTTAGGGCCTTTGTGAAGACTACTTAACTTCTTCAAAGAGTACTAATTCCTGCTGTTTTCAATACAGTACTATGAGTTACTCTATTCTCCAACATAAAAAGATTGCACCCAGATATATTTATATTCACAGCAAATATATTGACCTGCAAATATCACTGTGTAGTTCTCACTTCTGAAAATGATCTGTTTGAAGTGATTCAATAAAAAGCCAGCATTTCCCAAAGTTTTAATTCTTGGTTAGGTCAGATGTCCTGAGTACTAGGCACACAATACCCATCTCCTGAAAAGATGAACATTCTGAGCACAGAAGAGTAACTGGAAAAGAATAGGTTATCATTATATGCCAGCAGCTAATTTACAATGTCTGCTATTTAAAATATTTCAACATTTTGTTTCTTCCAGGAAGAATTCTGACATCTAAGAAGTATCGGTAATTCTGAAATATTTAATTCCCTCTAAACATGTTTTGGGAAACTCAGTTGTATTCAACTGGCTAATGTCATCCTTAGCAGTAATGGTCTCAATGCTAATTTTCTCAAGAACAAGCTGATGCACCCATGTAAAAGCAGAGTTGTATAAATGACTTCATCTAAACAGATGAAGCATGAGAGAGTCAGACTTGGAGTGGTGGTTCAAGATATTCTCCCTAAAGAAAGATACATCTGATCTGGAACTTAGAGAATTGTTTGAGAGGCCTTGGCAGGAAGTCTGAGGGCAGGGGGAAGTTTAGAAGAGTAGAGACAGAGTTCAAAGGAAAGGAACCAGCAAAGGCCCAGAGGCAGGGGAGAGTTGAGAGTGGCCTATCAGGGAAGCTGAATAAAGAAAGTTCACTGGATCAGGAGTGGAGGGAATAAAGAGTAACAAGTAGAGTTTCGGTAAAACATAAATGGTAAAGAGGGAACTTGTTCAAGCTTCATTCATGAATATAAATTTCATTCTTAAGAGCACTATGGGGTTGGGGGCCTCCCTGGTGGTGCAAGGGGTTAAGTCTCAGCAATATCAAGCTATTAGCAACCACTGCAGCATGAGTTCCATAGAACCAGGGAGCTGACCCATATGGCACAGCAGACCTCTCCTGTCTTGCCCGCTGCTCCCCTCAGCAGTGTATTTCAGTTGATCTGCTTATTCTGCTCCCCACTCTGTCTCTACTGAATCCTCTCACAGCCCCTTCCCCCACCCTGCTCCTTTGGCCTGTACCCCAGTTCTTTTACATAAAAATGAATAATTTTTTTTAAAAAATCTCAAATTATCTGTTCTCCCAATTAAACAGCTTCCCTGAATCCACTAGACCAAGAAATATTATCAGCACATGAAAAAGCACAAAGAATGATCAGTCCAAAGACTAATGTTAATTTTGTGGACCACATGTTATTAAGCCTTTCTTTTTTCATTAACTAAAGAGATTATATTAAAGTACTATAGATTTATAGATCTATTCATTAAAGTTGGAATTATGCTTAATAACTAACTGGTTAGGAACACATATACAATGGTTTTAATCATTAAGTCATACAATTTCTTTGGTATTGTTAGATTTCTGTGGTTTAAGTATTCTTGAAAAATACCCTATTGTTATTAAAACATTTTCTTTAGAATAAATCCTGATTATAAGATTATTTCTTACTAATTTTGTCAAGATTTTTCTCTTTTAGCTGATATCTTCCTGTTTTTATAAATAGCATGTCTACTAAGCACTTTTTTCCTTTCAACATCATGTTTTGGGTACACTGAGATCCTTTTAGCACTGAACTTTAGTTTTACATTCTCTTATTTATCCTGTACTTTTTTCACTTCTTCAATTTAATTTTTAGAATTATATTACTGATAAAAAAGTAAGAATGTTGACACATTTTTGCTTTCTTTCTCTCCTGTAGAGTTTCTTCTTTTAGAAATGCAGACTATTTTAAATTTCTATGTAGAGTTTTTGAAACAGAGGCCATAACTCGTATTTGTAAAAAGTAGGTATTCCACAAATTGTCAATGGTTTTAAATTAGAAAATCACTTTCACCCAAAGAACAATTGCATTAAATCATGCTCAGGTTTTCCACGTGAAGGATAAGACCAGTACCTTATTAACTCCTACTATCAAGGCACTAAGCACTTTACACATATAAGGCAGATACAACAATTCTATTTTAGAAATTCATAAAACAGAAATTCATGAAGTAACTTGTCCAAGGTAATAAAAGCATAAAAATGCAACCTGGGGTTAGTACCCAGATCTGTCTGAATCCAAAGCAGCATAAATTGGGGTGCACCCTTTAATGAATATTTAAAAAATTTTTGATCAACCTATGTTTCTAATCCTGAGCATAAGATGACAGAGAGAGAGAAAAAATTATCTCCCTTGCTTATGATGAAATCTGGTTTTCAAAAAATCATGAGTGAATGATCTCGGACTTTGAGAACTTTCTCTTCTATTTCTTTATTTTGTCACTCCTCTCAATGTGTCTTTACAGGCCTTGGTGACCTCATGCTACCCAATGCTTCTTCACTATATAACTTACCTAAGTCTACACAGTCTCGTAAATGCTTCTCATTTACCCTATTCCTGGTAGAATACTTCTTAAACTAACTCACATTATTTATTGAATGAGGGACTAATATGTTATAGTAGTTTATTTACTGTCTGTCTCAATAGAGTATAAATTTAAAAAAAAAATCAGAATGCCTTTTGTGTTCAATGTTGTATTTCCAATGTCCTAGCATCCAGTACAAAGCAGATTCTCAATAATTTTTTTTTTTTTAAGTAAAGGAACTCTGCAGAGATGTTACCATTAAAACAACAAACTTTAATGCAATTGAAAGCTTACTAATGAGTTTCAAGTTCAATATTCAGTTTATAAAAAACTTGACTCATCTAGCCCCACACTCTTAGAGCCTAATAGGTTACTGTATAGGCAGAGAGGCTCTGCTTGGCAAACAGCTTGTCCTGTGTTTGCTAAGCACTTTCTATTTTTCTTACACTCACCACTTTTTCCTTGGAAACCCACAGGTACTCCCAAGCATCTCTGATTTGTCTGTGCCTGATTTCCTGCACAACCAAGGTAGCAGTTATATAAGGTTCGGGCAACAGTATATATGGATCACTTATTAAGAAAGGCAGGTACTCACAACTCTGCCTGTATACATACCATTGTTTGATAAAATTCATGGAACATATTATGAGTTTGATTTTAAACATCCTCAGGCCTATCTGAAGTGAAATAACAAGGGAAGAAAGTATCCATTGCAACATCAAAAATACTTGGGAGACTTCATTTAGAAATACAATGTTTAGAGGTTACTTCTAGCATTATTAAATCAAATGAGGATGGGTTCAATATGGAATAGAATGAGGTTCAGGAAAAAAAGGGAATATAGTGAAACATTGAATTAAGACTTTATTCCATATGTTCTTAGGAATTTCTGAAGGTTTTAAAGAAGGAGAAACAGGAAACGATACAAACAAAAAAAGTAATTCAAGGTAATTAAAAAAGGTAATTCAAGATAATTAAAATATGATGTATTCAAGCAGAAATATTTCTCAGACTATGTATATATGTGTTAAGTCAGTTTTTAAATATAGTATTGAGAGATTGGGTTTCATCTATACCTAAAAATGTGAAAATATTTTGTAAGTATACAGATTGCTTCTGTGTGGGTCACAAATTGGTTTTCATTTTTAACCTACAATTTTAAATCTAATAAATATATTAGTCTGGCATAATATAGAAATTAGCTTTTTAAAATAGGTTAGAACCAAACCTAGTATCTTCAACTTATCCTAATCCCACAAACTTGATGGAAATGAATAAAGTACCTACTTCCTTTTTAAAACTGAATTTACCCAGAGTTAAAACTCTTTAGATTAAATGCATATTAATAGTTATTAGCTTAATCATGTTTGAACTTTGAATTTTATTCATGCTAAATACTTGATTCAAAGACAAATCCTGTTGAAATAGTCTAAAATCTTTTAATCAAGTTATACTTTGTTTATAACAGCTATTCTGACCTCCCTATCCATGCTCCTCCACTGTGATTATTACTACCACATAGTGAATAGAGTTCTTCAACATGTACTTTTCTTATACTCTTAAAGGACCCCCACTCAGTTCCTTTGTGATAGATCCTTTAATCCTTTAAATTACCTTCTTTCTTTGCCTCCTTCTGAGAACTCTTATTTTCCAAGAGGGTATTAAGATGTAGATCCTTAACCTGGGCACAAAGTACAAGGCCATGTCTCTAGACTACTTGAATGTTATTATGCATTTTAGAAATAAAATGGCATTCAATGAACTTTCCCATCTGTTCTTTTGCCCCAGAATCCTCACTGCTCCTCTGTGGGCCATTTTCCTTTTTTCCCAAAAGGGTGTGGCTACATTCAGGGTACAGTAGTTCTACATGCAAAGATGTTTACTAGCTTTCTGTTTAAGTAAAAATACTAAAAAAGAAAATGGCACTTTAAACATTGCTTTTTACATAAACTTAAAGTTTTAAGAATTCAGTATCATTTCATTTGTACTAACAGAATATCTGACTTTCCTAACTTTTGGCAAGTAATTGAGAAATGCTAAAATACTTATATACTACGAGTTGGAAAAGGCAGTTTTCTTTCTTAATTTGTTTTACTTCTAATAAAAAAATATTTCTTGGTATAGGTTTATGTTTGGATGCCAATGATATTTACTATTTTACCAATTAACAGAAATCTTAATAGTATGTAACCACTTAGCATTCATTATTTATAAACCTGTATTGAATGCCAATTATATGCATTTATTAGATGCTATGAAAAAGCAGAAATATCTTGAGATTGGTGTCCATTTTATTTTTTTTTTAAGGTTTATTTATTATTTATACATACAAGAGCTGGGGTATAGGCCAGAATCCAGGGTGGTGAGAGGATTCACCAGAGACAGAGTGGGGAGCAGAACAGGCAGACTGACTGAAACACATTGCTGAGGGGAGCAGTGGGAAAGTCAGGAGAGGTCTGCTGTGCCATGTGGGTCCCCTCCCTGGCTGGCAGCAGGGATCGAACTCCTGCTGCAGTGCCTGCGGTTTGCTTCATAGTGCGTCGCTTAACTCATACTGTGTCACCAGGGAGGCCCTGGTGTCTATTTTAAATTTTACCGCTCATGTAAGTTGTACAGATGGTTAGACAGCTTGGGACTCTGTCAGGGAGCATCAAATGGGGGAATGATCTAGTTGATTGCCAAAAAACCCCGAAACTCCCCCTCCCTCAAAACAACAAACTCAGTCTGGAAATCTCTTAACAACCACTCTAGTTATGGTCCCTACAAATTTAAAATGAAGGACAATTGAATCTCATGATCTCTCAAACTTTATTTCAGCTCTAAAAGTTCTATTAATATTAATTCTTGATTTTATCAAGTTATAGGCTTTAAGCTAACTAGAACCTGCCTCTTCCTATGCTATTATCATTACAAGTGATTCAAATTATTATTTCTTAGGATCCATTCCTTATAAATACTTTATAGTCATTACAAACTATACGATTTGAACTCTACCCCTTCCTCCCAAAGTAACCTACAAATCAATATCAACATTAAATGTGTTGGAAACAACCAAAATTATTTGTTGCCACTAATAGTTTAGTTACCTGACTAAATAAAGCTTATTCCATCACATTTGTGAGCACCTTTAGACATCCTTGTAAATGGGTCAGTGACTAGAAGGACATGGTATAGTTAGTATGTGTGAGCCTTTTAAAGAATTCATGTAGGTCTGCATCTACTTAAAGAAAACTATAGTAGGGAATGGACTGTGACACCATGTATCTTGCTGTGAATCCAGATTTCCCTGACGCTATACAAAAAAACAAACAACAACAAAACCCAGATACAATACTGCAACCATCATCTATACCCCTTAATTTCAAATGTGTGTTTAAAACAAAAAATAGTCTCATAATTCTCACTAATTGACTTGAAAAGTAATATAACTTTATTTAGTTGAACTTATTTAATAAAATGCCAGTTTTAGATAGTGTATATATCAGAATTCTGGTAATATTAAAAATAATACACAGACAAAAGAATTAGTGAAACATCTGAATAGCACACTAGACTTGCACATCTCCAGACCTAAAGTCACTAGAACTGACAGCAGGTTTATAGGTTTGGAGGATCCTTGCTAATTTGTGGCTATACACATTATTTACATAAGACTTGGGTGAGGAGTTAAGGTACAGAAAATATTTTAAGGATTTTTATTTATCTGGTGCAATCCAGTTCAAAGACTTATTCCCATGAATACCAAACAGAGGATTAAAGAAAAATGGTCTTATACTCACAACCATTCATGTTGATTTACTGAATTACAAACCAAATTCACATTTTGGTAGACCTTTCATTTAGCCTATCTTGGAGCTGTTGTACAACTGAAAGGATTATTGATCCTTCTAGTCTGTCTCTAGAAAACATAGTCAATCTTATCCTTCAGTGACACACATGCCAGTATGATCAATAATAGCATTCATCCTAAATCACAAAAACCTGACTTAATTTTTCAATGAAGTTATTTTGGAATTGTTTTTATTAACAATAAGGACATTATCGATATCCAATAAATCTTTTGTGTATGTTACAGACATACACAGGTTTTTAAATATATTTATTTGCCCTCTATAATCAGAACTTTGTCAGAAAATTCAACTTTCAAATATTTAGATTTATAAACTTAAACTACAGTACTCTAACTTGTGCATTACAAATACACAACTGAAAACTTAAAATTCTGCAAACTACATTTACAAATTGGTGGGTATGAAAAACATCTAAGCTTCAAAAGATATCAGAAAAAAACATGTGGTTCAGGAGAAAGAGCAAAGCAGTCAAAAGCAGCAGGATGCAGTTCAAATAGGTCACACTCAACTTTCAACTCTCCCTAAGAACAAAAAAACAAGCTTAGCAACAGCTGTCAGCCAATCACAAAGCAGACAAACAGGTAAGGTCTCAAGTGCTCCAGATACCAATGAGCTCCAGCCTTCAATGTTTTTTAAAATTATATAGTGTCAGGGCAGAGCACAAGATATAAAACAGGATATATTGTTCTGGGTTAAAAGTAACAAAGTTTCTTCACCAACCATTAAAATATATCAGATTTTATCAACATGGTAATCATTTTGTTTTCATTCTTATAATGCCAGATACTGCATATATTAGAGTCCCTTTTAAAATATTAGTGCATTTATAATAAAATGCAGAATTTTGTGGGAAATTTTCTTTCTTATTTGTGAATAGATGATAAGGGTGGGAATATCTATAAGAAATTATTCTTATAAAATTCCCTAATATCAATTTCCAAAATTCATTCCTGGGGTGTGGGAGGAGTGGGGGAGGGACCCAGCAAAGGAATGCTATGGTTCAAATTGAAAAAAGAAAAAAAAAGTGAAAACCACATACAATACAATCTTCCAAACAAATCAAACAAAGCCTTTCTATGCAGTTCTTTCCTCCTTATTTCTGTCACTCACTACATAACTTTTTCTCCTGAGAACAAAGTTTCCTTAGGATTTAGCAGGGATTTTCAAAGTTACGTATTTTATCACTGCAATGTTTAGTGCAAACTTCAGCATTTGTTCAAATTTGTAGAATATTATGTACAATAGAGACATTGAACTGAATACTGAAACCATAGTTAACCGTTTTCTCCAGGTTGCTTTTGGCTTGCCAAATTTATAACATTTCTAATATTTTCCATGAAAATCTTCAAGAACCACCACTTGTTTTTTTTTTTTTTTCTTTAAGTACTGCTTAAACCACTCACTGGTTTTAGTTCCCTAAAAGATAATTATTTTAAGTATATCAGCTTGACTTGTTTTATCATCAACTATTTCCTCCCATGCACTATAAAACACAGGGTTTGTTACTAATATTGTAGGATACTGTAAAAAAATATATATATGTATACTTTCCCCTCAATATTTTATTTATTGTGTCCCATCCATTTGCTAAAGAGGTGAGGAAAAATTAAACAGTGTTTAGAGACTAGCTCTAGGTTTTATTTACTGATAATATCCTTAGTTCAACCTATTTCTCTAACCTCAGTTTATGGATAACTAAGCATGCTGAATCTAGAAAAGGGTAGTTGTAATACATCATTTGGGAAAGAAACACTCTATTGCAAGCTTATGTTTTCCTTAAATGTTCTTAACACTTAATAATCAAAAGCAGTATCCATCCAAATCTTGCTGAAAATTTAATCAATTACTTAACACACACACACATATATATATACATTACAGATTGGTTGTGTACATTTCTGCCAAATTCATGAACCTCTGTATGTATGAATATATATTTGTTCTATTTACTAAATATTCACTCAACTTGTATGAGTTACACATCTATTATGAGTGAAGCACTTCTCACAGTCTATCTTTGAGAACAATATCCATGTCTTCTTCACTTCTCCATCTTTCTTCTTGTTATTTCCTACAGTGATCTAACCACTCTACTCTCTTGTTCCTAAAGGGGAACCTGGTCTGAGAAATGATGCCTTAAGCTACAAAAGCAAAGAAGTACAAAGGGGATGAGATCAGGATTCTGTGTTATGCTGAACATCTGGTTGTTACTGCAGCAGTCAGGTAATTGAAAGCCAACTGAAGGAGAGCTTTAAAAGCAGTATCTCAGATGTTTACTCTAAGATTTTATGACAGAAGTAGACACTGTACTTCTGGTTTCAGATGTAATAATATTAATAGAACAGCTAACACATATTGTGATCAGTATGTATTGGGCACTCTCTGAAAGTATTTTACATATATTTAAACGTATGTAGTCCTCAAAATAACCCTTTAAGTAGATGCTATCTGCATTTGAAAAATGGGAAACTTAGAGACTTTAAGTAGCTAACCCAAGATCAAAAGCAAGCAAAGCCTGAGTAAAGGTTAGAGTTCAAGACGACTTGATTCCAAAGGCAGGCTTTTTTTACTATGCCATGATATTGCCTGATAATGTTTTAGTTTCCTTTGCACTGTTAATATCCTAGTGATTATGTGTCCACCAGAAAGAGATAGAAACCACATTTTTTTTTTTTTTAAATCATTCTCTGCACTATTTTCCCTCTGTTCACCCCACCCTCTGTGACCACCAAAAATAATGACATTATCCCTCTCTGGGAAAGGTGACACTTAGGGTAATAATTAACCTCTATAATAGTGCTTCTTACTCTACTGGATTAAACACCCATAAGTCTTCCTACAGGAAATACAATTTAAAAGATATAGCTAAACTGGCCAAGTAACAGACGTATTCAGAAGTCAAAAATGACCAATAGGAAGAATTCAGGGAGACTGGCACCTATGGACAGCCAGTAACCTAGAGCAGCAGCTCAGGGAATAGAAGACAAAGCCTAGGACTTGGGAAATTGGGGACAGTGAACTTACCGGAGACCCCATCATAAAGCCAGACTTCAAAGAACTCAACTATCAATAAAAGCACAAATGGAAAGGTGGGGGAGCTAAAAAGAAAACTTTGTATAAAAGGAGCTAAAAAGAAAATTTACATATTTCAATTTTTGCTCTTGGTTGGTGCGTGTGTGTGTGTGTGTGAGAAACTTCACCTGAAGATTCATAAACACAAAGTGGTTCACACATGTGGAACTGAGGCCTTAATTCCCTATGACCTGTATGGTCTTAAAACAGAACAAAAATAAGTCAAAGATTCTGTTTAAAGTGGTTTATTTATGCCTTCCAGGCTCCAGTCACAAATGTAAATTATCTCTGAAAGAGATAAAATTCCAGTGAATATGAATTTATAATACCAGAAAAAAAAAACAAAACAACTATCCTTAGAGTCACTCCCCTCTACTAAGAGCAAAAGAAGGCATAATAGTCATCTGACCTATAAGACTTTAGGGTTAGAATTATAAACACAAAATATAGTCTCCTGTGTTTTAAAAGTTTTAAACGAAATGTTCTAGGGACCAAATATATATGCATGGGTAAGTCTTTCTGACAACTTTCTGCTACATTAATTCCATAAGGCAAAAAGTATTCCAGAGACAAGAGCAGGAATATACTGGAGTGACAATGTGGTTTTACTTCTAGTGTTCTTGGGTCATAGAAAAGCACTTCTTAAAAGGATTATGCGTTTGTTACAGGGCAGGGAGAGGGGCACCCCAGAACCCCCAAACCCACTCTCTCTATATGGGTTCTGCCATCCTCTGCATTAAGTCAAACATATAAGGCGTTTAATGGAAAGGAACTTTAATACAATTAGGGTACAATACAGAAAGGACAAAGAATATAGTTACTAAGTTAAGCATCCAAAGTTACCCATCTCCTTGAGGGTTTTAAAAGTCCAGCCAAATAGGATTGGCCCAAAGCAAGGCCCAAAAGCCTGCCACAAGTCTAAAAGACCTTTCAGTAGAGACCCATAGAAAAGGGTCAGAAAGAGTCAAGACAAGTCCGGGAGGAAAAGAGCAAAATCAAAATCAAGATGAAAGCTGCCATTATTAAGCTCCCATGGGTCGCTCATCCACATCTGTTCCAAATAGTCCAAGACCAAAAAGCAAGAGCAGTTTCTTCACATGTCCCTCTGCTCCACATGCCTCCTTCACATCTCCTTGCTGCTCTCCATCCTGCTTCCTTCTTCCTTCCTTCCTTCTGTCCTCCTTTCTCTTCTCTGCAGAATCTTCTTATCCCTGCTCAGCTCTACTCACTGAGGGTGGAACTGGGATTCTGGAACTTCCCCCTTTCCTGGGGACCACCCTGTTACAAGTTGATTCCTCATGGATAACATGGCAGCTCCCAGTAAAGAGTCAAAGAGAATCTACCACTTAGAAATAACTCCCCCAATGTCAAGAGTCATGGAAGCAGTGTGTTGGATAAAGAGATACTTTTAAAAAATAAGTGTAAATCAGAGCTAAAAAATAAGTATAAAATAAGTGTATCAGAAAATAACAACATACCCCCAAAATATTTCAATAAACCTGTAGCTGAAGAAATGGAAAAACAGAAAAGGCACCGAATTGCACACTGTTACACATTAGTAGCATGAGAGAAGGGATCTTTAAGTTGGGTTTAAAGATTATTTTGAAGTAAGCCTCCCTGGTGGCACAAGGGGTTGTTAAGTCTCAACATGGTCAAGCTATCTGCAGCCACTGCAGCATGAGTTCGATCCCTGGCCAGGGAGCTGACCCACATGGCACAGCAGACCTCTCCTGTCTCGCCTGCTGCTCCCCTTGGCAGTGAATTTTAGTAGATCTGCCCGTTCTGCTCCCCACCCTGTCTCTGGTGAATACTCTCACCCCCATACCTGCACCTCCAGCCTACACCCCAGGTGCTGTATGCATAAATAAATCTTCATAAAAAAAGACTTTTGAAATAAGTACATTAACTGTCTCATAGATTGAGTCTAAATTGTTCATTTGGTAATAGGCTGAAGTTGTTACAGTTTCATGCCTACTGAAGCAGAAATTTAGTGCATGAAGATGATGACTTCAGGCTACTTTTTTATCCTTTCTCCTTAAGAAAATTATATATTATAGAACATTTGCAATAATGTAAGCAGTAAATGGGGAACCAGAGTAGCATGACTAGTTCTCAATTCTGTAGGAAATTTCAGAGAGGTACTCTTTCTAAGGTTTACAACGTGCCATGTCCAAGACTTTTTTCCTAGCCGCTGATGACTAACGACACTATTAGGAACAATGAAAACCATTGTTTAAAACACGGTAATTGTGCTGAAAGAGTGGTCTCCAGCCTAAAGACACTTGATCCATGGTAATTTTACTATTCAGACAATTCTCATGAGTAGCAGTGATGATATTGCTTTATTAAAAAATCTTTTTTCTTGAATGTAAATGATTTATTGCCCAAGATGACATGAATACTAAATTTAAAATGTTGCCACTTTTCTACCACCTTCTCTCCCACCTTCACTCCTTTCTGCTCAATAACAAGTTTTGTCTACTGTGTTTTTCAGTGAGGTGGAAGTTTGTTAATTTTCTATATAAATTTGTGTTCAATTAAATTCTATTTTGCTGAGCTTCTTCAACCCCAATTAAGCTTCTTAAATATAGTCAAAATAAAAAAGCGCTTAGATATTAAGCTATCTAACAATCAGACTTACATCCTCCCCACCCACTAGAAGTGACAGGAAAAGTTAATAAAATGTCCTCTTGGCTATAGCTTTCTTTTCCTGACACTCAAGAATGTGATTGAATCCTCTGATTCTCCATTTGCGGGTCCTACATCAGCAGAAGCAAGATTGCTAGCTCTGGAATCCCAGAATCTGAGTTTTGGTACCTGACAAAATTGTTAGGACCCCCTGATCTGAGAATCTGGTTAAGGAGAGATGTGAAAATCAAGAATAAGAATACATTCTGGAGAAGCAGGGCTTTCAGAAATGGGACTCTGAATGCCCACAAAAGTGTGAACCCTGCTTTATATCCAAAGCACACAGTGTGAAGGTCTGAGCTGCTAGTAGTAAGTATATATCTGCACTGGGGCAAAAAGGCAGTCCATGGATGCACACTGAGGGCAAAAGGCAGTGGGAGATTTCTTCAGTGTATCCACGGAAGAGGCAACTGGACTTTTCCTTATGTCGCCAGTATTCTTTTCACAGCTGTCTAAAATGATTTAATATGTAAGTTTGAAGGTAGGGTAGGAACAGGTGAAACACAGGATAAATAAAAATAACCAGGGCCTGGATTAGTGAAAAATATGTCAAAGAAAGAAAGGTTCTGAAATTCTCAAGATTCCAAGTTCTTGGAAGGGCTCGTAAAACCTCACACTCTATAATGAATGAATGGCTCTATATTGGAAGTGTGGAACAAAATGTAAAATGAATAGTTTTACAGAACACAAATTTTACATTAAATGACCCGTGCAAGTTCTCACAATACTCTTGTGAGATGGGTTTCATTACTCCTGTATTACCCCGAGAAGAAACCTGTCGTCTGACTGATAAGTTCAGAACTGTGAGTCAAAAACAGGTCTGCCTGAGTTTAGGGCCAGTGCCATTTCCCTTCCACCACTCAACATTTTTAACAAAGCTTCAGAGCCAGCCCTCAGGGCACTTACAATCCAGTTGATCATTAATGACTCAAAAAGAAGGAAGCAGTGGGAAATAGATTAGGGAGCTTAGAAAGCCAGTGATGACTGGACAATGCAGGAAGAAACAATGGAGTTCTAAGAGATTTCTGAGTAGTGGTGTAAAGAGGTGAAAGTAGTGACTTGCACAAGTGTGCAAGATGACCTCAGGCCAAGGTAATTTAAGTACATCTGAGGAAGAGGTAGTGAGACAGTTCCCTTCCTCTTCAGTCCTGTGAGTTCACTGAACTTCATTGTCTATCTACAGTGGTTATTCCTGTGCCTGTGCATAAGTCTGTCCCCTTTAATCCTGGTTACCTCTCACCTTCATTCTGAAGTTAGAAGTCACTGGTTTGGTGAGGACTTTCTTGATTGGGTCCCTGAAAACTTCCTCTGTCACAGCACTTGTCTCGCTGTACTATGGTTTCTAGTGGGATAGTCTCCCTTATTAAAATGAAAGCTCCAAGGTAAGAAAGGAACCATCTGTTCCAGCACTGAATTTGTTTTTCATAATGGAAGTAAGGAAGGGTATATGATCAGGCAATGGATTTAGGGGTTATATGCCCTAAAATTATATGAAAAGGTAAGTAGATAGATACATATAAAGGCATATTAAAAATAAGGAAGAGGGTAAATTAGAAAGGGCTTCAATCTCAGTGAAAGAGATACTGCAAGCCTTTTGTGTTTTTATCCAGCCCCATAATGAAGGGCAGGGTTGGATCAGGGTCATAGCAAAGGTAGAACGAAGATGTGCTTTTTCACAACCAGGTTTTTTTTAAAAAAAGATTTATTTATTTATGCATACAAGAACTGGGGTACAGGCCAGAGGTGTGGGGGCAGGGGGAGCAGAGTCATCAGAGATAGAGTGGGGAGCAGAACAAACAGATCTACTGAAATACGCTGCTGAGGAGAGCAGTAAGTGAGACATGAGAGGTCTGCAACACCATATGGGTTCCCTCCCTGGCAGGGGATGGAACCGGTGCTGCAGTGGCTGCAGATGACTTCACAGTGCTGTGCCTTAACTGTTTGCGCCCCCAGGGAGGCCCCCATTTTGTAACTTTTCAAACCACGTTTTGGCCTTATAGGGAGCAAGGAATTTAACGACTTTTATTTAATAATTATCTACAGAGAGTACAGTGTTTTGCAGGAACCCAGACAATTCAAAGTTTACAAAGATGAAAGAAATACAGTTCCAGTCACAAGGAGCCATATAATCCAATATAAAGAGCCACGTACACTGGGATTATCTTAAAGGTACAAACAGGGCTATGAATTCAGAGGGAGGCAAGAAGGGGATTATAAAAAATGCTTGAAGTGCAGAAGTGATGTGGCTGAACTTTAGTTTTTGAACATCAGAAATCTCCAGGATGGTCCCAGCTGTTCACAGAGATTAAAAGTAGGTTGACTTTAAGACAGTATATTGGTCTAAGAGGTAAATAAGTTATAAACTATAGTGTAGATGGTAAAATGTAATAGAGAGGACACAGTCAATAAATTTAAGAAGGTAGTCAGGAAAACTGATTATTAATTAAAAGAATTTTTTCTCCAAGAAATCTTTTACTTCTTTTTGCTTTATCCCTAAAAAAAAAAAAAAAAAAAAAAGCAAAGGTGGTATTGTCAAAGTCAATTTTTCTGGAGATGATTCTGGACAGAATACCAAAGTTACTTTTATCTGTAACTATTCACATGTAGACAGAGGCTTCCGGTTGTCTTAATTTCCCTCTCCAATTTACTTTAGAACTTAACACAATTAAGTGAAAAGAATATGAACTTAAATAAGACGATCTGGATTCCAACCACATTATTTTATCTCAAGTCTTAGATTTTTCAGTCGTAAAACTGGAGTTAACTTACTTCATGGCGTTGCTATAAGAACAAAATGTGATAGTTCAAAACTGTCAGAAATAAGAAAGTTACTAGATTGACAGTACCTTCATATTGTTAGGTTACATTCTGAAAAGGAGACATTCATAATAATCCAGGATAAGCGTCTAGTTAACACTGTCTCTCACAATTGAGTCCAACTGTTTCTTTATAACTACAAGGTTACAATCAGATGGACTATACTATTAAGCATTTATAAAAAAAGAAACCATAAAGTACAATGGCTAAAAGCGTTGGCATTAGAAAGTCCAACAATTTTGGGTTCCATAGATACATCAAATCTCTTAGTTTTGATGTGCTCATCTGTGCAATGGGAATAATATAGTGGCCTTAAGGGGCCACAGGATTACATAAAGTCATGCACAGTGACTGTAATAGGAAATGTTCAATAAATAGTAAGTAGCCAATAAATATTACCTATGGGAGCTAATACAGTAAGAGCTAGAATACATTAAACCAGCAGTTTAATTTATATTTGGGATACAATTAAACTGTCAGCACGGCATTTATGAAATAAAATTTTACTCTTGGTATTTTGGGCTTGAACAAATGTAGCTAAGATAAAAATTATTAAGTATTGATGTGCTCTAAAAAATTCAGCATTTGTAATTCTATAATTCTTATAATATTTATCTAAGTATCTGCAATAATTTATTATCGAGCACAACCTAGTCTCAATGATTTCATGTAATAGACTCTATACTTTAAAAACAAAATAATATTAAAAGATGAAGTGGTGAGGTTTGGCACAAAATAAATTGACCTTAAGGTGATTATGTTGCGTGAAGTCAGCTAAAAAGTGAGAGACAGATATTAGATGGTTTCACTCATCTGAAGAATATAAGCACCAAAAAATCAACTACACGCAAGCAACAAAAGAAATAAAAATATGAACTTGGCAAAAAGGTAGATAATGGTTACCACAGGAAATAGGGGGAAAGAATGGAGAGGATAGGGCCTGGAGGCAGATGGGGTATGGGCACCAGTTGTTTGGTGGAGGCAATGAAAAAAAAGTGGACATTAAGATCTAAATAGAAGCCTCACCAAAGACGATACAGAGCTACAGAGAGGAAATGGTGTATGAAAGATGCTCATTATGAACATTAAGGCACTGGAAATTACAACAATGGTAGACTAACTCTACTCACCTATTATGAATGGCTAAAAATGGAAACGCTGACAATATCAACAGTGGACTAGAATGTGGGGCAGTAGGAACTCATGCATAGCTGGTGAGAATACAAAATGGGCTTGCTACTATGGAAGACAGCACTTTCTTACAAAGCTAATCATAGTCTTAACCACATGTTACAGCAGTCATGCTCTTTGAGACCAACCCAAACGATCTGAAAATGTATATATCCACACAAAGACCTAAATGTTAATGTTTATAGCAACTTTATTCATAACTGTCAAAATAAGAAAGCAGCTAACATGCCCTTTCATCAAATAAATACCATGTGGATCATTCATGTGATGGAATAATATTCAGTAGAAGGGGGAAAAAAAGCCACCAAATTACTAAAAGACGTGGAAAAAAGCTTAAGTCATATTCAAGTGAAAGAAGCCAGTCTGAAAGGTCACCATGTCCAACTATAGGTCTTTCTGGAAAAGACAAAACTATGCAGACAGTAAAGAGATGATTGGTTGCCAGGAGCTGTGGCAGTAGAGAGGAAGGGCGGAGTAGGAAGAGCAAGATGATAGCTCTCTGAACCAGACTTTAATGGTGGAGAGGGGTCATTATGCATGGAAAGTAGAGCACCAAGAGTGAACCTCAAGGTAAATTAGGGATTTAAAAGTTAATAATCATGTCTCAATATTCATTCATTAAATGTAGCAAACTTGCCACATTAAGCCATATTAATAATGTAGAAACTGGGTGTCAGGAACTCTGGGTAATTTCTGTCCAGCTTTCCTATAAATCTAACATTATTCAAAAAAATGTCTATCTAAAAAAAAATAAATTCCAAGTTAGATAATATGTGCAAATCGGCTTAGTGCAGTGATCTATATAGTTAAAAATTAAACAGAGAAGACAATATACACTCTATAGCAACAGAATACATTCACTAACCTGGTTAAAAAAGTCAGAGATGGGAAGAGATTTCTACAAAGATTAGGCCAACTTCAGATGGAGCTAGACCTTCAACCTTCCTTCTCCAATCTCAAGCTGACATAATTCCTTCCCTCAGCTCCCCTACCTGCCCCCCAAACTTTCAGGACTGTAAATTAGTCAAAGTTTCCAGGTTTGCAAACCATTTGGTAACACTCAAAAAAAAAAATTACAATACTGAGTATTTCTTCTAACTTAACAATTCTTTCACAACCTTTTATTATTGATGCCCTTTCGAGAATATCCATTGGTAAGTGTGGTAGAGATGGCAGTTGTCCCTAGCTTCTATTTTCTGCTTTCTCCAGTTAGTAAGTCCCCAAACCTTTAGCTGGTCACATTACCACTCAGGATACAGATACATTATTCAGCTTTCCTTGCAACTTGGTGTGACCCAGTCCCAGTTAGTAAGCTGTGGCCAAAGCAATTACACAGGGAAGTGGAGTGTGTCACCAAAGTGAGGGAGTATATGCTCATTCTCTTAATATAAAATTCTTCCTTTGTTAGGAATGTGGATGTGATTCTGGAATCATCTTGGATGTCTATCTTAGGGATGGAATCCACATCTTGAGGTTCCTGGAAAATCATAAAAGGTTTGGGGTACTTGATGATTACATGGAACTTCTACATCAGTCCTGAACTACTTTTATTCGTATAGTAGAGACAGAGTAGGGAGCAGAACCGGCAGATCGGGCCTCCCTGGTGACGCAGTGGGTTAAGCAACACACTATGAAGCAAACCGCAGCCACTGTAGCACGAGTTCAATCCCTGCTGCCGGCCAGAGAGGGGACCCACATGGTGAGGCAGACCTCTCCTGCCTTGCCCACTGCTCCCTTCAGCAGTGTACTTCCGTTGATCTGCCTGTTCTGCTCCCCGCTCTGTCTGTGGTGAATCCTCTCACCCCCCCCATACCTCTGGCCTGTACCCCACTGCTTGTATGCATAAATAATAAAAAAAAATCTTTAAAAAAAAAAAAAAAGAACCAGCAGATCTACTGAAAAACTGCTGAGGGGAGTAGCGGGTAAGACAGGAGAGATCTGCTGTGCCATGTGGGTTAGCTCCCTAGCCAGGGATCGAACTCATACTGCAGTCACTGGTGGCAGCTTGATAGTGCTGAGATTTAACCCCTGTGCCACCAGAGAGGTCCTCTGTATAAGAATTCTTACATTGGGCTTTCTGTCACTGACTGTTTAATCTAAATTAAATCATAAATAATACAGACAAGATATCAGAAACAAAATTCACATGTTTTCTTAGTAAGTTTGTTCTCAACTTATACATATCTGATTTTTTTATACATGTACCCTTTCTTTTTATCCCTACTATAGATACCTTTGATTATTTTCCATTACATTAAGGAAGGGAGCAAAAAGAGGTGCAGTGAGTTTGTTAAGCTGCTCCATCACTGCTGTAGTCGGTATCATATTCCTCACTATGCTTTGCTCTATGCCTATCCAGTCTAGGGCACATTTTGCTCTTAACCTTAGAAGTTTAATTCCAAGAACTAACCTCAAAAACAACATTTATTTCTTCATTACTTGACAAATTTTTGCTAGGTGGCTACTGTATGCGAGGCATTCTGTTAGAGGAGAAATAAAACAGATCCTGAATTCAGAGAACAAAATTATGCAATATTTAAAAATGTGGATTTAGCACTACACAGCAAAATGAGTAGACAACCTATGTAATGGGAAAAAATATACACAAATCATATCTAGTAATGCTTAACATATAAAAAGTACACAAAAATATATAACAATAGAAAAAATAAACACTGATTAAAAAATGGATAGAGGATTCAAATAGACATTTTTCCAAAAAAGACATACAGATGATTAATGGGCACATGAAAAGGTGTTCATTATCACTAGTCATCAGATAAATGCAAATTAAAACTACAATCAGATATTCTCATACCTGTTAGAATAGCAATTATCAAAAAGATAAGAAATAACAAGTATTGGCAAGAATACAGGAAAAAGGAAACCATTGTCTACTGTTACTGGGAATATAAATTGGTGCAATCACTATGAAAAACAGTATGAAGGCTCCTCAAAAGTTAAAAATAGAAGTAACATATCACCTAGCAATTCCACTTCTGTGTATTTATCTAAAGAAAATGAAAACACTAACTCAAAAAGATATTTGCACCCTCATATTCATTGCAGCAATATTTACAATAGCCAAATCATAAAGGCAACGCAAATGTCTATCCGTGAATGAATAAATTGTCTCACACACACACACACACACACAAACACAATGCAATATTATTCAGCTATAAACATTAAAGAAATCTTGCCATTTGCAACAACATGGATGGACCCTGAGGGCATTTTGCTAAGTGCAATATGAGTAAGGCTGATACAGAAAGACAAATGCCACATTATCTTACTTCTATGTGGACTCTGAAACAAAATAAAACTAAGCTGATAGGTAGTCAAAGGCCAAACTACAATTACAAAACAAGTGAGTCAGGGAGATGTGATACACAACATGGTGACTGTAGTCAACAATATGGGATCATATATTTGAAAGATGTTAACAGAGTAGATCTTAAAAATTATCACAAGAAAAGAATTTGTAACTCCAGCAATGACATTAATGACTTATTGAGGCCAGCATTTTGCAGTATATGCAAATATTAAATTAAAAAATGTAGCATGTTGTTCTATTATTTGTGTGATCCTAAATTTTCCTATAGGCTCAAAGTGAAAGATGGGTGCACACAAAAGATTATGAGAGAGATGTTATGGAGAGAGAATAAGAAGCAAGGAAGTATAGAGAACTCAGGGTCAAAGGCAAATACATGATTGTATAGTGAAGGAAGGAGAAGGGAAAGGAACACATTTCATTTAATTTTACTAAACTTTGTATTATCTTCACATCCTCTTCCACACTAATGATTAATAGGGATAAGCTCATTGTTAAACTTCTGAAACTTCTAGAACATATATCAACTGCCCTCCTTACTATTATATTTGCCCTTTGTATTGCTAAAAACAAGGACCTTCAGAAATCTCAAAAAGTTCCCTACTATTGTTTCCCAACTCTAGTTCCCATTCTACCTCTTCCTACCTCTCAGTAGAATATTCTTCTACAGGAGTCTTCTGAAGGGAGAGGTGATTCAGAAGAATGGGGAGAGAGTGTTATTGAAATCCCCAACTAAAATTTAGGTTTAATTTTCTTATAGAAATACTGCTACACTCGAATGTAGACATTTATACTTACTGTCTCTATAATTCAGCAACCTCATGCAGTTAAAATCGGCTTTTATAGGTTGTCTATGATTTGCATGAGTGAAGAAATAAGTTCAGTTTCAAATAATTAATGGATTTTAACTGTAGTCCCTCTGTGAGATACACAAAACCTAAATTTTTGTTTGCCTAAATACAAAGATAGCACTACCATTGTTGGACATGTGGCTCCAGAAGAATGAAAAAAAAAAAAAAAAAAAAAGCTCCCTCCACCCACCCCTGCAAAAAAAAAAAAAAGTTCAAACCCACAAACAACATAGCTACTGTTGCTGGAATTTGGTACTTTTTGTTGTTGTTTTATCCCAGGTGAGGGTAAGTATATTTATTAAATGCTATTAAGATAGTTTTACAAAGCTTTTAATACTTTATAACACTATGAAAAACTTTTTTTTTAATTATTATGGTTTTAACACTTCACAAATAGTTTCTTTTCCTGTTAACTTTCATATAACTCGGCTGAAGCTTGAGCTAAGTACCTGGAGGAAGTACTACCACAATTTTAGCTTTTTTATTTCCAGTTCAGCAATGCTTTTCTCTCCATTAGTAAAGTATCATATGCTCACTTAGAGTTCTCTTTCTAACCTAATAAAAATGCTCTTAAGATAATCACAATAAAATAAATTATAAATCTGATGAGGAACACTGCCTCATCAGTGCTAGCAAAAAAGTTTACAGGATGCTTAAAAATTTTCTTTGGCTTTTGTTCTCCTGAGTCAGGAAACTCTTAGTGATCAAGGTTACTTGTCTTTTGCTACTGGGCCCCTACCCATAACATACAGCCAAAATGCAACTCTTATTAGACTCTTGATACAGCATTGAAAAAAAAACAAACTCAAAAATACTCAAAATAGTAACAATAATTCTTTCCCCAATGGGCCATAAGTTGTGGGAAAACAGCCTCTCACTTGTGAACCATAGATAGCTATGTAAGGCTCTGATGCAATATTATTCTGCTATTTTCTAGAAAATATATTCTAATCAAAATCTTAATTCAAGTATTGCCTGGTAAGGTTATAAAAATCTTAATTTTTTTTAATAATTCTTTTAACTTGGGTTTAGTGCACAGAAAAAGTATGTTTTTATCATTAGTCCCTAGAAAGCACACATTTCTACTAGTAGTTATTTTTACACAGAAATAGTTATGGTAAACTTGACTCACAAAGTCGACTTATAAGTATGGAAAGATGTTAATATTCTCTTATGTTAAACAATGAGTTACACTCAGCATTTAGTCCATACATGATGTAATAATCTGAATTTCAGAGCTAAAATAATTATAAGGTAAACTAAGTGAAGTTAGAATAGTTATTTGCAGTGAATAGTTATTTTCTTTCTACAGAAGGAAAAAAATGGAGAAAGGTGAAATATAGCTTTAACTTTGATGTATTTCTACTATAGTTTTAAGAAATTTGAATATCTGTGTGTAGAATCAAGGCTGACCCTAGATTTGATAGAGTAAGTATTTATTTGGTATAATTTCAGAAATGTTACAAAAAATATAAAAACTTCTCATCCAAACTTCTCTGCAAAGATGAAAATGGTAAAATGATACTTAGGTGTCTTTCCTTTATATATTTAGTTGAGATTCAGTAATGCATACAATTTTTTAAGCAAATTAACTCATTATCATTTTCTGTTAAAATGCAAATATCCTATAAAAGAGTAAACTCACCAAACTACACAATGGATTCAACCTGGCATGTGAGGTAAAATCATGTTGATAAGATTATCTTTGAAAATCTCTTTGGAAGGTACCTGACCTGAGACTGACATGACACTTCTTAGTAAGTTCTCCAGCACTAGAACAGATGACTTTATGGGACACTGCCCAACTTACAGTCACTGGCTAGTGTTTAGAAGTCTTGTATATTAAAAAAAAATTGCATGCCTTTAATACCTGACATACTCCCAAGAAAAACTGAGATGCACACTGTATGAGAAGGAAAGAGGAACACCCAATGATAGAAAACAGAGATTTCTGTCCTGATTTCATACTCATCCAGAGCCACACATTCATTGAATGATGTTGGGAAGATATTGGATGCTGCCTAAGATATTTACATTAAAAATATTTTTTGCAATGGCTCATATAAAAAATTCCAGAAACAAATGCTGACAAGAATATGGTGAAAAAGGAAAACTCTTATACTGCTTTTGGGGATTGCAAACTGGTCCAGCCACTACGGAAAGCTGTGTGGAGGTTTCTCAAACTACTAAAAATGGATCGACCATATGACCCAGCAATTCTACATCTAGGAATCTACCCAAAGGACTACTTGGAAAGGAAATATGAATTCCTGATGTTTACTGCAGCACTATTTATAAAAATCAAGATATGGAAACAACCTAAACCCCCCCAAAGAGATGAATGGCTCAAGAAGATGGTATACATACACAATGGAATACTACTCAGCATTCAAAAAAGATAAACTCAGGCCTCCCTGGTAGCCCAGGAATTGAAATCTCAGCGCTGTTATGCTATCACCAGCCTCTGCTACATGAGTTTGATCTCTGACCAGGGAGCTAACCCACATGGCCTTGGCAGACCTCTCCTGTCTCACCCACTGCTCCGCTCAGTAGTGTATTTCATTCAATTTGCCTATTCTGCTCCCCACTCTGTTTCTGGTGAGTCCTCTCACCCCTGTACCTTTGGCCTACACCCAAGTTCTTGTATGCATAAGTAAATAAAATCTTTAAAAAAGATAAACTCATGCCATTTGCAGCAACATGGATAGAACAGGAAGGAACTATGCTATGCAAAATAAATCAGAAGGAAATGGATAAATATTGCATATTTTCGTTTATATGTGGAATCTAGAGAAACCAAAAAAGGTACCAGAAAAAAGCAAAGCTTGTAAGCTGACCACAGATCTGAGGCATACAGAAAGGGAGGAGGAGAGAGAGGGAAGGAAGAGCACAGGGGACTATGGTGATGGATCATGGCTGCTATGGTGGTTGTGGTAGAATTACAGGGACTATACCTGAGGGAAGAAATCAAATACTATCCAGAAATTAACAGATTTAAGAAAAAAATAATTTTTTAAAAGGTAGAAATATCTGCCTCACATTTAACATTTTTTGATGAACAAGATTAGCTACATTTGCAGAGCTTAAATTTATGACAATACAACTCCATTGTAGGGGTCTTCAAGAGCAGGTTTTGATGGAGTATTAAGGCAGAGGAAAAAAATTGACTGAGCGTAAGGAAGGGAATATGGGAAGTGGGGAAAGATGATACCTAAAGTTAAATGTTAAAAGTTAAATATTTTTTATTTCACAAATTTGTTTAGAGTATAGATATGTATATAGTTGCCTAAAACATATAATAGCTTATTAACCATAACATCCCACACTCTCAACACAACAGCTAACTGGGATTTACTGTAATTTACCTTCACTTTTGCAAATAGTAACTATTACTGTCAAAGTGTCATCTTTATATTTTGCTATTTTCAGTTCAATATTGAGTTCCAATTTAACGTAATGTGAAGGCCAAAGCATCAAATTTACAAATCACTGAGCTGTCTTTGACTGTTCTTACTGAGCACTCTGCAAGTACCATCTACTTTATCTTGATAAGTAGTGCTAAAGCATCTCAAGTGGAGGAGTCATAGTCCTATCACTAATATTAAGAATCCTAAGTCACTACTTCAGATAAATACAATTTACATTTTCAGATTTTAAACTAGTTGACCCAAATAACAAAATGACATTGCTAGAAATGGGAATGGTATTTTAATGAATTTACAAACTAAGTTTCTATTAAGAATGTGTTTGGCTACAAAATCAGATTTTCAAGAACCTTGCTGATTTTTTTTTTTTTTCAAAGTAGAGCCTTGTTCATGAAGAAAATAAGTTAGTCAAGTGATGACTGTGCTTCAAATCTGAACAGGAAGCAGGGATAAGAGAAAGGAGAAGGCACAGCTGAATGGTGTTATTTCACGGTGGCACACTGCACCACAGCTGCGCCTGGGGTTTCACAAATGTGCGTGTACCGTCAGTCCAATGCAGTACTGTGAGAAAATGTGGATGGCTGAGCTCACTTAGGAACTCCAAATGGGAAAACAACTAAATGGAAACACATGGTCTATTGATACCAAGTATTATCTCAAGCATGAAAACCCAAGTCATGGGATCAGAGATTATTATTTGAACTGCTAGTCTTTCAGCCATGGCACTAATGAATTATTTAAGCACCAAAGTATCACTGAAGATTCTGGGGGGCAGTGATGGGCTGAGAAAAGAAGGAAAGGTTGAATTTAATGTATGGGTCTTTGATTTCTCAATTTAGCTGTTAAATGTGGGAAAATTATTATGAAGATGTCATTTTAGCTGTACCGCTTTCATTCACTGCGTAAACATTTGTTCAGGGACTCTTGGGGCCATGCCAGTAAATTACATCAGGTGTTCTGCTACAGTGATTAAATTAAAACAGGTATCCTTGTATTACTTCTTTGCTTTTAATTTCTTAAAAACAAATGAATTGCAAACTTCCTATTTTATAAACCTAAATAAATTTTAAGAATACATCCTCAGTTTGCAGACTGTATATCATTTTATATTGAAAAATAAAAATAGCAGACATTTTGCTATTTCCCCTCTCCAAGAACAATTCAGCATTCACCTGTACAGTTACAAATAACTATAGAGCCAGAGGGGTTTTGAAGGTAATGAAATAGAAGTTTCCAGAGCATAAGGAATGAAAGTTTAGTCACAAAATTCCTTACATCATAGGAAGATTACAGGGCTAGTAACCAATATGTAAATAATGGAAACTATTATCAATGTAGCAATGACTAGTTCAGAATTGATTCCTTAATTAAGAATCCCGGGATCTTGGGCCTCCCTGATTGTGCAGGGGTTAAAGACACAAAACTATGAATAGACTATGAGGCTATTGCCAGCCACTGCAAAGTTGGATTCCTGACCAGGGAGCTGACCCACATGGCACAGCAGACCTCTCCTGTCTCACCTGCTGCTCCCCTCAGCAGTGTATTTTAGTAAATTCGCCTGTTCTGTTCCCCACTCTGTCTCTGGTGAGTATTCACTCTCCTGAACCTCTGGCCTGTAGAGTCACTACAATAGTCATTCTACTGTAGTAAAATGACAGTACTGCCACAACAACAAAATCTGTTATGCTAACTATTTAGAATACTGATGAAAAAGATATGCTTAGGTAGGTAGATATACATAAATATTTCCAGTTTTACCTTAAGAACCATTAAAAAAAAGGAACATTTTTGGTGCCTAAGTATTAGTTTCTTGGGCCTCCCTGGTGGCCTAGGGGTTAAGGCTCAATGCACTATCACCACCACAGCCTGAGCTTGATTCTCAGCCAGGGGGGCAAGCAGACCTCTCCTGTCTCATCCTCTGCTCCCCTCAGCAGTGTATTTTAATAAATTCTCCTGCTCTGTTGCCCACTGTCTCAGGTGAATCCTCTCACCCCCCCTACAACTCTGGCCTACACCCTAGTTAACTTCTATGCAAAAATAAATAAAATCTTTAAATAAATAAACAAGTAAATTACTTCTTTAAAAAGAGTTTCTTAAATTTGTAAGCATAGAAGACAGGAAATCTGCCACAAATTACATATTAACAAGTATTTTAACTCAAGCCTGTCTTCCTACCACAAACAGTTGAAATAATATATATATATATACTATAAATTAAGACCCTAATAGTGTCTTTGTAAGTGAAGGGATTATTTTTCTAACAATCCAACAGATCACAGATAATTTTTATAGAAATGTCAAAGCACTGCTCTATCTAAAGGGTCAGAAAAGGGACAGCCTAGCAAGAGAAAATACTTTTACACAACAGTCACCTACTGTAGTCAAATGATAACACTGCCACAACAACAAAGTCTGTGGCTGTACTCCCACTCACAGCAGCAGAAGTTGAGTGGGAACCAGGGCTTCCATCCATGCTAGGCTGGATCCTAACCCCCCTCTCCTAGGGTAGTGTCAGAGAGAGCAGAATAGGGAGCTAGAATTTTTAACCCCATTTGGGCAGTCATACTTCTTATCCCTGATGGTGGAGACCGGATGGGGGGCCTAGACCTCCACTCACAACATTACTAATGAACATCCCCTCTTCTAGCCTGGAGTGGCACTGAAGAAAACATAAGTGAAGTCAAGATTTTCAAAATGGTCCATGGTAATGACCTCCAGTCTAGTGTTATGGGAGCAGTAATAAGGCACTCCTCCACCTTCCAGACATGGAGGAAATCACTGGAGAACCTGGTAGAGAATTAGAACTTGCACCCCTAACCAGAAGTAACAAAGAATTCTTTTCATCCCTCTGTTTGGATGTTAATAGGGATCAAGTGGGGGACTTGGATTTCTGCCCCTACCTTGCTATATGAGGGAAGTGGCTACTCTTTACTGGGAAGTGACAGAAGAAAAGAAAAAAAGCAACAGAAACATAGTATTTAAATAAGATCTAAAAGTCTTATTATATAATACTCAGAATGCCTTTGTTTCCATTAAAAATTTTTCATCATATCAAGATATAACTTTATTGAAAAAAGATAATGATGTCAACACTTAAATGAGAGAAATATTAGAATTGTTTTAAAAGCTAAATTATTTTAAAGAAAAATTCTCCAACATGCAATTATATACATTTGAGACAAATAAAAGAAAAAGAAGCCTCAGAAAAGAAATAGACGTTATAAAGAGCCAAGCAGAAATTTTAGATCTGAAATTCAAAACTCAATGGGCTGACTCAACAACAAAAAAGGAGTGGACAGACAAAAGACTCACTGAACTGGAAGACAGAACAATAGAAATTACCTAGTATGAATGAGGAAAAAATAAACTGACATAAAGTATATCCTCAGTGATCTGTGAGACTATAATAAAAATCTGTATTTCAAGTCACCAGAGTCTCCGAAATAAAGAAGATAGCAGAACTGCAAAGTACCCTCCAAATTAAAGAAGGTAAGCAAATAAAAAACAGGATAAACCAAACACATCAGAGTCACTTCTGGAAAAAAATAAAGACAAAAAATTTTTGAAAGCAGCAATTGAGAAGTGACACTTTACCTATATAGAAAAAAAAATTAATAGCAGATTTCTCACTAGAAACCAGACAGGCCAGCCAGAAGAAAACTGCACATTTTTCAAGTGATGAAAAAATCGAGAACCATCAACCCAGAATTCTTTATCCAGTGAAAATATCCATCAAGAATGAAGGGTTTTAACCCCTGGTGGTATAGGGGTTAAAAACACAGCACTATCAAGCTATCTGCAGCCACTACAGCTGCACCCACATGGTGCAGCTAGTGGTTTAGTGGTTTAGTGGTTAGTGGTGAACTAACCCACATGGTGCAGCAGGCCTCTCCTGCCTCGCCCCGCTGCTCCCCTCAACAGTGTATTTCAGTTCATCTACCTGTTCTGCTCCTCACTCTGTCTCTGGTGAATCCTCTCACCTCCTGCACCTCTGGCCTACACCCCAATTCTTGTATTCATAAATAAATCTTAAAAAAGAAATGCCAAGTTTTAAACTAAAAGTGTAAGAGCTTTTAAAAAAGAAAGCCATTGAACTGTATACTTAATGCTTGCAATGATAAATTTTATGTATTATTTTACCAATAATTTTAAGTAGGGAAGGATAAATAATAGATTATTCTTCAGAGCAAAAAAAAAAAAAAAAATGCCAGAGACTGAGGACACTTGATAAAAAGACCAATTTATCAAGAAGGTAGAGTATTCCTAAACATTCATACACCAAAGCAAGAGATGCAAATTATATGAAACAAAGCCTAACACAGCTGAAAGGAAAAATAGACAAGTCCAGATTACATCTGGAGACTTCAAAATCCCTTTCTCAAAAAGTGATAGAACTAGACAGTCAACAAATCGCCATTACCTAACAGGATCTAATAAAGATTCTCCACCCAACAGCAGAAAATACATTCTTTTTATATGCCCAGGGATATAAAACAAAATTGATCATATCATGGTTAGAAAACGAACCTCACCAAATATAAAAGAACTGAAATATACAAAGTGTGTTCACAGATCACAATGACTCCAAACGTAATAGCATTAAGACAACAGGAAAATAAAAACTTGGAAACTAAACAACAGTTATAAATAATTCATAAGCAAAAGAGAAAGTACCTATGGAAATTGTTTAAATACATTAAAATAAATATAAATGATTACACAGCATATCAAAATTGTAGGACACAGTGAAGCCATGGTGAGGGAAATTTAGAATACTATATGCATATAGTATAGAAAATTTTCAAAAAAGTAATTTAAGTTCCTACCTCAAGAACCTAGAGAAAGAATAAAAATATAAACTTAGAAGCAAGCAGAAGGAAGGTATTATTTCTGCCCCAAATGTTTCCCTTGTCAATTTTTTCATTTTCAATGTTACCTGAAAGATGTTTCTTTTCTTTTCTCCTAGTATTTTTTCCCTGAACATAGTTCTGATTTATTGCCAATTTAATTTTCTATTGATTATTCATGTCAATGATGAAAGACAAATTCACCAAATACTATCTCTGGGAGCTGATTACAATATAGAATTTAAATGTCATTAATAATAATTTTACTAACAAAAGCAGGAGGTAAAAGGAAGGAGCAGTAAATTAACTTTCTCAGCTTAATAGGAGATAGTACAGTTTAAAGTTCAAACTAAATTTTATATCTAATTGTTAAAGCCCTTTGAAATATGGTTAAAGGGAGTCCACTAGAAATATATATTGTGAAGAAATATTTTTGTTTTAAATGAAATTATTGAATAAAAAAGGTATGTAAAACCATGTTACATCAATTTATATGCCATGTATCCTGATGTTAAGCTTAACAATAATAAAAATGTTTCACATGATTGTTTTCTGCCTGTAACGTTGCAGTTTTTTAAAAGGGAATATTAGAATATTAACTTTACCACACATGAGGTAACTTTCACTTCCAGTTGGTAATTTTTACTTTAATTTAGTGGTATTTTTTGGCATAACTAATTTCTATGCAATTAAAAACTTTTTTTTTTCCTGGTAAAAGTTCCTTTTACCTTTACTGTGCTTTACTAAAACCTTCCCTAACTTGAGATCAAACTAAAAAATCAGTTATACTTCTTAGGGTGAAATATGTTCAGACTTCAACACTTTCCCCCAAGAAGTATGGAACATGCTTCCTTTGCCCAGTGGGATATGTTATTGTTGCTCTACATACTGATCCTCATCTGTATCTGACAGTGGCTATATGGTTCCTCTTCCTCTTCTGTCTTACTTTCTGCACACAGAATCCTCTTCCTACCTGGTCTCTGAGTGGAAAGAGGAGAATGAGGGTAGGATAATTTTTTATCCCTTTTATTTTTTGCATCCCATGCCCCCCCCCCCCCCCCCCCCCCCCCCCCCNTCCCATGCCCCCCCCCCCCCCCGGCCTCCTCTCTAATCCTTCTAGGGTCTCTGGTGTAAGTTCAGAGTCTACCCTGTGTTTTCAAATTGTATAAAATTGTGAAATTTTGCAAATTTCAAATTTGTAAAAATGTAATTTAGTATTAGCTTCTGAATGAATAGCTGGAAAACAAATATGGTTATTTCAACCAGTAATAGGGTTTTAGAAAGACCTAGTTATGGCTAGAAAGGTCACCAAGTGAAACAGTGGCTGACAGATTATTTCAAGTTTTCAAATATTTTGTAAGCTACTATATTAACTGCATATGATAAACGGTAAGCCCTTAATAAATGTCTGTTGTAAGGAAAAATTTAACTCTTTAGGTCTAAAAATATAGACATTGTTACAGTTTCAAATTTCAAATTTCTACTCTCAGAATATTTTGTGCAAACAAATGTAAAAGAATACAGAGGAGAAAATAACCTAAAGTTTCCTATATTATCATTCATAATTCAGTAAACTTCAAATATTTTCTGGTAGGTAGTCACCAGTGAGAGCTTTATTTCGATAACTAGAGGAATTGCCATGCTAGAAAATTTTCAGGGATCCTCTCCTCTTAGTAACACTTTCATTGATTAAATCTCTTCCTAGAGGGCCTCTCTGGTTGAGCACTGCACTATGGGGCTTCCACAGCCACTGCAGCATGAATTCGATCCCCAGCCAGGGAGGAGACCCATATGGCCCAGCAGACCTCTCCTGCCTCTCCCGCTGCTCCCCTCAGCAGTGTATTTCAGTCAGTCTGCCTGTTCTGCTCCCCACTCTGTCTCTGGTGAATCTTCTCAGCCCCCCACACCTCCGGGCCTGTACCCAAGCTCTCGTATGCATAAGCAAATAAAATCTTTTTTTAAAAAAAGTTGTCTGCAAAACAGTGACTTAAAAAAAAAAAATACAACTCTTCCTAGAAAGTCATTAACTTAATAAATAGGCAACACTGGCAAATTTATAGTAAGTACAGTCATCAAATGCCCTGGTAGTCCTAGACAATGGCCTGCAGGCCAGTTCCAACTCTATTTCTCAATCCCTTCTCCCCTATCTCTTATAAAGAGGCTGTAAAAGCTAAACAGTTAATGTCTTAGTATCCTGTGAGAAGCCATGTTAGATATTTCTGGTCAATGAGACACAAATAGAAGTCTGCCACTTTTTCCCCCTTGTTACTGATGGGAATACACTTGTGATATACAGTAAGCAGACTCCACAGTGGTTGGGCCAGTTTGCATTCCCACCAGCAGTGTAAGAGAGTTCCTTTTTCACCACATCCTCGCCAACATTTGCTGTTGCTAGTTTTTTTGGTATGTGCCCTTCTTACTGGTATAAGGTTATATCTCATTGTGGTTTTAATTTGCATTTCCCGGATTATGAGGGATGTTTTTGTGCAGCAATAGATGTAGTAACACCTGAGGGTATAACAGCCATTTGGTGACCTTGCAATAAGAATCACAGTCTAAAGATGGCAGCAGATCATTGTTAATATAGCTGGGCATCAGCATGAGTTCTGGATTATCTAAATGATGCTTTCTTATGGAGAGAAACTTCCACTTGTTTAAGGCACAGAATAACACATTCTTTTTTTTTTTTTTTTAAAGATTTATTTATTTATGCATACAAGCGCTGGGGTACAGGCCAGAGGTGTAGGGGGGTGAGAGGATTCACCACAGAGAG
>JAGFMF010011446.1:1302890-1322145 GCA_019455555.1 Galemys pyrenaicus | reverse complement strand
CCCCCCTGGCCGGCAGCAGGGATCGAACTCGTGCTGCAGTGGCTGCGGTTTGCTTCATAGTGCGCTGCTTAACCCACTGCGCCACCAGGGGAGGCCCATAGAATAACACATTCTTAACTGACACACTCAACAATTCCCAAAACCCAATTATAGTTTCCAGAGAAAGACTCCTATTATTTAAAGATCTGCCTCTGCTGAGAAGTTCATACTTTTATCTTCTGGAGCCCGGTTGTTTATTTCCTGATCCAGAATAAAATGCCCAGGCTGTCCTGCAAGAACTCCTGGTATTTAAAGGCATTGACTAGGATTATCCTTTTCATTCAGCAAGCAACAATTCTTCTAGTGGAATACCTGCTTTTTAAATTATGACTTTCCTTTTTAACAATATATCGTTACACCCCAAAATACAGAGAATTCAACAATGGACTCTAAGCTGGTAGATTATATAATTCATAGGAAACTTAAAGAAACTTGATCGATTGAGGAACATGTTTCTACCATGAATGTAATATAGGAAAAGCGAGGATCAAAAAAGTCTCTTGTCCTAAAACCCCACATTCTCCTTCCTAACTGCAAATCTCTCTCAAGATAACAAAAGATGCCAAGACTGTAACACATACCAAAAGGAAAATTTCATTTGGCACAGAAGTAAAAGTAATTTAGACCCAGTAACCTTGCTTTATTTTCCTATTCTAAGTGCACAATTACTCAAAGATAGAGGCAACACAGCCCCAGTAAAGGAAGAAAAATGACAGGAAATCCTGATCCACACTTGTCCAAGATCATCAGACAATCTAGACAACAGGTGTCCACTCATATAATAACTTTTAAGTTGTCAGCAATTCTTGGCAAATATAAGAATAGAAAATAACTTCAGCTATTTCTAAAGACTCAGTGTTCTCATAGGTCTCTGTCTTTAAAAAGGTGAGGGGAAGGAGGACCCAAGAAAGGAAATATAGACAGAAAATGAACTTTCTGCACTAAGAGATATCATGATCAGCCATAGTATATTTGAAGAAACACCTAACTTAATATAATTTTCCAAAGTTTACACAGTGTAATATATATTACTTCAGATATATGAAATGTGTAAGTAATAACATTTAACTAACCCAATGAAGCCTTTTCTGAAAATCTAATTTTATATTTGAGATGTAAAGAACTTTTCAGGACTTTTTAACTTACCTGGAATATATTCCTATTTTCTAATAGTTAATCATAGTTAAGCAGGCACAAAATGGTGTTTCATAAATATGTGGTATTCTGGTGATCAGTAGATATGATTTTAATGTGTACATAGTTAAAAATTTAAGCAACAGTAAATATTTTTCTAATTTAAAATTCCTTTAGGAAAAAAAGAATAATGAGCTAACTAATATAGACACCTGTGAAACACTTCTGATTATACAGATTAATCCAAGATAATTGAAAGATGGTTTAATATAAGGAAGAGTCAGCCTGGCTTTAAATAATTTTAGAACAAATGTAATGTAACATGGATTGATAAACATGAAATAGCTCCTTGATTCTAAAACATGATCATGTCTACACAATTACAGATACAAAAGCAGAATCAGGCAGGCAGAATGTTCATTGCCATCCTACAGAGACCCACACAGCACTCCTCACATTATACTTAGAGAAGCTGTCGTACTTACAGAATTTTTTGCTTTTGCTCTGTGGAATTTAAAGCTAAATTTAGTTCAAATTTTTTCTTCACCTTTACTGTCCCACTGGCCCTCCTAATAGTGGATGATAACATAGTGCTCTAAATAGTTACCTTGATAATATTCTTGAGACTTTCTGCAATTTAGAGTATCTCTTCCATTCACAGGAAAACCAAAGCAAATAACAGTGAAAGTGAACTCCACCAGAGGCAAGACAACATAAATACACTTAGGGGCTTTGCCTCTGCTACACACTGGTATTGATTTATCTTAACTTTCTACAAGTCACCCCCTTTAGTGCTCAATCTGAAAGCACCAAAGTCAGTCTCTGATCAGTATTGTGCAAAACAAAAAATAAAAACAACATACATGTACATTTGTATTAAGAAGTAAATATCATCTAATCTGAAGAAAAAGTCACACCACCAAATAAAATATTACCAAAGGATAATTAGTTGAGGCTTCTTTTTCTCCCTAAAAGAGTGTAAGATACTTAAAAGGAGACTTTTCAGAGTATTGTAAGAAATGCTGTAATAGCATGTTTAAACTAATTCACATCAGAAATTCATGCATTTCTGACCTACAGATCCCATTTTTTGTTGAAAGAGCCTGCTTATAAAATTTTTCAACATCTAAATGGAGTGGAAGAGATCTGATCTGCTTGATCTGACCAGCCCAAGTCTTTATTCCTGTGCGAGAAGACGGTTTCTGCCTTTGCCGTGGATTAGTTCAGTGCTATGGAGTTTTGGAAAGAGTCTAAAAAAGTGTCATGTAAAAATAAATGTGAACTAATCTCTCTTAAAGGGAAAATCCCTCAAAGGCAAAGACTATTCCCTCATTTATCTATTTAGGTCAGAAAAAGTAGGCCATTAATGACTATAATTAGTATAGCATCTGTAGCATGCTCCATTTTACTTTAACTACATAGACTAATCTCACTTAAATTTTGATTAAATGATATCATTATCAACTGTGTCACAGAGTCACTAGTAAAGTCTCAGAAAATATGTTAATAGAGGTAACAATTTCCACCCAAAAGAAATGACCAAGAAAATGCAAAGTCATTATATTTGTTCTTTGTTAAATTTATGCCAGGCACCTTTCAATAACTTATGAGGAAAAGTATACACTACTCTTTCTAACTTCCCTTTCTAGTCTTTTCATCAGGATAGACTGACTTCAAATTAAATATATTTAAATGGTTAATTCAGTAAATAGCAGAAGCTTAATTTGTAATTTAACTGCTGCTGAGAAAGTTAACATTTTCTTTAAAAATGCTTTGAACTCCTGGAAATATCTTACATATAGTATTCAGAACTCAAATACAGATCTGATTTTAATATGTACATAATTAAAAATTAAAGCAACAGTGAGTATTTTTCTAATTTAAAGTTCCCTTAAGGAAAAAGAACAATGAGCTAACTAATATAGATACTTGTGAAACACTTCTGATTATACAGATTAAACTAAGATAATTGAAAAGCATGTTATATAAGGAAGAACCAGCCTGGATCAAAAATCTTTTTCAATAAATATAATGAATGTTGGAAGTTTTAATTTATATACAAAATTTTTAAAAATCTAAAATTTTGAAAATGTCATAAATGTATTAGCAATTTTTAAGACAAAAATGAATGGAACATATCACAATTTAATTTCACCTAAATATCTTGACCTTTACCTTTCTCTTTAAATTACTCTATAAGACATTTATATAGCTTTGACTATGTCCCTACTGACTGACAGAAAAAGAAATGTTTTTTTAATTACATGAAAGTGAAAGACAGACATCAAACTAGCAACTGTGTAAATATGATATTGTGCTGAAGAGTGATTAGAGAGAGTGGATGTAGTCAGGAAAGTCAGAGGCTTCCCTGAGAAAGGAGCAACTGAGTAATATCTGAAAGATGAGTAGGGGGTTACTGGGTTAAAACAAGGGAGAGGAGTTCTGTCCAGCGAAAGGGAAAAGTGGGTACATATAAAGATTTCTCAGCAAGAGAAAGCATTCAGAAGCACAAGCACCTGAAAAAGGACATGCAAACCTTGTGAGTCTGGGCCATACAGAGCAAGGAAGAGAGTATGCTACCAGAGGAGGCTGCAGAGGCCAGGTGGGGGCCTTACTGGGAGGGGAACTGTTCTTGTTTAACTCCTGTTGACCTGGCACAAGTCTTCCTTTCACAAGGTCCCAGTTGGAATCATAAATTACTTAAATGTGCTTCACAGTTTGTCTCAGGGAAAATAAGACATCTGAAACAGAACCAAATAAATGAATGAAACCTTTCCAGAGAGAAGTAGCCCCTGTGCACTTGGCTACTGCCCTGTTTGAGTCCCAGGTCCTGGCTGCTACACAGAGGTTGAGCGGCCTTCTGGCCTGAAGAGGGAAAACAGGGATACATCTGTCTGCCAGGGTAGGGTTTCATGTCTATGAGACAGACAAGAAGGAAACTGTCAGGATATGCCCAGGAATAATTGTTTAAGGAAAAACAAGTGTGTGGGTGGGGCAAGAATGGAAGAGAATGCAGAAAAGAAAAGAAGCCTTCTTTTGGGTCAGGGTGGGGGCAAGGCCAGCCGGAAGTAATAGACCAGTGATTTGCACCCAGTTTTCCACAGGCCTTACCCAGTAGGCAGTTCAGTGCCAATGATGGATTGATAGGGAATGAAGATGATGTGGAAACTGTTCATAAAAGAGACTAGAAAAATAAAGAGACAGTCTAGGGAGTTGCTATGAGACAACTACCTGTGCAACCTTACTGGGGATGCACTGTGATTACATTAGCCTAATCCTTGAATCCTGACATCTCCTCTGAGATTAACACTGTGACTACTGCTGTTTCACTTTGCATTTTTAAAAAAATGTGTCTTTTCTGATTTAACTTTTTGATTATACTTTGTATCAGTAAATCTTATGTTGAATCTTCTAATTTTATTACCTTTCCACCCAGTCTATAAATTCCTCAGCAAAGGAGTTTTGTCTATTTGCACAAAGATGTGCACGTAGATTGTAAAGTAAATAAAGCTTTCAAATGGGAAAAGCCCCACAAGCCATTGGGTATCAAAAAAATATTTGAAAATAGCTGTAACTTTTCAAGAAAAAGATCCTGATCCCTACAAAATAATCTAGATTTTCTTTTATTTCATCCCAACTTTCAACCTTTTACTCTACTCATAATAAAATGCTAAATAATGGAAGTACTAAAATTGAGCTGTGCATGAAGCTTTAGATTCAAATAATTGAAATTTGTGTCATGAAAATTAACAATCATCATGAAATAGCCTTCAAACCTTAGCAAACTAATATTTAACCTTGTCAATAAACTGGTATGTTATCTGCCAACCTTTAGGGTTTGCTCATTCCCTTCCTTTATTTCCTCAAGGCTATGGTCATTCCAGATCTTCAAACAGCTGTATGCTTATGTTCTATCAATTATTTGCCAAGATAATATGTAGGGCTTATTGATGGCTCTTACAGAGTTAGCTCAGTCAGTTATCCTAAAGGTGACTTAGTCTATGCATCAGATTAGAATAGGAGGTGGTTTACTACTCTAAAGCATCATGGATTCAGCTATCTAGATAATAGTGTGTACCACGATGGACTGACACAAAAATAGAAAATTATTTAAGGACTGTATGCACTTTAAAACAAAAGGCAAAATCTGAAAGTCACAGGTCATCACCAATCACCAAATCAAAACATGAGTCACAATTATATATATTTTTTAAAAATATAACTTTTAGCTTAGAAAATATAAATATTAGAAAGAGAAGGGAAAAAAAAACCACAGAGTGCATCTCAAATGTTAAAAAAAAATGTCTACAATGCTGACAGTATATTTTAATGCTGGCAAAACCTGTGTGGTGATAAAACTGGTAACTCAGAGATCACTACATATGAACAGGGGCAAAACAACAATAAATGCCCTCTCTTCACTTCCTACACCCATATATCAGCCTGAAAGCCTTCAGTTATCAAGTTTACTGTAATAATTTAAAGAAAGTTATCAAAAATAGCACTGTGTGCTCTTAATTTTTTATCAAATGAGACATACAAGTTGCAGAACAAACACTGCTATATAAATAGGATGTGAAAAACTGGAGTATTTACCCTAATATTTACATCTACTGTTCTCCTATTGGAACAACTCCTGACCCACCAAACTTAAAGCTTTACACTTGTTTTCAATTTTTTCTTCTTCACTCCCATTGAATACTTTAACTCTTTTAAACTGTTGTTCTAATTTCCATTTCACATTTATTACCTTAACTTTATAAATTCATATTTTACATAACTATAAGAATATTTGCCTATTAACGATAGGCATAATTATTGGTGTTCTTACAGGTTTACAAAAAAAATCTTGTTTTCCTTGTATGCTTTTATGATGAGGCTTTTCAGCTTTATAAGAATGAATGTTAGTTTCCCATTTCCATTCACTCAATTTTCAGAGCACTGTTTCTTTTGATTATTCAATTTAAAGGAAATAATTAACTGCTTTAAATCACTAAAGTCTCAAAGCTTACTTAATTGTCCCTCTCACAAGTATTCTATTTGAGTATGGAGACATGGGGAGGAAACAAGTAATCATTCTTTCTGAAATAGTTTGCAGTCAAAATGAGAGGACTACAGGATTGAAAAAAAAAGGCCAGAAAGAAACAAGATTATTGGGCCTAACAGGGCTGAGGCTGTAAACCAAGGAACAAAATACATGTGTACGCAGGGGCATGAAAAGCTATGGATTACACATTTGTCTTTCAGACGTTTGTGGAGGGAGACAGTGAGAGTAATATTCTCAGTGATAAAATGCTGTTGTTTGTTAAAGACAAGCAATTTGTTAAAGACAAAAAATACAAAACAAAATGACTAAAAAATATAATAATGCCTTTTTTGCATTGTGATACAAAATACTATCTATAATTATAGTTTAAAACCAACACATTAAAGGGCTTGTTTTGTTTTAACAAAGATAGGGACTTCTTTTGGTCTAATTTAAAAGCCCAAAGTAACCGGAAATGAAACAATCCCTTAAATTTCAAGAGACATGTCTAAAAAGTAAAATCATAAAACTAATATCTTAGAAATCCTAGTTTTACATTCAAATTAATCAGCTCCAAATAACACTCATACTGACAGGTAATAACAATCCTTTGTTAGATCCTGTATCTTGATTATTGGCTTAATAGCATATCTATAAAGTAATTTTTAAACCACATAAACCTACAATTTCTATCAGGATGTCTTCTCTCCAGAGAAAGAGATTTGCTAGAGCTTCCTAATGATGGGAGAAACAAACTCAAGTCTACTTAGGAAGCACAGACTTAAGTATGGGTTTTTCCCCTACTGTGGTGAGGGTAAAAGGGGGTGGGGAGATTTGAACTCCTCTTAACTACAAGAAAGAAAGTAAACAGGAATCGTACGTGGGTCTACTCAATTTTTCTTACGAGAATTTGACCAATCTGAGTAATTAATTAACAAAAATGATCTGGTGGCATTTAAATTTTATAAAAATAAGATGAAATCAAAGAAGCCAACTTAATATTCTTTTATTGAAAGCTTTGGGTCCTTGTACTATGAAGAAAGGGAAGTCATCTTAGATGAGACTCTGAAAGGAGGCCTTAATGAAAAATTATGGCAAAAGTGCTAGGCGAAAATAATCTAGCAGCAGAGTGGAAACCCAGGAAATATAAAAAATATTTAATTTTAGAAAAATAAAAGCTAAGGGGACTTCCAGGAAGAGGATGGAATAAGTTGGATGCTTACCTTTAGGAAACCTCCTATAGAATGATTAAAAACTATGAAAAACAGACCAAAACTTAATGAGATAAAATTAAGATGATCATACAACTCTAAATTGGATAAGTCTAACGAATATTAAAAACACCAAAGTGGGGGATGCAAGGGGTACATGAAGACATGTGGAAACTCCTAAACCATTTGAATAATCAATACATATTAATGAACACTATTTTTAAAAGATTAAAAAAAAAAGATGACTACCCCCAAAGGAAAGACATTCTAATAATGATAGTGTTAAACTTAAAAGCTTTAGAGAATTCACAAAGAAAAATAGATTTGCTTGGGTCACATATCAATGAAGACTTACAGTACAGAAAATGTAAATCATATTTAAAATAGCAAAAAGATGCTAGAAAATTAAATAAACTTTCAAATCTAGAAAAAAATGTAAAAAGCTATCATTTATCTCATGACTTCTTCCTTGTACATGGTAATTCTAGTGCATTATTAGCAAAATCACTTAATCTTCCCTAGGTAGGTTTATTTAAGAAAATGCTAAGCTCTTCTACTATCACTTAATTTAGTTGCTTTTCTGATGAAAAAAAGATCATTAAATTCACTTCAGGTACCCCAGGTGGGTGTGCTATACATTTCCTGCCAGGATTCTGGTTGATTCAGCAGGGAGGAAAAGAAACTAATTCAAAATTATATTGACATCCTCAGAGAGATTAGAGAATACTGGTAATACAAGAATTGGTTGTCCTGAGAAAGGAACAGTCAGAGTATAGTGGTATTACTGAAAATCAGAAACATGATCCTGAATAAAAACATCAATAGGAGAATTAAATAATAGAACAAGTTGAGTAAATTTGTGATTTGAAGGGTAAGTTCAGGGAACTCACTTCTGTAGAGTAAAAAGACAAACAAGGGACATACAGGAAAAGGTTAAGATGGAGATCTAACACTTATTTTAAGAAAGGCCAAAAGGACAATAATGGAGAAAAAGAAATCACAGGACAATAATTTGAAATGCGAATCTTTATATTGAAAGGGCCCAGGATTAAAAGGGAGAGATATATATTCTGACATATATTAATGAAATTTCGAAATTCTCAGGGTAAATAGAAACATTTTAAGTTCTCAAAATAATCTAGTTCTCTCTGATGCTGAAAAAGGCATTTTGGGGTGAAGTGTCTGTAATTCTTTTTTCTTTTAAAGATTTATTTATTTATACATACATACATACAAGAACTGGGGTACAGGCCAGCGGTATGGGGGGTGTTGAGAAGATTCTCCAGAAACAGAGTGGGGAACAGAACAGGCAGATCTACTGAAGTACACTGCTGAGCGGAGCAGTGGAGGAGGCAAGAGAAGTCTGCTGGGCCAAGTGGGTCCCCTCCCTGGCTGGAGGCTGGGATCAAACTTGTGCTGCAGTGGCTGCAGTTTGCTTCATAGTACATTGCTTAACCCACTGCACCACCAGGGAGGGCTCATGTTTTTAATTCTCAAGAGTTTCAGCAAAAGGCAAGAAAGTAGAAAAAAAGTCCTTGTGGCAAAACATCAATATGTGAATCTAGGGTACTGGCATTTGCTGTTTTGGTATTGGTATTATCTCTGAATTGTTGAACAATTTTTTGTTGTTGGAAAAACAAGAAAATTAAGGATTCTAGAGAGAGTTGGACAGAAGATGCTAAGTAATAATAATTGCTAATTATTCATTTACTCAACAAATACTGGACATGTTTGTGTGTGCCAGTATTGTCCTAGGGAACCCAACAATGACTAACATTTTCAATCTTCATAGTGCTTTAAACCAGTAGGGCAGACAGAAAGAATAATAGATAATAATGCAGGTTAAGACGACAAAGAAAATAATAAGCTAGAAAGTAAGAAGAGCAATTTTAGACAATTGAGGCTGTAACAGGTTGGTTTCCAGGAAAAAGTAAGTAACAAAACCCATTTAAAAAAACAAAATTTAAAATTCTAAAATATCCCTCTCCCTGCCCTGTAACAAGGCTATCCTAGGATAGATTTAAGTTTTCTGTAATACTAAGAACGCCATACTGAGCTAAGTATCTTAAAAAGATCAAGGTGCTACTATGTCAGTGACAGGAAGCATAGATAATTAAGTAATAAGGGTAGGCAGCTCAGCAAAACCCAGATGTGGACTCAGGCGGTCTGGCTGTTGGCCATTTTCTGGATTACTTAGCTTTTGCTGAAGAAAAGCACATCCTCCAACTCTCAGTGGATTGCAAGCATGTATTTCTTGCTTGTGTTTCACAAGGGCTGGAGTGCTGCTGTGCTCAGCTGGGCTCCCTGTGTATTAACACTCTTGAAGCAAGACTTGAACTCTTTAACCTCAAAACTGCCCAGTGTGGGCCTGCCAGTTTATGACAGGCATCATAAGAAATTCAAGCACCAGTAGATCCCCAGACACACCTCAGGGCGATCAGCAGACTGGAAGGATAAGCCAACATTCAATCAACAAAATTTTGCCTTGGTTGATTTACAAGCCCCACATTTCAATCATTTACACTTTCTTGGAAGTTTAAGAAAAATAAGCTTAATATCTCATTCACGCTAGTTTTAGTTGTGATTTTAATCTTTTGGGCTAACAAACTATACAACTTTGCCTGCAATGAAAGGGGCACACAAACTCCTAGAAAAACTATATCCTCAGCTTGAAAACTCGTGAATTGTAGCATCTGCCAATGTCTGCTCTGAGAACTTCCTTCTATTCCCTTGTGAACAAGAGTGATTTTCTTTTACTAATTATTTCATTTAATTAAAGGACAGTTAGCTCTACTTATTAGCATGTCAAAAACATAGATTCGTAATCTAAAACAGTTCTGAAGCAAAAAAGATTTAGGGCCTGTTACATTAAGAACTGCTTGTTTCAGTTTCTCTGAAAGCAAGTTTTATTTATCACTACTTGTGAGCATATTAGTCATCAACATTTTTATACTATAGTGGCTGATTTTCCCTCTACACTCAGTAACTACACTCAGTAAATTACAAGTATGTTACTGAGTACAAATCTGGTCCTTAAGAAATACAAGTAGAATTATAAATTAACCTAAGTCACAAATATCTTTTTTTACAAGAAAGTAAATTTACCCTTTCTACCAAAATCATGAAGAGCACCTCTCAATTACTAAGAACAGAAAATGGTACTGTATCACTTTTTCTTTCATAGTGTATTGTTAAACTTAATCTATTATTTTTTGAAATGAACAGAGTTCTACTCAAATGTAAAGGGACAGAATAGAGCAAGCAGGCAAGTAATAGTCTTGTTTGATACTTACTGCTCAGTGCTTCCCCAAATGGATCAAATCCTGGCAAAGCTCAGATCAATACAACATATCCAAGTAACCACATAACGAATACACAGAGTTTAATAAGACTATGATCATGCTTCAAATATACACAAACAAGGCCAGTTGTGTTTGTGATTTCATCTACATTTTCTTTTAAAAAGAGAGCTATTGTTTTATTTAGGCAGTATTTTTTCTAATAAAAAGTGGCAATACTCTTTAGTTGAACACATCTAGGAACATTTAAAAATAGGTAGGTATGGTTGTTATTTGCAGTCAAATAGAATTAAGAATAAAATATTCTTTTGAGAGGCAGTAAAATATTGAGATTAGTAGAACTCTGGAGACCAAATGTCTGAGTTTGAATCCCAGTTCTACCACCTACACTAGCTAGGAGAACAGGGGCAAGTTAGATAACCCCTCTGTGCCTCAACTTCCTCTTCTAAATGGATGAGTTAATGGGTGACTGTATATATGGAGCTTAGAATGGAGGGTGGGGGAAAAAAAAATCCAAGCATTAGAATATAAGTTCTATGACTTGTACCTTTTTCTTCTTTTGCCCAGTAATATATGTAGTACACAGAACAGTCTAAAAACAATAGGTACAAAAATATTTGTGGAATGCTGGTATCATCAACATTGTCATTTCTGGATAAATGCTAAAACAGAACCATTTAAGTAAGTTCAGTTATTTAAACTTGCAAACTTTCTCTTTCTACTCAACCTCCCTCGGTTTACGCAAAATGGAAAAAAAAATACTCTTTAAGTTGCACACCAAGTCCTTTCTAAAGGCCCATGAAACCAAAATGTTTGAGAAACTTGATTTCACTTGAGCAAGAGTGCCATCTAGTGTTCCTAGAAGCTACAACAAGCTGAGAATTCAGTGTATAGACCAAAAAAACAAAAAACAAAACCCTAAAAACAAAAACCCACTATGTAAATTCCACTAGGAAAAAAAAAATATGCTGTCAATAGTCAAGTCTTGTGGCAGAGAGAAGGTATTTTTAAAGGAAGGTAAAGAGTTACATTTTAAAACACTTAGTATATATATACCACCTTAGAAGACACAAAGTATACTGAAGTTCTACTTATCATAAATGTCATTTTGTTATGAATGGAAAGTGTTATATTGAGTTTGTTTAAGAAGAAATAGAATTACCCATTATGGAAATTCTGGGGAAATGCAGAAAAGCATAAACCCCTGTCCAGAAATGGCCAGTTAGTTTTGGGAAATTACATACATACACACACACACCCTCCTAGATTTAAAGTACACAAGGAAAGATATCTTAATTTTAATCACATATTTGGTGAAGGTATTGAAGATGAAATTTTAAAAATAATTTAACTAAAATCATTAGTTTTCCCTATAGTTGGAAAGTCCTAGCAACATAACACTGTATTCAGTGGAAAAAAATCTTTTAAAAATAGTTTGTATTCTGGTTCTGCAATAGTCAAATTCCATAAGGACATGGGGCTTATAAAATGGGGGTGGTGGGGAATGTTTTAACTATTCCCTACACAGATTAATAGTGCATACCAACTAATGTTTGGAAGATCTGAATAGAAATTTGGTTTGCAATAATGTTTAATATAATTTATTATTCATTTGAGAATGCTCATAAAAGATTTAGGTTTTAATTCTTTTGCCCCTCAAATCAGTTGAGATTTGATTCAATGCTCATTAGCTAATCACTGAATGATGAAAAGAAAGCTGTCTACCACTTCCTAATACCATTTAAGACAAATGCTATTTTACTTTTAGTACAAAAAATGGAAAGTAGGGAACTTCCTACAATTGCACAGAAATGATAGGGGATTGAAAAGGAATGGGGGAAGATGGAGAAGAAAGAGGAAGATAAAGACTTGCTAGTGCCAGGTGGGTCAGCTGTTCTAACAGCGTCGATGGACTCCAGACACTGAGGACTACGGCCTGGGAAAGGGGATCCACTGACCAGGCTGATGTGAGGTTTCTTCACGTGGAGGCTGGTTGCAAGGGAGTGTTCTGTGGAGTGGACAGAACCTGGATTTTTTTCTAGACCTTAATTAGTTTCCTGGGCATGTCATCACTACTCTGTTTATAGTATATAAGGAGGTCCACTTTGTCTAACCCCTATCTTCAAGTGATAAGTTGTTATACTAGGCTGCTTTTAAAATGGCTCTCAATGATCCTTGCCTTGTGGTAGTCACTTTGTTGTGTAATCTGAAATTTTTGAGCATGCATTAGGACTAGTGACTTGCTTCTAGTCAGCAAAGACAAAGTGACACATAATTCTTCTAAAATTAGTTTATAATTTTTGGCACTCTTTTGATGGCATGCTCTCTCTACCGCCCCTAACCCCCGACCTCAGGGGCCTTTTCTGATGAAGCAAGCAGAGAAGCAAGGAACTGAGAGCAGCTTTCACTCAGTTGCACTACAGATTTGAGGCAATACCCTTCTAGAAACTGAATGCTGCCAACAACCATGGATCTTAGGAGCATGTACCTTCCACATCTGAGTCGTCAGAAGAGAACACAGCTTATTTGCACACCTTAATAGTAGTTTCATTGTAGACCTTCAAGAAAAGGTCTAGCTAAGAAGTAACCAGTTTCCTGACACACAAAAAAATTGTGAGATAATGAATAATTCGTATTATTTTAAACCATGAAATTTGTTATAAAGCAACAGATTATTAATTCAGTTGTTAATAAAGAAAAGTTCCCAGATACACTCAAGGAACCATATACCCTGAGACACTTTGCCTCTGGCTTGTGGCAGCTTCTCCAACTACTACATGAGTCTGGGCCTGCTTTTCAACTTGGCACAACTGTGCACCTTTTTTTTGGGCACAGATTTACACATTAGGTTCTCCTTTGTTCACCTGCCTTGTCTCTTTCTTCCACCCAAGGGCTTTTGCATCTTCAATCTCTGAAATAAGAAGACATCTGACAGTATTTCCTAGCTCTATGCTTCAGTGACCAGCCCAATTAAAGATCTAACTGCATGTGTGATTTCTCATATAAATCACCTGCCCTATGCATTAATTCTATTGCTTTTTGCTAATCTGACATATTACATATCAACTAGTATAAAAATACTTGAGTATTTTAACAAGTGCTATTGTACTAATGCATGCTGGTTGGATATCAACCCCAGTTTATGTTATAAAGTTTATCAGATAAAGTTCAAAATCCTAGTTTGACTTTCTTCCAGTGAATTTTAGATACAATTAATTTTTAGAACTTGCTTTTGATAAATAATGATATTACCACATGAAACCACCAAGTTAGAATTGTTTTATTTATAATGCCCAACACTGTAGTGAGAAGCAGCTCTGACAAAAGTCAAAGTTACATGTTCATACATGCACTAACAGATGGCGAAAGGAAAATAAAAGGCAACCGCAAAAAGGGAACAAAACTGTGGCCAAAACTTAGTCTGCAGCAAAGTATAACAGAGCATTAATTACTTCTAGCCAGGCACTGGAGGTTTGGTTTGGGCATGCTGATGACAGAAGCAGTGAATACTTGTGTAAACATACAGATAAGCTGAAAAGAAGTTAATTATTACATTAAAATTTATTTGCTCCATTAAGGTCTCTTTATATCCCAACCCATCCTTATCTTTCCTTGTTCTGATCAACTATAACATTCTACATATATTTTTCCACTTTGATTTTGTTGTTTTTCAATATAATACATGAAAAAAATTTTAAATGACACTAGAGGAAAACAGATTAGTGGTTAAGAATATAGACTTAGGAGTTAGACATACCACCTGAATCCCAGTATTCACTACTTAAGTTACTTCAGCTTTCTGTTTCCTCACTATATAATGTAAAAACTCACTTCACAGAATTATTGTAAGCTTAAAATTAGCACTGCAGGGTAATGGACCTTCAACAAAAGTACATAGTTTGAATAAATCCTTGCAGAATTTAGATGTAAACCCCAGAACACAAAGGCAAAAGCATAGCACAGCAAGAATTGAGTTTGCAGGATCTGGTGTGACCTAGACATTATCACCAGCACTTGCACTCCTTTTAGGAGCCTGCGGGACAAGGAAAGCCAGCACCCAGCAGTCTTCTCAATAAGAAACCTACCTTTTGAGAAAAGCTCCCACTTCCTTGATTAAATATATCAGAACCTAATCTTACAGTAAGTACATTCACATTTGTATATTTGTTTTGGGAAAGTATTTTCCACAAAACCTACAATCCACCTGAAATTTTGCAAATATTGTGTGTAAAATGTTTATAATGCCTGACATAAGCTAAGAACTCAATAAAATTTGTATTTACTAATGATTATGGTTATGAAAAGTTACCTAAATCATTTTGTTTCATCAAGCTATACTAGATTTTTAGTGCACATGCCATAGGTACCAAAACTCTAACAAATGATATGTAAAAGTATATAAAGTGGTACTTAGTATTATGAGTTTGAAAATGTTTTGTGCTTAACAATACAGTTATAATATGATTACAATTAGAAAATATCAATATAGTATTTTAAAATCTAAATTACAACAGATAGGCAACAAAATTAAAAATATCTCAGTAATTATATTAGTTCAAGTACCCAGTTCAAATTGAATAAATTCTTAAAATCATTATGTAACTGAACTCAGTTCACAATTTAAGAAATCAAGATTAAGATATTCCAATCTAACCAAATAAATGAAAAGGATGTGGGAAAAATATTTTTCTACACTATTTAAACAATTCTTTATAGTCCTAGTGATAATTTTCCATAATAACCAAAGAATCCAAAAATTTTATAAAGTATGCATGGGAGACACACATGGAAAAATTAATTTATAAGAGCTCAATGCATTATACAATCTGTGTTTGATTACTAAAGACAATTGAGGCCCCTTTTTAGCTGTAAACAACTTGCTGTGTGACATGTAATGCAATACCATATTTTGGGAAATTTCAAACATTCATAATCCACAGGAAAAATACTCAACACTCCTACACTAATTTTTTTTAAGTCCACAATAGTGCAGTCTTTCAGCTACAAAGCCAGAATCCAGTTATAAAACCAGTACTTTTCCACTAGAGTTACTTGTGGGGCGGGGAAGGGGATGTTAGGCACTGCAAACATTAGGGTCTAAAATAAGATCACTGCAAGGAGTTACTACAACACTCACACTGCCAGCACTGTCATGGCAACAATGAACTAGCTAGGAGAATGCTCTTTTAACATCCAAAGCTAATTTTGAGTCTATTACTCATGGAAATATACCAAATTTTCTTTTAGACTGTTCACTAAAGAAATCATCTTACTTGGGAACCTCTTAATAATATACAGATAAGCTTTTTATACATCATACTCCAGGATCACAGTCCAGAACTTCTTTGCAATCAGCTGAAATTTATAATGACAACAAAATGAAAATTACATGCCACAGTAAAATCTGAGGATTTAGCAGAGTTCAAATGCAATTTCAAGACAGGTCAGGGTTATATAAGAATTTGATATGTAATTTAATAACATCTGAGAACACAGTTTCCCTCTAGAAACATCAAAGTTTTAAATTTCATCCTGAAGGAAAAATAATTTAGAAAAGTAATATATTTTTACTGTTATGAACCTTATATTAAACTTGTATTCAGACTGTGTCATATGAAGGTGAGAAGCATGGATTCAGGAGGCTCATGGCCTAGGTTTGAAACCTGGCTCCTCCTCTTACTAGTTTACTAGCTGTGATACCTTTTGGCAGGTTAGCCAACCAATCTAAACCTTGACTTTTTCTGATGCATAAAATGTGGATAGTAATACCTATAATCACAGTGTTGTGAATACTGAACAAATTATTTGAAAAGGGCTAAAACTAAACTATGCATACAGAATGCATATTTACTACATTCAAAAGTATATATTCTATAAAACTACAAATTAACAGACTGCTGAAGATGACTTAAGATAACTTGATTCCAAAGCCATGGTTAGTTTCAAGTAGACAGGAGTGTCTCCTTCTCTGAGCCCCTCATCCCAAGCCATAGGAGATTACAAGGGTGGTAGGCATGAGAGCTTCACACCCAAAAGACAGCTGCCACATGCAGTCAAGCAAATTCAAGAAATCAAACATGGTATAAAATCTCTTCAAGTCAGATTATCTTTTCTGGGGTATCTTATCATAATCTTTGCTTACTTTGTTTTAATCATATCAAGCTGTCTGACAAGAGTGAAAGTACTGATGGGAGACTTTCTGCTCAATGTGTGAAGCAAAACAGAGTAGGATAGTGCAGCTCTAACTCCCCAGTATACTTTCAAGGCAGTCAGTCTCATAGTATATAACTTGCCTATGAAGTATTAGACATGAAGTGACCAGAGGCAGACGATTCAGTTGCTTACTGACAACACTGGCATACAAGCATTCACTTGCTTTCCTGTCTGAGGGGCCCAAGGAGACATTATTTGAAAGTCAAATGTTCACAAGAGGAATAATGAACTAAACATGGTAAGGAGAGGGAAGAATTCAGTTCCCAGAAAGCTAAAACAATAAAATCCTTAATTTGGTTCCAGGGAATCTGGAAAGTAGGCGAAAACTTTCCCAGTTGCCCAGAGACTTGGGGGACTCTAAAGGGCATATCATGCCAAAAGTCTCGACTTCCAATCTCCTCTCCCTCATCCCTCTGGAGAGGCAAGTAATAATTAGTATTCACGGAGTTAAGTGGGTTCCATAAGCACTGCACATATAGTACATCTCATTCAATCCTTACAAGTTTGTTAGGAAACTGAGGCCAACAGAGGTCATGTAACTTGCCTGTTGTTACAGGATCTGGAGAAATAGGATTTAAACCCAGCCTAAATCTCCAAAGCCCATGGTCTTGACCATTATTGTCTAAGACTGTCCCAGCACTGAAACACAGGCCTTGGAAGTGGGCCACATACACCTGACCACCCAAATGACACATATAGTTGCCTGCCTGAACCCCACCCTGCTGGTGAAATGCTGATATAACTAAGGGTTGGACTCCAAGGAGGGGATGAATGCATGTCATCACCTTTTGGGGCAAAACTCTGGACAAGTCCAACACTTACCAAAGGGCAAAAGCTTGTTAGAAACATTCTACAATATAACTGAACATCAGCATTAGTCAGCTAACATATATTAAAAAAAATAGTGACAAAAGTCAATTAGCAGTGTTAACACATGTGGTTACAAAGTACGGGAAGTATGAAAGTCAATGACATGAAAAATGGTAAACTAAACATAAAAATCCATTTGAGGCTTGACTCATTATCTAAAAGACCTAGATCAAGTTGTTATTCTTCCTCCTTTACCTCTTCCTCCTTCTCTTTGTCATCATCATTATCAATACTAAATGAACACTTACTATGAACCAGGTCCACTTCTATATCTTTTACATGCTCACTTAATTCTCAAAACTCCCTGTGAGACCGGTGTTACTACACTTACTTTACAGATACATAACAAAGAGTTTACTCATAATTAAATTTGCACAGTATACTGAGTTTACAAAGTTTTACCAGTACCATTGCCTTTAATTTTTATAATCACATACAAGTAAGACTCAAAAAATTATGTCAACTCAGAGATGATGAAACAAATTAGAGGTTCATTTTTTCAAGAGCATTTATCTCTTAAACAAAGTCCAACATGATCTTTAAACCATTCCGAACTAATATTTCTAGTCAATGTAAGAGTAGTTATTTAGAAAATAAAATCAAGAAAGGGAAAACATAAGCTTCTTTTTTGCTTTTTAAATGGAATCCTTAAAGTAAAATGAAACTTAAGCTTTGATATGTCAAAAGATAGTTAAACACAGTGTTTGGCATACAGTATGCACACAACAAACACCTAATGAGTGAAATGAGGCGAAACTAATCACTAGATTCAGTGGCAAAATCTATACTGTCTAAATAAAGTTTCAGATATTTATACTTCTGTAGAACTTCGACAGAAACAATTTGTCATCAACAAAACTCAATTAAATGTTTTATTTTTAATTTAAATCTGCCAATGCATTATATATACTTTATTAGATGAAAAAGTAGATAAATGGTATTATCTTACTATGGAGAGGTATAAACATTTTTGAGAAATCTTATTTTGTAAGAAAACCTGTTTTCCCATAATTTTAAATTTTTTTTTTACTTTTGAAAAACTTCTAAATATCTTTCAGTAGCACATATAACTCTACCAGTATTTTGCAAGGCTTGGTCTTTATCACATGATGGAAGAATTTCTTGCTGTGTTTAGGCTATGAATAGCATTTGAAAATTTACTCAGTTATAATTATAGACAGCTAACACCTGCCAACTTGCTAGAAAATGAAATCATGTAAAATTTAAAGATACACAATACTTGTCAAAAACAGAGATATCAAAACAGTAAATGCTCACTTTTAGTAGGATAAACTAAGATTCTAATTATACTTTACTGAACATTATACACAGAATTGACAAACTACCCTAGCCACAATTTATTTTTTTTTAAGATTTATTTATTTATGCATACAAGCACTGGGGTACAGGCCAGAAGTGTGGGGGGTGAGAGGATTCACCACAGAGAGCGGGGAACAGAACAG
>JAGFMF010011446.1:1286303-1302825 GCA_019455555.1 Galemys pyrenaicus | reverse complement strand
TGTGGGTCCCCTCCCTGGCCGGCAGCAGGGATCGAACTCGTGCTGCGGTGGCTGCTGTTTGCTTCATAGTGCGTTGCTTAACCCACTGCGCCACCAGGGAGGCCCCTAGCCACAATTTTTTATATTAGCTTGTCAATTCAAACAATTTTAAAGCTAAAACACTAAAACAAAAAACAACTATTCATTTAATGAATACATATGCTTATTACATATATGGAAAGTTAATTTAGATAATATAACACAAACCTCAATATCATATTTCCCTTAAATATGATTAAATGCTAGAAGTTGTTTTAGGGTAATTTTATAATATGCTATAATTTATAAATATAAACAGATCCTTCCCCTGTTAAATTAAAAATAGGATTAAGATTTAAAGAAAATATGAAACTGAAAGTATTTTATTTTTCTACAGTAATTTCATTTTCACTGCCATCTAATCAGATTTTTCTATAAGTAGTTATATAAAAGACATTAGAACATAAGAGAAATAATTTGTGTTACCAAATTTAACACAATAAATTGAAATGTTAAACTGTGATAGTCTACTAGCCATACATAGACTTTTTTTTTAAGATTTTTTTTTATTTATTTATGTATACAAGAGCAGGAGTATAGGCCAGAAGCATGGGAGGTGAGAGGATTCACCAGAGACAGAGCGGGGAGAACAGGCAGATGGACTGAAACACACTGCTGAGGGGAGCAGTGGGTAAGGCAGGAGAGGGCTGCCTCGGCCCTGTGGGTCCCCAACCTGGCCTGGGATTGAACTCACCCTGCTGTGCTGCGGATGCTTCATTGTGTACTGCTCAACCCACTGTGCCACCAGGGAGGCCCCATACATAGACTTTTAACAATAAAAAAGCCACAACAACATTGGAAGATCCAGTAAATGTTCCTAATTTTTATGCTGCAACTACATAAGTATTTCCAGTAAAAAAAAAACTTTCTAAAATAAGCATCTTTTAAAGTACTTTTTTCTCTATACGAAACATTAAGGGTAAAGGCCTCTTTATCAACACTAGTTTAACAATGGGGTTGTGGGGTGGGGGAACAAAGCATGAAATAATGTTCCCATAGTGTGATGATCTCACAGAGGCTTTCACACTTAAATGTCCAGTTTGCCAATGCCCCCAGAAACGTCATATCAAATATCCAAAGAATCCTCTTTCTGATGGCCTTGAATATACTACCTCAACATAATTAAAATACTAGGTAATTTCATCAAGGTCAATTAAGGTCATTCTCAATGTAATCTAGACAAGCTGAGTCAACATAAATTCTATTTTCCATTGACTTTCATTTGTAAAAGTTAGATATTTTACCATGGGGTGAAAAAATAATTAATTTGAGAAATTGTGACAAAGAACAGATTAAAACTGGTGGCAAGCTTGCTCAGTGCTGATGTACTTCCAGAACGTTCACTCTTCTATGCCTTTTAAGCACTAACATCACCTCCCCTATCATTTTTCCCTGTCCTGCTACAAAATCTGAAAATTTACCAAGGTCTATGATTCCTCCATTTCATGCTAATGTGCTATCACATAAACATTGTTTTTAAGTATGAAAATTCTTTATAATTAAGGCATAACACCAAGTAGTGACCAATTGTATCAAAACTTTAAGTGATTAGTGGCCCTTTATCATCCCCAAGATTGCATGGCTGTTTTCTGTCAGGTCAAAGTTTCAACAAATCCTCAAGTTGGTTGTTTGAATTATAATATGTTATAATATAAAGTGGTATAATGTAATATATACAATTTATTATCTATTCAAATGATTAAAAGATCTGTAAGTCCCTAGTGGCTTACTACAAGAGTAAGAAATAACTCTTAAAACAAAGAAAACAGCACACCTATTTTCTAATTCTTTGAGCTTCATGAATGATCTGTATAGCACCTTAAGTGCACAAAATGTTGAAGAAAAAAATAATTCTAATTATTGTTTCTGAAAGCCTCCATGATCTCATGATGGACTTAGACTTTAAATTGAAATCAAATAAATGTTTAACACCCCATTTTCCTATCAAATGGTACCTCCCATTTGTAAACAATCTATGTTAGAAAAACATTTTAAAACCATTCTGATTTTGTCATGCTTGAGACCACTTGGGGCACTGTACCAAGAATAAAATATTTGAAATATACAAATTAAAAATAAAGAACATCCTTGTCAGTTTCAATTTTTCTGAAAAGTCAGAACAAAGGAAGAGGACAGAATGTATTTATATATTATAAAGAGGACACTGAGGGAGATAGTACAGATATGATTCATCCTGTAAGTCAGGAGGTAGAAAAAAGATAAGGCTGTTTACTTTCTCTTCAAGCCATTTAGAAAAAAAAAAAAGTTAAAAGACCTGCATTCAATTTCTTCCCATTCTCTTCCAAAGAAGCCTCAACAACCTGAAAGTAAACATTATCCTCCTCTGAGCTCAAAAGCAAGGAAAGCAGTGGAATGTAGGAATGAGAGGAAGCATTGAGTGGGGAAGTAAGCCAGGAGGCTTTCTGAGGAAAAGGGACTGAGTTTTCAGTTTATCAATAAAATAAGAGGCCAGAAAATAGTGGATATAGAAGACAGAAGCATAGCATAAATACTGAAATAGGACTCTCATATTTGCCACAATTTCTAAGAGTCAGCAATAAATTTTTGGCTTTGACTAGACATGGCAATCAAATCAAATCAAAACAAAGCAGTCATTTAAAATAGGGCCAAATCTGCTTCTTGAACACCCCTAATCTGTTATGCTACATCTTAAAGTATCATTACAAATTAACTGTCTCTAATCAAATAGAATCAAAATTATAACTAGATCACAGCAATACATTATCTAGTTAAATTGTCAGAGCAATTTTAATGGCAATCTCAGACTAGAACTGACTGCTTTCCATCCCCCTTCTTGCTCATCAACAAAAATTCTTTGTTCAAGTGATAGGGACCTCCTGGCTCTTAGAGGCTAAGTGCCTATAAGTCCAAACCAAAAATAGAAATTCCCAATTTCCTCGCCAATGACTGGCTGGAGAAAAGACATGTGACCTAACCTGGTCAACAGAAACTAAGGAAGTTTGCTGGAAGGCTTCTGGGAAAAGCTTTTCTTCCCTGATAGACACAAGGGAAGAAACTCTTCTAAGATTCAGGCAGTCATGACTGCACATGTGCCTGGAACTGCTGCAGCAATATTGCAGCCATGGGTGGAAACAGAACTTGTTAGGCTGAAAACAAGCCACAAACATGAAAAGCAAAAAAAAGGTAACACAGTTCAGCTGATGAATCAACCAATCTTCAAAACAGCTAGCCTCTAGACTCATTAAGCAAATAAACCTCTTATTATTAAATCTGCAAATTTATATGTCACTCAACTAGATACCAACTGGATACTCCAACTGCAACTCTAACAACTGCAAACACAACCAATAGTTCAAGTTTCATCTCCCCCTGAGGGGGTAACAATCACTTCACTAAATGAAAGCCTCCTCCATTCCCTAACAGAGATAAATACTTTGTTCCTTAGTCAAATTACTTTCAGACAATGTGCTGGCAAGCTTATAAAGATTTAAGTTTTCCTCTTTCATAGTACAGATAAAAATGATTAAATGACCATTCTTGGAAAAGTTTTGGCTATTTTGGATACTGATCATCTTTTGATGTATATATACACACAAAAATTAATTATATACATCATAAAGACTACAATTTACTTGAAGACCGTTTTAATATATTGGGTCAGTGTTGATATTTCTGTTCCTTTGCTAAAGGGAGTGAAACATTTAAAAAAAAAAAAAAAAGCCTACTGTGAGAATAGAAGACCTTCCTCAAAAGCAGGGAACCAATCTTACTGATCTTCCAGAATACTGAGCCTGGCACAGAATAATTTTCAAATAATGTGTTAAACAGATTTAAGTATGTTGACCTGATCAATAAATTGAGAATAGGAATCCAGAAAATGCTGTTTCCCAAAGTGTTACTTTTCCCCCATGTTCCCCATGTTACTTTTCCCCCATTTTGAGTGGAATCCCTTTTACCTCTGCCTCACCATCATTCCCTTACTAGAATCCTCTGGGTTGACCTATAGACAATTAAGGGTCTTCAAAAACAGCTGCAAGAATTGGAAATATAGTTAAGCTTTTGGGGCTTTACTAATGAATAACAGAAAGCATTGTGGAGCACTACATTTGAATTATTTGATTTATGTGAGTTTGATGCTAGAATATGAGTAGTGAGGCAGGAGTGGTTAAGTTGAAGGCAGACAATACTGGGCATTAAGATACATTCCTAAGAAGTTTAGATTCTATCAATTCTAAAGGATTTTAGGTAAGAGAGTTATATGATCAGATATTTTAGAAAAATGGCTCTGCAGTTATGTGAAGGATAGCTATAAATGTGGAGGATGGGTTAACTCCAGAGAAGTGAGAGGTAACAATGGAAGAACTAAAACAGTAGTTGCAGAAGCAAAAATCCTTCTAGTAGTTATTTCTAGTAAAGTGTATATTAGACAACTTAATTTCAACATGTCTAAAACAACACATAATCCCCCCTTTACCCTCTGACACTTTTGTTTAAAAAGATTTATTTATTTGTGCATACAAGAGCTGGGGTACAGGCCAGAGGCAGATGGTGAGAGAACTAACCAGAGACAGAGCCGGGAGCAGAACAGGCAGATCCACTGAAGTACATTGCTGAGAGGAGCAGCGGGAGAGGCAGGAGAGGTCTGCTGAGCCATGTGGGTCCCCTCCCTGGCAGGCGGCAGGGATCAAACTCATGTTGCAGTGGTTGCAGTTTGCTTCATAGTGCATTGCTTAACCCACTGCACCACTAGGGAGGCCCCACCCTCTGACATTTCTATCTCAGGAAATGATTGGAATATTCACCAGGTAGTTCAAGCCAGAAAATCTGTCACACTTGATTTTGATACTTTCTTCATCTCCTATATGCAAATCAAATACTAAATCCTGTGCTTCCTAACTACTAAATAGCTCCAAAATCCATTCACTTTTTTCTCCTTTTCCCATTATATCCTATTCCACCATTACTTTTTGCTTTGGATCAGTGGAACAGCCTGACATTGCATTATCTATTTTTCGTGTCTGAAATTTCACTCTCCACATTGATTCCAAAGTTAATCCCTTTTTTATACCATAGAACATTTCACCACCTTGCTCAAAACCCTTAGTGCTTTTCACAAAGATGACGCCCAGAGTAAAGAAGGAAGTCCCTGACCCTCCCAAGTCGAAGCCAAAGCAAAAGATAAACTGAGAATAAATAACACAGTACTGAAAGGCATCAACAGCCACAAGAAAAAGATTTGAACTTCATCCACCTTTCAGAGTCAAGATACCAAGACTCCAAAGGCAACCCAAAAGTCCTTGGAAGAGCGCCCCCAGAAGAAACAAGCTTGACCACTCTGCCATCATCAAGTTTTCCTCCTGACCACTGAGTCAGTTGAAGAAAATAGAAGACAACAAAGCTCACTGTGGATGTCAAAACCAACAAGCACCAGATCAAATAGGCTGTGACAAAGCCCTATGACACTGGAGATGACCAAGGTCAACACCTGATCAGATGTGATGGCGAGAAGGCATGTGTTCAACTGGCTGCTGACTGTGATGATCTGGATGTTGCCAACAAAACTGGGATCATCTAAACTGACTCTAACTGGCTAATTCTAATTATTTTCACAATTAAAAAACCAAACACACAAATCCTTAGTAGCCCCCTATTGTTATCAGAACAAAATCCATAAATCTTGGCTTATAAGATTCTCTGGTATCTGACTCCTACCTAAAAACAGTAAACACTCTTATGATTACAGAGCACTTATTATATCTATGTTTTGCAAGCATTATTTTGTTTTATAATCTCTTAGAAACTGTTAGTAGTTAGTATCCTCCTCACTTTGCAGATGAGAAAACTAAGGAAACAATATATAATTGATCTAAACTAATTGTGGTCATGTCTGTTTAACTTCAGAGTGTGTTCTTAAGTTTTCACACTCACCTAAACTGTACACTCCAACTACACTGTATAACTTTAGTTCCTCGAATTCATCTATTCTCTCCTACCGTGAGGTTTTCACCCATATAGTTCCCTGTGTCTGGAATATCCCCCTTACAAATCTCATTTGCCCATTCATTCACTAAATCTCTCTTTAAATATCATCTCCTCTGGGAAGTCTTTAACTACATTATTTATTTGTTTCTTAATGGTCTATTTCCCTTTAGTAGAATGTCAGAACTGTTTTCAGTTCTTATACTGTCAATCACCAGGGACCCGATAAACACTTTGAATGAAGGCGTAAGTGAATGTGAGGGTGGAAATTTCCTAATCTAGTCACTTCATTAATCAGGCTGATATGGAACAAAAAGAAGTCACATATAAACTTGTTCACTTACTGGATATGTATTTAGTAGCTTCCATGCCCCAGCCAATACTCTTGAGAACTTATAGCCCTCCTGGGGTTGACAGACACGTAAACATATGATTATAGCGGCACTTACTTAAAGCAAAGTGGCAGGAATAAAGTGCAATAGATGCAGAGATAAAAAGAGCATAAACCTATGGGAAACCTTCATAGTAAAAAGAATGAATGAGTCTTGAAATATATGTCACATAGTCCATGTATTTCACTTACGAAAGGGAGAAGAGTACCCATTACATACTACTTTACATCTCATTTAATTCTCACAACAGTTCAGAAATATTATTCTCATTTTATGAATGTGGAAATCCAAGCTAAAAGAGGTTAAGTAACTTGTCCAAGGTTAAGAAATGCTTGCATTAAAGAGTAGAATTTGAGGCCAGGCTTGTCTGACTTCAGGAGTCATTTACTTACCATTATATCACAGTCTTGACCCTTTACTCCCCAGAGCCTAATTACCTCTGTTTTCAATAACTCTTAATAAAATTGGTTATCTGGTTTCCTATTTTAATATAAATAAGCAGCAAAATGATAGGTTCAGAAAAGAGAAGGTGGAGGATACTGACAGCAAAGGAAGGAACAAAAAGCTATAAAAAACAGAACACAAAATAAAGAAAACATGCATGGGTCAGTTCTATATACTCCACCCTCTGCTTTACAACAGTACTTGAGGTTCATAATGATGATCCCATTGTAGGGGGGGAAAAGTTATTGTCACTACAGTATAAAAGATAGAGAAATAACTTTTGATACTTAAAAGGGTAAACTACAGGTATCTAGGGTATTAATTTCTCTCTGATAGCTGAATAAAGGAATTATAACAATTGTTTCCAAAATGGTTTTTGAGAAACATCCTAAGACTGGAAGCAGTCTTCACTTTATGGACAAGATTATTGCTTTATATTAAACTCAAACCAGAATAGAAAAACTATCCATCTTAGTTCATGTATATACCCAAGCAAATGATACACCATAAAAACTTGTCACAACATGACCTTGAACAACACATGTGGAATAATTTTTAAAAATGTAAAGGGCATTACTGACTGTTCTTAATATCCAAATATCACCTTTCCACAAAAAAAAAAAAGCGCCCCTTATTATAAGTCTTCTAATAAAATAGGATACATGTACAAAACAGGTGAAAAACTATCTACTGTACTCACAAATAGCTACATATGTGAAAAAGAAAAGAAACAACAACTCAGGCAAACACAGAGAAAGCTGATTGAGCAATTTACCATAAAGTCTTTACCATCTACTCCACCTGGATCCAACTTTTGAATTTGAATATGTCAGTGTCTTTTTAACACAGGCTTTCATTATTCTATGTAATTATTTCTGAAGAAAGGTTGCATTTTAGAGAACACACCCTGGTTTGGTTTTATTTTTTTTAAGAACAAGAGAAAATTGTTTCACTAATTATCTTGAACAAGCTGACTAGGAAACATTTAATATCCTTTATCATTTTAGAGGCTTTGAAATTTGAAACTTGCCACACAGAACACTGTTTGCAACAATGTGAAAAGCCTACTGGCTACCCTTCCCAACATGTAAAAATGAATATAAAGAAAAGCAAGTGTTTACTTGCAATTATTTCTAACTTTCACGTTTTCCCAAAAAAGAATTCAGTTTCTTTTTGGGAATTCCTCTTTAGAAAGAAAAGACTTGTTTATTTATGTTTGCAAATTGCTTTTACTTTAGTTCATCTTGTCAGTTTGGGCCCTAATTTAAATATTTTACAGAACACTTTAAAGTTAGCATGAAGAGTGAATTCATAATAAGAGTTCATATCATACCACAAAATAAGTAATTTTGAGTAAAATTTCACTGTGCAAGAAGGTTGTACTTATAATACTCTTCCTTACCTGGACACTCTTCAGAATAAACTCACTTTTCTCTCTTACATCTTTAAAGGGACACCGCTTAGAAAGCATAAGTAGATGAGCAAGAAGCTTATTCAACCCATCCAAAGAAACAGCATTTGAAAGCCCGTCTGATGGACGACAAGGTGTCTCTTTCAACGAACGAAGATACTCAGTTTTTCTCAAAACGATTTGCCTAATGTTTTCCAGTGCTGTTTCTCTAATAGTTGAATCTCTACTGCACAGTCCATCCCATCTCACTTCATTCTCTCCTTCAGCCATGACAACTGGAGCTTTTTCTTGCGGTCTTCAGTTACCTTTCAGCATGTCACCAAAGGCACTTTGCATTTTTTTTTTTAAAAACGAGAAATGTAAAAATAAAATCAGAGAAATAGAATAGTCATGAAAACACACGTCTGCGCGACATTTGGAACCAGAAATGTCTTTTCTATTGATGGCTTTCAACCAATCTACAAGCTAGAAAAGATACGAAGGGACAGTCTTCTGGTCAGAGATTGAAGTAAAAAAAAAAGTTGGAAAGTTGAAACCTTACAGCGCTGGCTTTGCTTGACAGGCGACCTCGGAGAAGTGGTCTCCTGCGTCTCACGGGGTCAGCGGTTGTCCTCACGGAGTGGAGCTGTCAAATCCCCGCTAGGCCCCCAAAGGCTGGTAACAGTTGAACGCTCCCCAGTCATTCGGGTTTTTTGTCTGTGCAGCCACCGTGTTCTCGGGAGCGTTCCCACCCCGCCCCTCCTCCGGCACCAGTCCCCGCCCTCCGCGGCTCCTCCCCGCGTCTCTGCAGCGGGCCGACGCTCGCCGGGCGGGCGCGCAGAACTCCGGCTCGCTGGCCGCCGCTGCTGGAGACTCAGCCGCCCCGGGGGCGTTTTCCGTTCTCCTCGGTAGTCGCGTCGATAGGGAAGCGTCTCCTGCCCAGCTGATTCCAGACCCCCGGGCACACGGGAGTTCCTTCCCGACCCCTGCGTCCTAGCCCACCGCCTGCCAAGCCAGAGGAGGACACGGCGGCCCCGCAATCCCCGAGTGCAGGGCTGGGCCGCGGAGCTGGAGGCGCGGCAGGGCCCCGGGCACACAGTCCGCCCCTTCGCCCAGCCCCATCGGTGGGGCTCGGCCCAGAGGGCGGGAGCAGGAAGGGGAGATGGGGTCCTCACCCCAGCCCCTCCCCTTTCTCCGCCCGGCACAAACCAGGAGCCGCCCCTGCCCCAGCGCCCTCTTCCCCGCCCCGGCAGACGCGACCCGCGGAGGCAAAGCCATTGGAAAAAGCCCCGCCCTCCACAGGCTACCTCCAGACCCCAAGTCCGCGCACGGCCGCCAACCGCCGCCGGTTGCTACGCATGCGTGACGTTGAGCAGGGCGCATGCGCCTTAAGGAACACATAAGTGCACCTTGGGGGTGTTTTGCTTGTGTCGAATTTTGGAGTCTGAACTGGAGAAGAGGGAAGAGAAGTAAGGGGGAGACGGTGAAATACATTGAAACTATCAAGTCGAGATAAGCACGACAACGAAGGGGGGGCACGGAGCGCTCCTATAGAAATTGAATCTAAATTTTAAGGTTAACCTTAAAATAGTGGCGATCTCTTACTACGCCACGCCCTGTATTTAAGGAGGCAGGGCTTCCACGCACTGACTTCTAGGAGGTGTAGTCTTGACGCCACCGACGCGGTCTGCTTGCGACAAGAAACTACAGCCCCCAGGAGCCACTGCGACGTTGCCTGTGGCGTCCTGGAAGCCAACGGTTAACGAGGAAGATTGAGAACGTGAAGTTGGTGAGCATCGTGGACTTGGCTGGCAGTTCTGCTTTTACAGGGTTTTCCCTTCCTCCACTTCCTCTGGGATTTTGGAGATGAGTCCATTTAGGGAAGCCCGCTTAAAGGGCTTTTTCTCCCCAGCAATTTGCGTGGGAAGCAATAACCCGGGTGCCCAAGCCTGAGGACACTTTTGAGAGGAGAATTTGGGAATGGTCGCGATTCCAAGATCAGGGAGCAGATTAAGGCCAGCAAAAGGAATGGTGTGAAAATGGGTGTTCATAGCTTCTGTCTCTGCCTCTGCCCATTTAAGCGATGATCTCGCCTGCAGCGATTAAGGGATTGTTGTCGCACCTTTGCTTACCTTTGCACTGGGACGTTCTTTATTTGCTCGGTCACATCCCAAGCGAGACTTTGAAAGCCAGCTGTCAGATTGATGTTGTATTAGACTAAGTGGAAAAGAATCCCCAGTACTCCTAGACATGAATTTTTTGCGGCGCTTACAAATAGTTTATGAAATAGACCAACACAAATCTCCAGAGTTCAGTATATTTAAAATATTCAATCATTTGTTTATAAAGTGCTTTTTTTTTAAGCCGACGTGAAAAGTCACAGCATGAAAGGTCAGTGGAATGATAATCAAGTCAGATTTAATTCATCACATTACAGAAAAGATGTGTTTCTAAAAACGTAGCCTTGTTTGCTCCTGAGTATTGAGTATACATATAACAGTTTCTTTAAAAAAAAAAAAAATGCTTAGAGAAACCTACAGTTACTCATATAGTTTAAGTACAACATGTCATTGGAATGGCAGAAAAAATCACTTAGCCCTGTCTGGGAAAATCAGGGAAATCTACATCCAGGGGAAGTGGAAAACAAAAGAACAGCATATGGTGAGGCCTAGAGGTGAGACAAGTTTGGTACTTTCAGGAAGCTGCAATAAGTCAAATCATATATATTTTAGGAAGGGGTGATTGATTGCTTATTGATATACTTTGAAACTCTGCACAGACAGATAGTTTCCGAAACAGATTTATAGTTCAATGAACCCGACTAATTTGGCAAGCGTTGCTACATTCTAATTCTGTTGTTTTTTAAATCAGAATTTAACAAATGAGAATTTCTATGAGTATGATTTTAAAACACAAATGAAAAAGCCTGTTTTTCATTTTATTTCCTGTTTGTGCTCACCTTCCTTGTTCAACCCACAACGATTAGGGTAATTTCTTAAAACTAGCTCCCCTTTTAATTGCATAGTTGATATAACCTCATCCATGCTTATGATTTCACTATAACCTACAGCTCTCAAGTGTATAGCTTCATCAGCTTCAGTTTTCACTTTCATAAACCTAGCTCCTTGATAATTATTATTGGATATCCTAAATGCATCTCAAACTCAACATGCCTAAAACCAAATGCATAGTTAGCTCCTAAAATCTGATTTTTCCCCCAGTATTATTCCCTGTTCCACTTGTGAACATCTGAAAGGTGAGCATTATTCTTCATTTCTTCATGTCTGTCATAACGCTATAGCCAAATTATTACCAAGTATTGGCAGTCTTATCTCCCAAATAATCTATCCTTTTACCTTCATCTACAGAAGCACAGAATTATTTCAAACTGTCATATTCTCTTGCAAAGGACATTGTAACACTGATCATTCACTCTAGTCCTTCTGTTTTAGTTCTCCATACAGCAGCCAGAATATAAAAGTCCCTATTCATAGAGCTTATATTCTACCAAGGAGAAGTAGACAACAAATGTGTGTGTATATAGCAAAGGTAAATGCAGTGGGAAAAAGTAAGAACCAACTGGGAAAAGGAATAGGGGAGTGCCAGGTTGTAGGGAGAAAGGTTGATTTTTTAAGTAGTCAGAGAAGACCTAATGAAGGAGAAATTCGAGGGGACCTGAGTGGAAGAATGAGTAAGTCATGCAGATTCCTTAAGGAAGAACATTCATGTGAAAAGAACAGCCAGTGCAAAGCTGCTGACAGGAGCAAAGTCCTCCAGGCTCTCATATTTGAGAAAGAGCAGTATGCTTGGGTGCAGGAGAATAAATGAGGTAACAGAAGAAGGTTATGTAGGTGATGGAAAGGACTTTGACTTTTTTGATAGAGATCTGAAGTCACTGTAGGGTTTTGAGTAGATAAGTACATGAGCTGACTTAAAAAATGTTGACTTTTAAAAAGTGTTGAGCATAGACAAAAGAGAAGTGTAGAAGATGAGACACTAATTAGGAAGCTAAAATAATCCAGATGACTTGATAGTTGTGGCTTGGTCCAGGGTGATTAAATTGAAGGCAATAAGAAGAGACCAGAGTCTGGAAATGTGATACTGTAACCAACAAATTTTGTTGACAGATTGAAGATGTGAAAGAAAAAGAATCAAAGATAACATAAGAGCAACTAGAAAGAAGTAATTGCCATTAATTGTTTTGGGAATGTTTCCAAATGCATACATGGGTTTGGGGGAGATCAGGTGTTTAGTTTGGTCTTTTTAAGTTTGAGATGCTTCTAAAGACATTGAAGTAGAGGTGAGGTAATTGAGTCTGGAGATGAAGGGAAAGATCTGGCTGTAGATCTAATTGTGGGTTTCATAATAATGTTTTGATAGCAGTTAAAGCCTGAAAATAGTTGCTATTATGTAAAGAAGTATTCCATGGAGTTGGGTTGATTTGGAGTTATCTGTACAGGTTATTATGCAGAGTGGCCAGTGAACCGAGAAGAAAATCCACAGTGAGATATCTTAGAAGCTGAGTGAAGAACGTAGTTAAAGTGAAAGAAGTATTAAGTTATGTTAAATGTTTCTTTAGGTTAGTTGAGATGAAGATTGGTGACTGACCTCTACATTTAGCATTGTGAAGGATAGATCACTGAAAATCTTGAAAGCAGTGTTAGTGGAATTAAGGGTATAGACATCAGATGGGTATTTTATTTAAGAGAGAATGGGAGAACTGGAGAATGAGTGTACATGTAGGCACTTCTGATTTACAACCATCAGTTTGTTCTAGTCTCAGTCTTTTGACTCCTTGTCCTGTAGATCTTAGCTTAAATATTACTTTCTCAGAGAAGTTTCCTTGATCTGATTAAATGCCCTATTAAAAATATACTTTTATTGCACTATATACCTTTACTTACTAATAAGTTACAGATGTAGTTTTACAACTTTCTGTGTGATAATTTAATGTGTCTGCTTCTAATTTGTAAACACACAAGAGCAGCGACTGCCAATTTTTACTCAGTAGGGTATCTCCAGCTCTGAGTGCAATGCCTGGCATCTGGTATGAATTCAATAAATATTTGTTGAATGAATAAAGGAGTGAATGAATAAATGAATGGAAGAAATGTAATATCACAGAATTTTCAAAAGTCTTGCTCATTTACCTGTTTACAAAAATACAAGATAATAAGTGAAATATTTTATTATGAAAGTATTTTAGAAAATTAGGTTTAAAAGACAGCAGAACTTTTATTGCTAATGAACTGCAGTGCTTACACTCATGAAATAGAATTTGCTGATATTTTTACCATAGTCCTTTGTACTTCATCCTGTTACAAGATATTGGACTATGTATAAAGGAGTGAAAATGTACATAGAGGAGTTGGTGCTTTGAATGAATAGTGCTCTAGTCAAAGAAAAACCTGCTGGCCTCCAAGAGACCTTCATTATTAAATTAATTGATGAATTTGCTGTTTAAAAAATGCTCCTAAGTCTTGTGGGCTTGGAAACACAATATTGCTCATGCAATAGTGTTTGTGAGACTTGGAGAGAGAGATATATGTATATGTATCTGTGTATATATGTGTGTGATAGTCACAGGTGATGAATTTACCAGAATACTAATTTATCAGTATATTTGGTATATTTGCCAAGTAGTAAGACTGATTTTCTGACCAAGAAGTTTTTTCTGAAGGAAAATTACATGAGAACTTAGCAGCTAGTTTAGGAGCTTGGAGTAAGGACAAAACAAATTAATACAGGATGTGGTAATTTAATAGCATTAAGCCGTGAGAACCACCAGAGTAGAATTTTAATTGCCTTCAACTTTTGCCTCTCAGAGTTGTCTTTTCTTCTGTTTCTGACCAACTCTTCTTTTTGATGAAAACATTCTTTAATATGTTTCAAAAATTCTGTTGTAGCTTAGTTGCTGGTCTTGGAGCCATTCCGTCTGAATAAGCTCACTTTGCCTACGTCTACTCTGGTCTATTATTTACTGATTTACAGTTCAGCCCTCAGAGGATAATCTTATTTACAAGTTTTCCAAGGTCCACATAAAATACCCGGTAAATAGACCTGAGCTCAGCAATGAGGTCTAAACTAGAGATGTTTGGAAACTTATGAGCATACCATAATATTTTCTTTTACCTTGCTTTTTAGCTACCATATCTTAAGTGCTGACTATGATCCAGGCATTCTGTTTAATACCTTGCATATATTATTTTATCCTTACATAGCTAAAAAAACTATACATTTAATCCAAAGTTTACTCTTAATCATCATGTTAGCATTACACTATAGAGAGAATGTGGGAGAAGAAGGAGCCACGGTAGTCTTTAACCAGAGAAGGAATTAAAAAATGAGTTCATGAGCATCCAAGGATACAAAATTTTCAGGTAGGGCTATGATGGAGGACTAGGGGTACTTTGATGGTGGATAAGTATGGTCTGATGAGGTGTGAATCCATAGTGTTGTAAACTAGTGTTACCACAATTTTAAAAATATAAAAATTATATAAGTCAAAGTAAAAATAGAAATATCAAGTAAGAATGACTAGTCTGCAATGCAGAGTGCTATGAACGTGTTTAGAAAATCAAAGTTTCTATGTGGTTTGACATTTAATAGTCCCTGTTACAGGGGCCTCCCTGATGGTGTAGTGGGCAAAGCAACGCACTATGAAGCAAACCGCAGCCACTGCAGCATGAGTTCCATCCCTGCCTCCGGCCAGGAAGGGGACCCACATGGCACAGCAGACCTCTCCTGTCTCGCCCGCTGCTCCCCTTAGTGGTGTGTTTCAGTCGATCTTCCTGTTCTGCTCCCCCTCTGTCTCTGGTGAATCCTCTCACCTCCCTGGACTCTGACCTGTACCCTGCTCTTGTAAGCATAAATAAATAAATCTTTAAAAAAATAGTCCCTGTTACATTTTATATATATATGGCATATATTAGATTACTGTGCCATATTAAAATAAAATTAATTGACTCAGGGTGACCTGTAGAGTAAAACCATACTCTTCAGCATAGGACAATCTCGTCTCAGAAATTGGCATTTCCCTATTTAAACTATACCAAAAAGGTAGATTCCAGATCAAGAAACTATAATTTAGATAAGAGGATTTAAGTAAGTGGGAATGGATAACTCTGAATCTTTCTGGGCTTCTTTTCCTAGATAGGTTGATTTTTGTTAAGAGGGGATATGGCAACATAGCTTCTTTGGAAGTGAGTGTTAAAGTAATGTTCACCATTTGAAAGTTGATCAGGAGCTAGGTTAGACTGGGGCCGAAAAAACCAGAGAGAAGATCCAAACTTTAAAGACATGCTACCCACTTTCCTTTTTGTGACGGTGCTTTCTTCTCTTTCATTATCACTGAGACTTGGGAAAGGCTTATTTAGATATTACAGCTTTAATCTTTGCAATATCGAGCATCTTCCTCCTGGTGAGGTCAGTGAAGAGGGGCACCTTAATAAGATCTCCAAGGGGAGAGTGAATATTGGGCACAAAAGTTGGAACTCTGGGACCAGTTGTCTTTATTATTACGTGGACATTCTTGTGTAGTCAACCTCATAAGATATGGGTTTTATTTATTAAAGAAGGCAGTGCAGTTTTCCTGTCACAAGTTCATCAGTGTTATTTTTCATTGCACATATAGGAGAATGGAGGGCTAGCGACCAGGTTTTTACATTCATTTGTTCAGTTTTTACTGAAAACCTACTATGTACAAGCCTTATGATTGATGCTGAGTGTACACCAGTGTACTTAAGATGCTGCCCTTAGAATTGCCCTTTGAAGCACAGAATCAAGACCATTCTTTCAAAAAGCTTAGGGAAGTAGCTGAGGCACTCTAGGAGATAATGAGGGAGTAGTGATGTTTAGCAAGTAAAAACAACAGGATTTAGTAACTGCATATGGGAGATAAAAAAGGAAAATGCCTGGGTGACTACTATCCAAATGGTGACGAATAACTCCTTCCATTAATCAGAGTTGGGACTATGTAAGGAAGACTTCTCTTGGGATGGAAAAATATTGAGTCCTGTAATTTGTAAATGTTCATCATTTTGTAAATGTTTGTAAATGTAAAATGTTCATCATCTTCTTTGAGAGACTTATGAGTCTCTTATGTTCAAAAATCCAGTACTACTTTTTTTTTTTTTGAATAAGAGCTTTTTTTTTTTTTTAAAGATTTATTTATTTATGCATACAAGCACTGGGGTACAGGCCAGAGATGTGGGGGTGGTGAGAGAATCCACCAGACAGAACAGGACTCAGAACAGGC
>JAGFMF010011446.1:1267875-1286243 GCA_019455555.1 Galemys pyrenaicus | reverse complement strand
CCATGTGGGTCCCCTCCCTGGCCGGAGGCAGGGATCGAACTCGTGTTGCAGAGACTGTGGTTTGCTTCATAATGCGTTGCTCAACCCACTGCGCCACCAGGGCGGGCCCCAGCTTCTTAAATACAGCTATCTATCCAAATAGTAAGATGACCATGAACTTTAGAGTTACAGAATCTTGAGTTTGAATCTAACTCTTTCTCTTACTATCTGTGTATTTGGCCAATTGTTTAACCTTACTCATTTTGGGTTTGGGAGATGAGATAGCGTAAGTTTTCTTAGCTAAAAAAGAAGATAATACTTAACTCCCAGGACTGTTGTTAACATTGTTAATTATATACATTAATACATGATATACATAAAGCTTTTAGGTTATCATCTGACATCTGTTAGACACCTCAAAATCAGTATCTTTTAAAATTATCATCTATGTAAAATAATATTTGTCATTCAGTTTGATTAAGATCAATGAAATATTTCTGAAGTACTTTATAGTTTAACTAAAAAAATACTATTTTATGTATTATCCTGTTTTTGGCATTCATAAGCCTTCATAATGAGCTCCTTGAGTTATATTTCATTTTCCCTGAATTTGCAGCTTAAAGAATATTTTAAAAAAAGACAAAACTAGCAGGCAACTATAAATCAAAGACATTTAGCAGGGGCAGGGTAGGAAGAGGAATGAAAACAGGGGCGGGAAGAGCACAAGCAACGATGGTGATGGTTCATGGGTGACTTGGTATTGGGAGTTTTACAGAGACTGCACCTGAGAGGAGAAACGAAACATTGTACAAAAATGAACAATGATGTAAAATAGATATAAATAAGTATTTTCATATTTTTAATTTAACTGGAATATATTACCATAAGCAAAAACATGGTTTTTCTCTAAAACAGCAACAAGAGATTATGTTCCTGACAAGGACTCAGTGCCAAGCTTTGTTTTAGAAATTATTAAAATCATCATATCTGATTGGTAACATAGGATATAAACAATTTTAATTTTTTAAATAAATGATGTTTTTAATGTTTAATAAATAACGTTTTATTTAATGTTACACAGTTTTACATTGTTTAATTCAAGTTCTTATTATGATAATTTTGCCTTATTTTTGCTCTAACGAGATATATAAAACTTAGAAAAACGTCTTTAGGTTGATAAATTTTCATAAGGAAATTTTAGAGGTCTACTTGTGAAATAGGATTATTTGATGGCTGAGAGCAGACTGAGATGTTTTCCTAACTTTGGGAGAGGCAGCATAGTATTTCCATGAGACCTTGAATTTTGACATTAGACCTTCAGATCTGTCCTGCTGTCATTTACCTTATACACCTTGCTAACTTTGCTCATTTTTTCATTTATAAACTATAATACTTATTGTTATATTTCTGTTCTTTTAATATCCCAAATATGGGATCTTTGCTCATTCTGTTTTTTCTACTTCCAGTGCTCTATCCTAAGATTTTCATATGCTATTCTCTCTGACTTGGCCTCATTCAAAATTCCTGTCCTCAAAAAGTCTTACATAACTATTCTAGCCAAAGCAGACACCATTACCCTTTTTAATCTAATCAGCAATTTAGTTATTCACTTGAATGTATTTGTCTGTTTGTTTCATAACTAATGTGTGTTCTTCCCCTTGAGAATATGAGCTCCTTGAGAGCAAGTACTCTCTCTTGTTTATCATTATAATCCCAGTGCCTCAAACAGTGATCCACAGTGGTAGATGCTCACAAAATACTTGACCCAGTGGCTCACTACACCCCCCTCATAGTTTGTTAATAAGACTTTACAAAATAATGTATGTAATCCACTTTGAAATGCTTGATACCATTTCCTCTGTGTGTTCCCTCTATATTTCTAAAAATTTTGTGATACCTCTTTAATACATACCCCAAATTTAATAGTTATTAATAGCTAATGTTCACAGTATGTTTACTCTGTGCCTGTGTTATGCCAGGTGATTTATCTTGATTTTTTTTTTAAAGCCTCACAATAACACTGTAGATACTTTTTTTTTTTTTAAACAGGTAAGGAAGCTGAGGCCCATATAGTTTAAATTGCCCAAAACACAACTAATAACTGGCTAAGTCAGAACTGGAAAACATGGTATTTGCTTCCTGACAAAGCTTCTGTTCTTAATTTCTTTACTATGTTCATCATTTTCCCCAGAAAGGGAGGCTACACAATAACTGGAAACTAATAGTATAGTGACTTGTTTCTCATTAAGGGTTTCTTTTTCTTTTTCTTTTTTGGTACCAAATATAGAGGTCAGATACCAAGTTAGAGATTAAATGTTCATTCTACTTTTCCCAAAAAAGATTTTCTGCTTTCTTTTTTTCAAATCTTTTGATTTTTCTGAGCTTCAGAGTCTTCATCTGTAAAAGGAATTGGACTGATTTTCTCTTTTCTTAAGTAAAGTCCATAATTTGCACTGGCGTTCACACTTGTGTTATACAGTTCTCTGGTTTTTTTAAAAAAATATTTATTTATGCGTGTAAGATATGGGGTACGGGCCAGAGTTGCGGGAGGTGAGAGGATCCACCAGAGACAGAGTGGGGAGCAGAACAGGAAGATCGACTGAAACACACCGCTAAGGGGAGCAGCGGGCAAGACAGGAGAGGTCTGCTGCACCATGTGGGTCACCTCCCTGGTCGGGGATCGAACTTGCCCTGCTGTGCCACAGATGCTTCACAGTGAGGTGCTCAACCCACTGCACTACCAGGGAGGCCCTAGTTCTCCGGGGTTTTGACAAATATATATAAGTGATATGCATACACCATAGCATATGCAAAATCATTTCAACCTAAAACCCCTCTGAGCTCCAACTTTTCATGCATCCATTCTTCTTCCTGAACCTCTGGCAACCACTGATCTTTGTACTGGTTCTGCCTTTTCCAGAATACCATATGGTTGGGCTCATGTAGTATGTACCTTTTTCAGATTGGCTTCTTTCACTTAGTAATATGCATTTAAGGAAACTTAAATATTTAAGGTTCCTCCTGCAAAAGGCCTGGCGTTTCTCCAGTTAACTTTGAAGGCCATATTGCTTGCTTCCAGTTTGGGTGCAATTATAAATAAAGCTCCTATAAACATTTGTGTGCAGGTTTTTTGTGGATGCAAGTTCTTTTTTCACTTGGATCAGTAGCAAGGAGCACAATAGCTAGACTATATGACAATCTTGTGATTTGCTTTGTATTAAATAGCCACCTGCTACAAGTGGTAGCATCATTTTGCATTCCTGCCAGCAGTGAATGAGAATTCCTGTTGCACCATCCTCACCAGCATTTGCTGTTAGTGTTTTGGATTTTTTGTTAGCCATTCTAGTAGCTAAATGGTGGAATCTCATTTTATTCATAATTCCTTTATGATATATGATCTTAAGCATCTTTTCATATATCTTTTTACCACCTGTACAACTTTTTTTGGTGAGGTATCTATTCAGGTCTTTTACCTATTTTAAAAATTAAGTGGTTCCTTGTTGTTGACTTTTAAGAGTTTTTTTTATTATTTTGGACACAAGTTCTTTATCAGATAGGTGTTTTGCGAGTATTTTGTCCTACTTAGTGGCTTATCTTTTCAATCTCTTGACAATGTTTTTTGCAAAACAGAATTTTAAAATTTTAATGAAATCCAACTTAAGAATTTTTCTTTTATGGATTGGATTGTGTTTTGGTGTTGTATGTAAAAGTCATTGTAAAACCCAGTGTCTCCCATATTTTCTCCTGTTATCTTTCAGGAGTTTTATAATTTCGTGTTTTACATATAGACTTAATGATACATTATTAGTTAAATTTTTGTGAAAAGTAGAAGATAATGTGTCTAAATTCATTAATACATTTATTGATAAAATTTCTGCTGGATCTGAAATTATTAATTATTTAAGCCAACAATATTAAAAGGTGAAAAAAAAACTTTAAAAATGTATACTGAGTCTTTACAACTATGTTAAGTGTTACTGTTCAAAACATCATTCGGAAAGAGGCTAGAAGTCAGCCCAAGGGAGAGCTTTATCTGGAATACATCAGGAGACTAGACTGACAGTTCCATTTCACTGCTGCTTTGCTGTTATCTGCTGTTAACATGTGCAGTTTACTGAGTGCTATATGTAGGGAGACTTCCTACGTGCAGCAATATTTTCTTTCAATTGAAATTGTCTACATTGCCATTTCTTACTATTTTTCTGTGTAAATCGTAATGGTTTGCAAAAATCCTCCTGTGGACTTTCTTCAATAGTTTCACCTTTTTATACTGTGAAGCATTAAAGTCATCTGAACTTTATATGATGACGGACTTCAATAAAGTTTTTAAAAGTAGTTATCTTAATTAGCTACCGTTTAGTGACATAAGCAGACTTAATACATTCATTAAGCTGGTTTTAAAATCATTGGACAGCCTCTTTTAAAAAATCCAATTCTCTTTGGTTTTGACACCTAAACATTTTGTTGTTTTGAATTTGGGCTTGTCTATGTATTTTTAAGTGTTATCTATTATCCAGTAGGTGGAAGGGAGCTTTTCTATTTCACATTCAACATTTTTGATCATAACTTGCCATATTTTATTTTTCCTTCTTTTTTGTATATGATTTTATAAGTCACTTTAAAGTTTTAAACATCTTAAAAGTATTTCTAGAACAAGGATGTTATAAATAAATATATGTGTTCTTTACATTTTTTAAATCTTCACTTAATGATTGTCTAGGTGAGATCATCAAAGTATACATAAGGGTATTTACTGTAAGACAGAACTTTTAATTGTTACCCAAGGTTTAGAACTCAAGAATTACAGCAAAACTTAAGTTCAACAGGTTTGTAAGTTTGCCTCTTTTTTAGTAGAATTTTAGAAATGGAGAAAAGCTTCAAGATTATGTAAGTCAAATGTTATACTTTATACAGAGAAAAAGCTTTCAAGAGGTTAAGCTTTAATTAGAATAAGATTCTACAACTAGTTAAAATTCTGTATTAACAGCACACCGGTGAATTAAAATATTCATATTAAATATTTGTATTAAAATATAATGCCCCACTACTAAGTAGAAGTGTTTGAAAGACATTTCAGACACCTTGTCTTATAAAGACTACAGTATTTAATTCTCCTCTCTTTTCTCATTTTGTTTGAATCTACATTATCTCATATTCTTCTGTTCAAAAAGGTACTGGTGATGGCTATGGGACCTTCTGTGGTGATATGTTCTTTTCTTAGCCTTTATTCATTTAGAACACTTAAGAGACAAATTCTGTTTCTTGATCCAAAATAATTTTTTGTCAGTTGTTTGAATTCTGCTAATTACTTTTACTTTCTCTTCTGTGATTCTCCTTATTTAATAAGTTGTGTTAAGGAGAAAATGTTGTATTATCACCCAAGTAATTTGGCTACTTCATGATTTTGACAGGAACTTTCAAAAGAACATTACAAATTTTTTATAATACTGAAGTAGAAATATCAGGGTGGTTACTTGCTAAATCAAGTAAGCTTGAGTACATGAACAAACACTATTATCTTTGACCCTTTTTCATAGACAGTCTTTTTCTCTTCTTTTACTCTTATAAACTCTTCTTTCATTTCTTATACAAGAAATTGAATAGTTTTAATTATTTCAACAAATATTTATAATACCCTTGTTCTACAAACACTTTTAAGACTTTCAAGAATGACACGTAACTGTATAAATGATAATTATAATTATAAAATTGTAAATTATAAAATTATGTACAGTAAAAGAAGTTAAAATACGAAAAATTCTGATTCAGGGATTTTTAAAATTTGCTTTTTGTTGTTTCTGTTATTATTGTTTCATCTTCATCAAATACATGCCTTATAATATTTTGATAATTAACTCCCATGTAGAACTACTTTGAAAATTCTGTATATATGTTTACCTGGGGTCTGTTCAGTAGAATGCTAACCTCTCAAGAGGATCCCCAAAACAGGTATTTAAGTTTGAGAAATTACTACTCTTTCCCTGTTTTGAAAATTCACACTGATAGTAGAATATTAAATGTGCTAATAAGACTTGCAGGTGAAGAAGTTGATTAATTTTATTTTACGCACTTCAACTTTAATGACTTGTAAATTATTTAAGGAATAATTCTAATTAATAACCTATGAAGTTAGGACTCCTTAGGATACATTTTGTTAAATACTGTTCAAGAATATGAATATTTGATGAGTTTTAGATATATAATCTTTAAATCATAGAATAAGTATATTTCTCCCTTTTTATTTTTTCAATCAAGTTACACTTAGATGAATTTTTCTTTGCGTATTTCTACTATATAAATTAAATTATGTGCAACAAATGCTTATTGAATGACTACCATATAATATGTCCAGTGAATAACAGAATAATTAATAACATGTGATCCCTGTTCATAAGAAACTTCAGAGGAAGGCAGATGTGTGTGGACAGTGCTAAAATAAACTATATTAGTTAAAGCAACTAGATTAAATCAGACAACTAACAAATTTATTATCAATAATGCTAAATTAATGTCAGCTGACAGCTTGTAAATTATAAATTACCAACCTAAAAAACCATATTTGTTGATTTTTAATTTTTTTTTATTGTTAGAGGTAGTTGGGTGGTTATTGGGTAGGAGAGGGGAATGGAATAAACATTAATTTGAGGGTGTGTGTGTTTTTTAAAAGGAGAAAATAGAATTTATTTTGAAGTATTTTATCTTTTTCCTCAGTTGTTAAATCCATAGAAGTCTACTTGAAGGGGAATATAATATAATGTTTTCTTTGGAAAATTTGCAAATTGAAATATACTCAACCAAACATGTGTAGGTATCTATGATACAAAAAAGTTAACTTTGAGCTGGTTATCAGATCCTTTATTATGTACTCAGGGAATGTAGACTTACTCTGATTTTGGCTTAAACAAAAAGCATGAAGAACCTAAATATATTTTTATTAATATTTAATACAGAATAAATAGTATTATTTCTGTGATTTATGGTAATCACTGAAGAAACAAAAAGAATACTACATTTAGAGCCTGAAGACCTAACTTTCAATTCTGTTTCTGTTACTTAGTCTTTTACATCAGTTTCCTTACATGTTAAAAAAACCACTGTAATGATGCTAATGCCAGGTTTTAAGTTTGTTAAGACTACATTTGATATTGTAAAGGCTTTGTAGGTGACAATACTTTTCAAGTGTTAGTTGATAATTTCTAGATTGTTAGTACAAGTATGAAGAAGATACTATAGATGACTACATGTTTTGAAGAAGTCAGTTTAGCTGTTCTGATCTGTATTTGGGCTTTAGTCCAAAATAAAAAAACTATGTAAATTTGTTTTGTGTACTTCCTAGAATCTCATTTTCCTATTTTTATATTCTAGAGATACTTTTTAACAATGTGGTAGGCAAATCGACATGTCACTGTTTATGTAGTTTCTATTTTTTAGGTCTGATTGCCTTGAAACTTTAATAAGAAGTTAACCAAGAGAAATTTTGTCTAAAATAGGATATTTATAGGCCAGAGAAACAGTCTTAAGACATGGTAAGGATTGTTTTGTCTTAATCTAAGCAAAGCTCTAATAATGACTTGATTTCAAATAACTCCAGATTATTTGACCATTTGTATTGCATTAAAACTGTCTTTAATATAACAATGCCATTAGACTATACTCTTATGCAAAAATCAGTAATTTACACAGATATGTATCTACTGCAATTAAAAACTGTACTTGAAAGAATATTTAATGTTACAAAAAATGTTTATCATATGGTATTAGAAAGGCATTTTATACAAATTTTATGGTACAATCTGAACTTTGATACCAAAATATTAACAATATTTAACAATCTCAGATTGGTACATTTTACAGTGAACTTTGTTCTGTAATTTATAAATTTTATAGAATGAACATGTATTACTTTTATAATTAGGAAAAACAATACATATGCTTTCTTTTTGTCAAACTTCTTTGAAGATACTCTCACATTAGTCTCAACTATCACAGGATATCATGGTTTATATATAGTGAAAGTGTAAGAAGTTGTAGGCAATATTCAAGTACATGAGTATCACTAATAATTGAACTTACTGCAAATGCCTTGAATTGTGCTTTTCAATTTTGCCATTTTATAGACCATCTCTATCTTTCGATAGACTGATTTGCAACTGATAGGATGCTTTTAATTGAAGGATGAAAATTGTTTAGATTAAAGGAGGCTGTGATTGTCTTAGCCAAGGTTTGTCTGGACAGGAACTGTAAAGTGGGGCCACTACCATGATGAAAGCAGCATTGGAGAGTCAACCGTATACTTTATGGGGCATCATATTTATACTAGTTCAGAACAAGTTTAAGTCCTGACTGATTAGACATGGCATTTATTTCCCTAAGATTGAGAACTCTTCATCTTTCTACCTCCACATCTTGGAACAAAGTTTGGCACATATTTGACACTCAGCTAACATAATTGAAATGGAATGAACTGAAAATTATGCAGATTCCTAATGTTATCTTTAAAGCAAATTGTGCATGCACAATCATAAGCATTCTCTGTGGGTAGAAGGAAAGTTCTTAGGAGCAGCTTATGTTTAACCATCTTAGGGTCTTCTCTGCTACTTGTATTTTGACTGCTAAGGGTATTTTGGAAGGGCCTCAAGTAAAGTACGCACATTGGAAACTGATGAACTGGAATATTTAAGAAGAAGGTAGTACACACTTTCATGGGTGCATTTTAAGTAAAATATATTTGTATCATCTTAAGCATCTGCCTCAGCTAAGCAGGAAAACCCGGTTTTGTCCCTTTGCCATCTCTGCTATTCAACAACATATGTTGTTTCTCATGTTAAGACCTTAACAGCTGTGCCAACAAGTCGAGTTTGAAAAAAAAGTAAGGGCTTAATATATTGATAGTATCTCTTCACAGATCAGCCTGTCAACAATTCTGTCCATCAGTAGATTACTTCAGCCCTTTAGAACAATTGTTCACTTAAGACATATGGGCAAAAAAATAAGTGTGGTTAAAATATAACAGCCTGGGCCCTCCCTGGTGGCGCAGTGGGTTAAGCAACGCACTATGAAGCAAACTGCAGCCACTGCAGCACAAGTTCAATCCCTGCTGCCAGCTGGGGAGGTGACCCACATGGCGCAGCAGACCTCTCCTGCCTCGCCCGCTGCTCCCCTCAGCAGTGTGTTTCAGTCCATCTGCCTGTTCTGCCCCCTGCTCTGTCTGGTGGATTCTCTCACCTCCCTGCACCTCTGGCCTGTACCTCAGTGCTTGTATGCATAAATAAATAAATCTTTAAAAAAAATAAAAATAAAAAAGAATAGCTTACTTAGTAAGAATAAGAATTAAAATTATGAATATGGAGGTCTGGATGCCAAGAAAAACAATGTATAATAAACCTCTTAACGACTATGCTATACTACTTATCAAATAATGAGTTACAGGTACATTTTTCTCATTAGGGAGAATGGAAACATGAAATGCTTTATGTAAACAAAGTCCCTATAGAGGTCGTATTTCTAGAAATGTGAAGTTGTATGAAATTATGAAATAGTTCAGTGTCGAGAATCTGTTTTTTAATTTAAAAAGAAATCACATTGTTTATTAGGCAAAATGGAAAACTGACAAGACAGAATAATTAAGGAAATAGAATAATGTAGGAAATTAAATTATTATAGGGTGAAAAGGGAAAAGTTGGTTACATTAATTATCTGTAAAGGCTAAGTTGTAAAGAAACAAACCCCAGAAAAGAATAATAAAGAGATGAGTTTATTATCACTGGCACTTCTGCCACTGTATATGTACATAATGTGTTATACTTTTGAAAATTTAGAGAAAGGAAGTAACTTAGATTATACCCTATGTGTCAAAAACAGGAAAGAACTCAGCTCTTCTGACTCAATTCAGAACTCCTCCCATTAATTACATCACTAAATCCTGGAGAGGAGCATCAATTCACAGGGGTGTAATGATAAGGAGTGACCCAGTGCTGCTGTAATGAAAAGACTTACTGATTCTGGATCTGATGAATCTTTTTCTCCATTGTCTGCTGATTAATGTGTTTGACAGGAAAGTCACCAAAAAGAAAAGCACAGCAAGGTGCTTAGGTATATGAATAGTTACTTTTCCTTCTGTAAAAAACTTTGAATGTTAACTTCAGAGGGGGAAACAGTAAATGTGGTTGGGAATCAGCATACTGGGAGTTAAAATTTTTTACTTTTTATTTTGTGCTTTTTTTATATTGTTTTTAATATTTGTTACCTGTGAATATGTTACTTTTGAAAAAAAGTGTTAGGGATTTCTGTATAATGTAATTGTAAGCCACTGCCTTAATTTTTTTAATATAGTATTTAAACAAATTCTTTTCTAACAAATTTCATCCCAAAAGTTACTGAATATATTAATGTTGACATTCAAGTGGATTTTCCACAGATCCACATAGAAACAACATTTTTATAACATGGTAGAATAGCAGGAGCACTATAAAACTATTATTCCTTTGTTTCTATAGGAAAGGGAATGTTAAATTATAGGCAGAAATGTGGGAAACTTTACTTCCTGCAGCCTTATAGAAGATCTCTACACTCACATACATACATGCCTGCATATATCCATGTGCTCCAGGGGTAGGACACATAACTTTCCTAAGTGAAATGGCAAAAGTGGGAATCAGACTAAGGTTCTTGTATGGATTGCTCTAGGTAAGACTTTGTGTTAGACGTTTATTTTTAATTCACTCATTGAATTAGGGGACTTCTCACAGTGATCAGTTGGTGCTGTTTTTCATTCTAAAGCCATTTTAGTCCTCTAATGATCTGTTTGGATGATATGCTTGCTATACAGTGCAATTGCAGTTTTATGAGATCCCAGAACAATTAATGGTATGTGATTTGTATAGTGTTTATACTATCTTGGAAAATATGGAAGATGTATATTTGAACTAGGAAAAAACTGCTTTTCTAGAAAATTATAGAAGTATGAAAGGAATATTTCCATAGTAGCTTTATTGTGAAAGGATTAATTTTTCTTAAAAAGGGCCTGGATATGATGAAAATATCAGTATGCTTGTGGCTGATGCATGAATGGAGGAATACCAAGTGTTGGGCTGGCACTGTAAATCTTCATCCTTGGCACAGGAACAAAGTCTGCTGTTCCTCCTGTGGTGTCTGGATAGTTACCAGGGCCTGTGGTGAACTTTGGAATACAGTTCTTAAAATTCCAAATAATGCTGAAACATTTGAATGGACTCTGGAGTATGAGTGATCTGCTTTGACTTGTTGGTTGTTTTGTTTGTTTGGTTTGTGGTTTTTCTTTATGGACGAGACTTTTCATTTTAAATATAATCATATATTTGATCATTTTATATTACAAATTATATCATTTAAAATTATAAACTATATAAATGATTGAATATGATGGGAAGGAAAAATATTTTAATAATTTTTAATCTTTCTTTGTTTTTCAGTTCTTATTTTAAAAACAAATAAATACCTATGTGAAGTTTATCAGTTCAATACATTTGAGAATGAGAAAGCAATCCCACTTACCTCTACCCCCAAAGTTTCTGGGCATTGAGAATACCTTGGTATACATTCCATTTACTTTATTACATTGCTATTTTTTTACTGTATTACATTGCTATGTTTTTTATTATTTTTGGCTTTATTTCTGTAGCTGAAAGACTTGTGATTCTAAGACCTATTTCTTCACTTTTAAAAAAATTTCTAAAAACAGGGAGACATATTGTAATGAGATTGAATCAGATTGAAGAGAGGATTTACATTTGCCTTTGCTAATCATTGCATTACTACCAATCTTAGACTACTTTAAGTTACAGTCCAAAATAATAATAATAATAATAAAAAAACAAGAACTAAAAGACAGACAATTCAAAGGCACCATGAAGGTGGGATGAGGGCAGAAAGAGTACAAGGGACTGAGGTGACTGTGCACTGGTGAAATGGTGGTGGAAACTCCATGGGGACTACAATTGAATCAAATATGTATAAATAATTTAATAATAAAAAAGAAAGTTGTTTTTTAATACTACTGGGAACAGAGCTGTGTAAAAACTGTCTTCTGGATAAAATTCTCCCTACCTGGTGCACAATACTTGAAAGATACAGACTTTAAAGTTTCCTTGCTATCTCTGCGTGATGGGTTTATTTTCCATGTACACTACACAGTATTGCATTGGTAGCTCTTATCTTGTTCCAATTTTACATAAGAGATCTCCTATTTTTGTTTTCTTTTTTCCCTTGTGTTACAAGAAAATAATGCATCTTATAATAGACAGTGACTTAGATTTGATAAAAGATCCAACAGATACTTGCTGAGGTCTTTATTTATCATCTTTCTTCAGAACTTGTTACTCTTATTGTAGACACTTCTAATTAAGTTATTATTCCACATTTCTTTGCTCATTCCTCATCAGTGGTCATCAAACTTTGACTTAAGAATCAGTTGGGGAGTTAATTAAAACTATATACTTATGGGCATTATCCCCAAAGATTCCCTTTGCATTTGCCTGTGACTTGTAATAAACAGGAATCTGCACTTGTAATAAATAACCTCAAGGTATTTTTAAGTGATTTAATGACCACCCTTAGAGAAATTCGACTGCTTAATCTAAGTGAAAACTCATAGCTTTTGCTGCTATCTGTGTTACTGATGACTTTCAGATCCTTTGGTCTAAACCATTTTTCTTGGATGCCAAACTCATTTATAAAACTGACAAATCCCTGTTGAAGACAGAATATTCCCTGATTCGGGCTACTTGGGCTACTTACATATCAGTTCAACCAATTAATAATTGTGTGACCTTGCACAAGTTACTTAATTTAGCTGTTGCCTCATAAAGTGAAATTAGTATAAATACTTCATAGGGTTACTTGATGATCTGATGAATCAATACATGTAGAATTCTTTGACCAGTGCCTGATTTATAACAAGCTCAATATATGTGTTAGTTGTTTTTATGTTGTTGTCCCACAAAAATCTCAGATATGTCTAAAATGAGACTTTTATTATCTCCCACACTCCGTCTTAAACTCTGCATTGGTCACAGCTTTAATTTCTTCCTATCATTAATTTTCCTCATCAGGTCTTAAGTTTTATGAATTCAACATCCTAATTACCTCTAATTTTCCCCCTCATTCTGTTTATTCCTACTGTATTGTTTTGGTTCAGGTTTTTATCATTTCTCATGGAGAGTTCTTGAAGTCTAGTCTACCCATACTTCTAGCTTCTGGTTGTTTTCTCCATACTAATCTCACAGATATCAAGGCAATGTAATTCTACTCCTCCTCTGCTGGTTGGCTCTTCTTGCCTTGAGGATAAAAGCCAAACACTTGTATGCCTGGCATACAAGTTTCCTTAGATCTAACTTCTGCCTCTTCTGTAACACTCAGAAACACTTCAGTCTTGCAGCTTTATACATGTAGTAGCTCATCTAAAATAACAGATTCTCTTCTTGCTTTCCTACCTTACCACAGATAAATACTATTTATTGTAATAGTGTGTAGTAATTGAAAGTATAAACTTTAGAGCTAAACGTCCTGACCAGATCTTGTCTTTGCCGCTTAACTGGTGTGTGACCTTGGACAAAGCGTTTTTTCTGTGCCACAGTTCCCTCTCTCTAGAGAGGGTAATGCACCTCACAGTTACTAGGTCTGTGTAGTAAGTTAATTCACATATGTGTTCAGTAACTGTAAGCTACCATTATTTTTATATATTATGCCATCTAATTTTTTTTGCCTTTTCACTTGATCTTCAAGCCATTCTTTATCAACTCATTCATCCTTCATATCTTAGTTTAAGACCTAGCTCCTCTAGTACGCCATCACTGAATCCCCTATAGCATCCTTAGTAGTATATTTAAACCATATATATATATATATGTAGTATATTTAAATATCAAGAATATCTAGGGACTGTATTTTCATCTCTGAATGGTTAACGAATGAAATTTGATTGCTGTGTTTCTTATTTGCTGTAGATTAAGAAACCAACTAGAAAGGGGACACGTAAGCAGACAGCTCATGAGAAGAAAGGGAAAAAGAAAGGAACACAAGACAGAAAAAAAAAAATCTATGTTTTCCAACTTTTCAGTGAAAGAGCAAGCAACTCAACAAATAGCAATGTAGTTCTGTAAGTACCGTTGTGCGTAATTAAAGTGCTATGAAGATATCCTTTTAGGTCATCCCAAAGGTTAAATTATGTGAGATATACTTTACCTAAAAGCAAGAGGAAAAAGTTAAATACTTTAGAAATATTTCTTTTAAAGTTAGTTGAAATAAACATTGGCAATTAAATAGGTAAGCTCTAGTTATTTACCATTGTCCAGCAGTTAATTCCTCCTTGGGCTATCTGACTAATTAGAACAGTCCCATAATTAATTCTGACTATTGAATATGCTTGATCTATGGAGGAAAAAAAAGACAACCAAGGAAGTGAATTTATAGCAATTAATCGGAGTCCTATTAAAATTCACTATTTGTTTACTTGCTTTCTAGCTTCTACGTTTAATATTTACCATCAATCCTTCTAAAGGGAAATGGTTAGAAACAGTTAAGTTCAACAGATAGGTAAACATTAGAAAAGTGCTGAAACCCTTTCAAAATTATTTATCTAAAAGAGAGAACTTGCTGAAGAACTTTTGCCAGTAATATAAAATCTTAAGAATTATGATTTACTTAAAATGATTCTATATGCAGATGTACGTGCCAATGCACACTATGTATTTTCAAAAGTTAGGATAGTATTTATAGAATTGTTGGGCTTAACCATTGCAAACAGTAGCATAAAGAGGTAGGAAAAGTTGTTGATCTAACAAATTAGTTTCAGTGGATTCATCTTACAACATTTTAAAAATTCAGGTACTAAGGATACAGTGCCCCTTCGTAGAGAATAGCAGTTTATACTATAAGAACTTACAGAAGAAATAAACATAATTGCCTCTCTGAGTTTATATTCATATAGGAGGTAAAACACCTTTAAAAATGAAGTATTTAAGTGCCCCAACAGATATCCATATAAATAATTGATATTCTACATCTTCAGCTGTTTTTTTACCTCTGCATAAATCCAGTTGAGAGGAAACTATTTTAGTAAATTTTGTTTCTTATAAAACTATGTTGTGCTTGTTATAGAGTATGTATAAAAAGGTGGAAATAAGAAAATGAAAATTTGTTGACAACCTATTAACATTTTAGTACATTTACTTAACCTTTTATCTATGATTTCTTTTAAAATTGGGCTATGGTTATATAATTTAATATCCTGTATTCAGTTACTAAATTAGGGCCATTTTCTTATGAGCTAACTATTTAAGATAAACTATAGGTAAAGATGATAGGAAGTCTAACCATTTAAGTAATCTCAGACATTGTAAATTTAAAATATGTTGGATTCAAGTACAGTAAGGAAAAATTTAACTTTCTGACTATTGTATAAAGTGTTCATGAGCCTAATTATTTTAAATTAAATTGATAAAATGTCTTTGAAATTAGGTAGCTCTTATAGCATGGCACTGAGTTGAATTAATTGCATGTAACAATAGATGCTGCATTTTAATTTATAAAATATTTGTAAGACATTAGCATTTGTACTTTTTTAAAAATTAGCTATTGTAATATTTCTCCTGTTCAAACTCAAGATAGTAAGTTTGAAGAATGCTCAATAAAATTTTAATAATTATTAAATAAATTAACCAGTTTTACTGGTTGTACTGCTGATTGACCCTGCGTTCTTTTTTCCTTCTTATGTGTTGCTCTTCATATGTGTTTTCAGCAGTGAAATTTCAGACTACTTGATAGCAGATGCTATGCCCTGTATGGTTTACATCTTACAGAGCATAGCATATTAGCTTCTAAATATTAAGTAATCACTTGTTCTCATTTTCACTCATTACCTCTTTCTCCTGCTTTTCCCTTCTAAGTCTTTGATTACTCTTCTTTAATTTATTTTGTCAATTTTTTTTTTGCAGCCTCAGTTCTACAGTCAGATTTCTAGAGTTTGCTATTAGTTTGACGTTATCTGACCCTTTGTTTCGGTGTTGTATATACTACATGTAAGTGACACCATAAGTATTTGTCTTTCTCCTATGATTTATTTCACTTAGCATAAACCCTTCCAACTGTGTTGTTGTCAAAGGCCAAGAGTTTATCTTTTTTTTTTAAATGTGTAATGATTGCTTTTTGTTTTTGTTTTTTTTTATCAAAAAAAATTTTTTTAAGATTTATTTATTTATGCATACAAGCACTGGGGTACAGGCCAGAGATGTGGGGGTGGTGAGAGAATCCACCAGACAGAGCAGGGGGCAGAACAGGCAGATGGACTGAAACACACTGCTGAGGGGAGCAGCGGGCGAGGCAGGAGAGGTCTGCTGCGCCATGTGGGTCACCTCCCTGGCCGGCAGCAGGGATCGAACTCTTGCTGCAGTGGCTGCAGTTTGCTTCATAGTGTGTTGCTTAACCCACTGCGCCACCAGGGCGGGCCCTGTTTTTGTTTTTTTTTTAAAGATTTATTTATTTATCATACAAGATCTGGGGAACAGGCCAGAGTTGCGGGAGGTGAGAGGATTCACCATAGACAGAGTGAGGAGCAGAACAGGCAGGTCAACTGAAATACACTGCTGAGGAGAGCAGCGGGTGAGGCAGGAGAGGTCTGCTGCTCCATGTGGGTGTCCTCCTTGGCCAGGCATCCAACTCACGCTGCTATGTCGCTGATGCTTCACAGAGCGGTGCTCAACCCGCTGCGCCACCAGGGAGGCCCGAGTTTATCTTTTTTAATAGCTGAATAGCATTTCACTGTGTAATATATATCATTTCTTCCTCAACTACTCATCTCTTTTGGGCCACATAGGCAATTTCCATTATGTGGCAATTATAAATAGTGCTGCAGTGAACATTAGAGTTCATATTTCCCTTCAAATGAGTGTTTTTGTAAATACCTAGAAGTGGAATTGCTGGCTCATATAGTAGATCCATTTTTAATCTTTTGAAAAACCTTCATGCTGTTTTCTATAAGGACTGAACCAGTCTACATTCCCCAACAACAGTGGAAGAGCGTTTCCTTTTCTCCATATCTTTGAGAACTTTAGCCAAGTGGAAGGAAGTAAACCTTTCTTCCTTTTTTAAAGTTCAAATCTTATTCTGTTGTATAAGTAAAGCTGGCTTGTCTAGAATAGCTCATATCTCTGTGTCTAAAGTTACAGGGGTTTCAGGCAATATGGGAAATTAGAGAAACCCCTCCTGGTAAAGAACACTAAAAATGCTGTATAAAATGCTTAAAACATCTTTTTAAAAGCATGACTATGTTGGCATCAAAGTAAGCGGAAAATATGAGGCTGTAAATAATGGGAAAGTCTAATTCCATGGGGATTAATGAGCCCTAGAGCCTCTTTTATCCCTGAGGCACCTTCTGCTCCCTCATGGCCTGGAACCTGGGCTTTCAGGAGGTGTTCCTACTCGCCTAGGACAGGAGACAAAGTCTGAACCTGGACATAGTGAGTGATACATTTCAATACTGCAACATAAAGCTGGGATCCCCAAAGAATGAATGACAGAAAAAAATAACCTGCTCTTCAGAATGGCACTGCCTCTTTAATCCTTGGCTTTGTATGGAATAGACAGATAGAATCTCTCCTGGAAAATCCTCATCACAATCCTGTATTCATGTAGGTGTGGAGTGGGAATTCATACTGCCAAAATATCTCAATATAACATTAAGTCTTGGTTTTGGGGTTCCCAGGGAGCTAAGAAGAATAAATAGAAATCTTCTCTAGAGAAAAGTGCTTTAAATACTGGCTTTGAAAAACTCCCATAATTAAAGTACCAAGGAATGTGAGTTTAAAATAAAAAATCACTAAACATGAATAAGCTAAACATCATAGATAAATCAGCAGAAGCCACAAACTGTGAAGACTAATTTTTTAATCATCAGTAGAATAAAAACTGTTTAAAATATTTAAAGAAAAAATTTTTTTAACTTTTTTTTTATTAGTTATATTTGACATCATTTGTAGTCCCCAGGGGGTACCCACCACCATTTCACCTGTGCACCATCACCTCAGTCCCTTGTGCACCCTCTGGCATCTTCCCCGTCTTTGCCCTCCCCCCTTCCCCCCCCTCCTCCATGGTCCCTTTGGTTTATCCCGGCTTTTTGGTCTTATTAAGTTTTTGTTGTTGTTGTTGTTTACTTTTGGTTATAATTGCCCAATTCCTTGAGCTTATTCTTTGTTGTTCTTTCATATCCCTCCTAAGCCATCCAATATTTTTCTCTTGCCTTCTGACTTGTTTCACTCAGTATAATTCCTTCTAGCTCCATCCATGTTTCTATAAATGCCCCTAATTTCTCATTTCTGATTGCTGAATAATATTCCATCGTGTATATGTACCACATC